>OW240922.1:62047868-62059073 GCA_933207985.1 Pelobates cultripes | reverse complement strand
CTATTGTGACACCAGATGCATAATTGGTGGCACTGACTGAAATGGGCACCGTATGCACTGTGACTATTTAAGCTAGCAGCAGACAACTGACTGCTATTCAATCTATAACAGTGAAAAAAGTTTTTTGTTTTTAAATCCAAGCTATTGTGACACCAGATGTAATTGGTGGCACTGACTGGGGAAATGGGCACTGTGAGCCTGACACAGAAGCTGGCAGCAGTGGCAGACAACTAAGTGCATTTACATTACATAGAAAAATAAAATAAAAAAAAAGCATACCCTTATCCCTAACCTAGCTATGCTTTTCCCTATCTTATGAACAGCAGCTACACTTTCCCTCCTCTTACTAAGCATGCAGCTTGAGAATGAATCTAAAATGGATGCTGTCCAGTAGGTGGGAGGGTCTGCTAGGGAGGCTGTGCTGCTAATTGGCTGGAATGTGTCTGCTGACTGTGAGGTACAGGGTCAAAGTTTACTCAATGATGACGAATAGGGGGCGGGTCGAACCGCGCATATGTTCGCCCGCCGTGGCGAACGCGAACATGCTATGTTCGCCAGGAACCGTTCGCCGGCGAACCGTTCGGTACATCACTATACATAAAGGATCAGTAGGGCCAAACTGGTACGTGCTCATCTGTTCTTTAACAGGAATATACAGACAAGAGGCCACCCACTAAAACTGGAAGAAAGGCATTTTCACTTATGGCAGAGGAAAGAGTGCTTAACAGTAAGAACAATAAAAATGTAGAATTCTGTACCTAAATAGGTTGTCTCATCAGATTCTATAGATAATTTTAAAAAGACCTGGATGTTGTTTTGCTAAAACAGAATATGTAAGGATATATTTCATATGCACGTGAACAGGTTGTTGATCCAAGGAGAAATCCGATTGCCATTATGGAGAGAAGGATGAATTTCTTTCAGTTTTATGACAAATTGGAAATAGCTTAATTTTTGTTTGTTGTTTGCCTTCTTTTGGATCAACAACTTAAAGGATTGAGTTTTAAAGGTTGAACTTGATGGACTTAAGTCTTTTTTCAACCTCCTATGTAACTAGTTGTCTATATCCACTTTTATTGTCATAGTTGATCATGTGAACATGATGGCAGTAGTTATTGCCATACCATATAACAATCTGGTGTTATAACTTGAAAATCCTGAAATTGACAGTTTAGCTAACAATATGGAATTGTGTTTGTGCTGTAGAATACTGTGCATCAGTGTTATATGTATTTCAGCACATAGCAGTTATTTGTGTCTAGAGCTGGCAACACAATCTTGTCCTTGATCCTATTTGGGTCAGGTATAAATAAATGCTCAATGTATAAGTGAATATTAAAGTGGGCTCCACTTTTTACTGCACATGCTCTATTAAATTCTCCAAATGCCACTAACATAATGTCCATCAAATTAACCTATGAGAGGATGCCTGTAATATATAAATCTAGTTATATGGAGTGACTACAACTATATTTTATGTTCTCATTAGGAAAATTAAATGATACTTCTTTATATTTTATAAATATATAATAGACTAAAGAATTGCGTGTATGAATACAAATTATTGTATTTATAATGCATTAACAAGAGGTGTCAACTCAACTCCAGTCTGAGTGTCCATTGAAATTGATTACAGAATGACTCAAATCTTGGTTTACTCTTTATATCTATTTAAATATTGATCCACAGCTCCTTAAATGGAATTCTGACTACCATATTGAGTATGTGATTTTATTCTTACATTTACAACACATACAATACACAGATAATTATTATGTAATACATTATGGGGGCACATACTATTTAGTACTATTATAAGCAGAGCCCTATATGCTCCAAAGTGAACACCAGGATACTGCAGAAATGTGTTAAGTCAGATACACTAGTTGTCAGGAAATTGATATCAGGATGTATTCCTGATAAAAAGTTCAAGATTTCTAGAGTAAAATATTAAAACAGCTTTTTTTTTGTGTTCATCAATGAGTAGTCATTTGAAGCTTCTCATTGACTTAACACTGGTAAATTCAAGCTTCTCTACTCACCAAAGAAAAACTAAATATAGGTCAACACCAATGAATTCCTTGAAACCCATGTTCTGGAATCATAAATTAACTGTAGTGCTCCCTCCAAAGGAACAGTCTATCAACACTTGCTATCTCTCAAAAGCCAAACTCTAAATTGGGAATGATTTAGCTATACATTCCATGGCATTCCAAGATCCTGGTTAAAACACATACTCAATAAATTGCAAGTTTTGGATCGGATATTGTCATCGTTATTTAGCAAAATGAGTAATGAGTTTTGGGAAAATTACTCCTAGCTAGGTCTGTATCACAGCAGGCTAATAGCAATATAAATAATGATCCATGGTGTCCTATTGGTTGACACATGATTTATACTGAAAAAGAAATGGTTTAAATGTTAAGACCATCGCGAGAGGTTAGAAATATTTTCTGACGCTTGTTTTGCTATACTTCAGGTAGTAAGCTATGTACACTGATATGTTAAGGCCAGTTTAAAAAACCCTCATATTCTATAGTATACACAACTGAAAATTTACCCTGAAGGAATACATTTTATTGGCTAGTAAAATAATTGCTAGCTGGTTCTCTGCACTTTATTGATGGAGCCAGATAGTCATAAAATAAAAAAAGATTACAAGGACAGCTGAATGATTCTTTAGAAAAGCAAGACTAGAATAATAAGATAAGTGTAGCATAAGTATTGCTAAATGGACTTCACACGTTTTAGAAATATTTGATAAATAATACTAATAGCACTATGGTTTTCAAAATTGATGGGTTACAGCTGCATCTTGGGTTGTAATGAGCGATTCTGCTCCCTAGAGAAATGTCCTACATTGAACACAATTCAATGATCCTAAAAATTCTTAGATTTATTTTATAGCATTCTAGATAGTGGTAGTTAAATTGTGAAAGAGGACAACCCAAATTATAGATGAAGTGATGACTAGACATTATAAGATCAGAAGTCTTTATACAGTGGGCTATGAAGAGGGTCAGAAAAAGGTAGAAAAATACGAGCAAGGAACAGGGCTGATAGGATAGTATTATAGTATTATAATAAAAAAATGTTGAAAATGTTTATCAAGCTCAACCCACAACTCTTTATGCCATTGATAAAAAAAAAAGCAAATTGAAGTGATTTCGAATTCTTCTATGAAAAAAGGAAAACTAAAACTGCTTATAGACATCAAAATGGAAAGCTGAGTTAATTCTAGGCATATTAACCATTATATCCTCGAATATTCTTTTTATCAAAAAGAGCATCCTGATCTTTTATTTAAAAAAAAAAAATGTTTTTACTATAAATTGCTCCCCTTTAAAATATGTAGTTTGTCTCTACCTTTTTTCTGTTCTACAATGCTTCTTCAAAACACATGCCTAAAGTTATATGTCATATCCATGGTGGGGGTCTTATAATTGATTTATAAAGTGGCAAAATCATAAAGTCATCACAAATCACGCTAACTGATGTGTGCATGAGAGCTCCTTGTTGGCTTATGCGACTGCTGTTTGACTTTACACACAATTGCATAGTCTGGCCTCGATTTAATTGTTTAGCATAAGCTTTTCATATGATCACAATCTCTAAGAGAAGCATTTCAAATGATTTAGCTAACAAAACCACCATTTTTGTAGATAGACAGACTGTAATCATTTGAAAAGCTTATCCAAATTAATTAAATGGAGGCTTCTGTTGGGTATAATTATTGCCACATTTATCTCCGTTACTGTTGTGCCAAAATTAAATTACAAGGTATATATTGCTTATTAGTTCGTTATCCTAAAATGCATAACGTTGCATTTATCTACATTAAATATAATCTGCCACTTGCTTGGCCAGTTTGTTAATGTAACCAAATGCTGGTAGAGTAAAACAGTTGTCTGCCTATTTCTACTTTCTGAAGGTGCAGCTTTGCTTATATTTACTTTACGTCATTTTTTTAGCACGTTGTTCCATATCATTCAAAAAAATTTTTGTATAATATAATATAGTGATTTGCATAGCTATATCCATAGGGTTGTTATTGCTATATATTAAAAAAAAAAAAAAAAAAAGGACTATTTTAAATGCCTGCCTTTTCCTGGTCTATTTTTATTTAAAGAAAAACAAAAATAAAAAATAAAAAATCTCAAATTTTACAGGTCCAGCACTTTACTTTGTTTTAATCATTAATTGTAATGATAAATCTGCAATCACTAAGTTATATATTATTCAAATTGACATCATTGCAAATGTCTTCAACACTCTGCTTTGATTTTTCTGGAAACTATTGAAGAGGGCGGAAAACTGGCTGCATCACTCACTGGCCTGATCAAAGAATTATTTAAACTCTTTTAAACAGATGAGGTCAACTCCTTTACTTTGTTTTATAGTAACACGTGGCCAATGTAGAAAATTGGGATTAATTCACATTCCAGCTCCACAGAGTGCCACATCATCACTGTATAGTCATCTTGTTACATAGAGAGAATGTGTATGTGTGTAATTCTCTGTAGAGGCTCACAAGTTGGAATTCCAGCTTGTCACAGGGAGAAGGGAACAGGAAAAGGGGGAGAGGGTTAATCTTATACAGTAGGATAAGTGTCTTTCATTTTCCAGGGATTTTAAAGCACTGCAGATTCATCAGGCAGCTACAATGTTCAATATTTAATCAAAACTCAACTTCAAAAGCAACATTTTAGAATGATTTGTAATAGGTACATTAGCAATGTTCCCTAGCTATGAAAAGTGTTCGTAAAACTGTAGATTAAAAAAAAAAAAAAAAATTACATTTGTCAGGCCCAACTGCAAATAAAGGGTAGATTCTGCAGATTGCACTTTTTTTTGCCTCTTCATCTGTCTCCATTCAAACCAAACTTGTAACAAGTGTTAATGATTTTATATGGTTATCTATTTTGTTAAACATGTAAGCTTGTTGTTTTATCCCAGGACAAAAGTGAGACTAAGAGACATCTCAGTGCATTCTTCTTGGTCAAGAACTTTCTAAATGAATTTATTATACATTTAGTTTCGATTTGAATTGAAATTCACTCTCTTAAATTCCAAAGTGTCAGTCCTGGGTGGAGGACACAAAAATGTGTTAATAAACATTCACAGGGTATTATTTCCATGTGACATAGTATTGTCTCATCTTTTTATCTTTATAAACTAAAGACACAAAACACAGCATTTCTTCTCAAACAGGATATCAGGATATGATATAAAAGGAAAGCTCAAAATGTTTGTAATCAATATAAATTATTTAAAGTATTGTTTATAGGCAGTTTCCTAAATATTTTAGCAAATAAATCTAAGAATACAAAATTAAACCAAACAAATCACGGCTTATAGTTGTATGTATCCATGCTTAGACATGGTTACATTTTCAAAAATATTACTCATTGTATTCAATACTTTCCCATGGACTTTCACCAGAGGCATAACTAGAAACCACGGTGCCCCCGGTGCAAAAATTGACTTGCCACCCCACCCATATGGCTACCCCCGCCATCCCCTCATATGTCTATCCTCCGACTCCCATACATGCCCCCACCACCTCCCCATACCTCTATCCTCCCCATCCCATACGTTCCCCCCACACACATGCATACAAGAGATACACATGCAGACACACACATAGACAGGGCCGGAGTGGCTCACCGGTGAAACCGGGAAATTGCCTGGTGGGCTGTCGGCACCTGGGGCCAGACAGACAGCTGGCTCTTCTGGCTGCCGCAGGGGGAGCTGGCTGTTCTATCTCTGCTCCCCCGCCCTCGCGCACTACTTAATTAGAACGGGGCTGGAATATGACGTCGTATTCTGGCCCCAGTCTAATTAAGCTGCGCGCTGGGGAGTAGAGACAGAAGAGCCAGCTCCCCCTGCGGCCGCCAGAAGAGCCAGCTCCCCCTGCGGCCGCCAGAAGAGCCAGCTCCCCCTGCGGCCGCCAGAAGAGCCAGCTCCCCATGCGGCCGCCAGAAGAGCCAGCTCCCCATACGGCTGCCAGAAGAGCCAGTTCCCCCTGCGGCCGCCAGCACACCTGACCCAGCTGTCTGCCCTGCACAACTCCCTGGCCGGTCGCCCACAGGTTGCTATATTATGTGTCAGTGTGTGTGTCTGTGTGTCTGTGTCATGGGGTGAGTGTGTGTGTCATTGTGTGTCTGTCTGTCATGATGTGTGTGTCTGTGTCATGGTGTGTGTCTGTGTCATGATGTTTGTCTGTCTGTCATGATGTGTGTGTGTGTCTGTCTGTGTCATGGTGTGTGCATGTGTCTGTCTGTGTCATGGTCTGTGCCTGTCTGTCATGATGTGTGTGTGTGTGTGTGTGTCATTGTGTGTCTGTGTCATGGCATGGTGTGTGTGTGTCTGTCTCTGTCATGGTGTGTGTGTGTCTGTGTCATGGTGTGTGTCATTGTGTGTCTGTCTGTCATGGTGTGTGTGTGTCTGTCATGGTGTGTGTGTGTCTGTCTGTGCCATGGTGTGTGTGTGTCTGTCTGTCTGCCTGTGCCATGGTCTGTCTCTGTCTGTCAAGGTGTGTGTGTGTCTGTCATGGTATGTGTGTGTCTGTCATGGTATGTGTGTGTCTGTCAAGGTGTGTGTGTCATGGTAAGTGTGTCTGTCATGGTATGTGTGTGTGTCATGGTATGTGTGTGTGTCATGGTGTGGGTCTGTCATGGTATATGTGTATGTCTGTGTCTGTCATGGTGTATGTGTGTGTATAGAAATAGTGTTTTTACTCACCTTTTTTTTCCCACGCCGTGCTGTGGGTCTGGCATATAGGGGCCCTGCACATAGACACACACACACATATACAGAGACACATAAACACACACATACATAGACACATAGTCAGACATACACACACACATACAGACACACAGACAGACATACACACACACACACATATACAAACAGATACAGACATACACACACATACAGAGACACACATACACACAGGCAGACACACATACATACAAACATACATACAGACACACATACACACATGCAGAGAAACATTGATACAGACACATATACACAAACACATACATACATACATTCAAGCGCTACGGAATCTGTTGGCGCTATATAAATGGCAATAATAATAATAACTAGAAAAGCTACAATGTCTGGGGAAATTGTGTGAAGTGTTCTTGCCTCCACCAGTAGTCTACAACTGGAGTGGGCGGAGTAACTGTAAACCATACATTTATAAAAACATTAGCAGGTGTTCAAAAGGCCCTGTCTATGACATCACTTGCTGCTGCAGCCTGACACAGGTCAGAGTATTTTGGCGGTTGCCATCTTCAAACGGTCGTATCTTAAAAACTATAAGACCCAGACCTACATTTTGATGCATAGTATGTCTCTGAAGTATTAAAATTGAAGGCACAGTCGCAGTTTAGAAATTGCACTTCAAATTTGAGCTTTGCAGAGTGAAGTTTCAATGAAAGTCAATGGACGGCGTTAGTTGCAAACAAATGATTATATTGTGAAAACTATCAGGACGATGGCTTAGCCGTTGACATGTTTAGTGGCAGCAGGGATAGCTGAACGTTTTGATATAAGATTTGTGTAGGTGGGCCTGAAAATAAGGGAGTGGTGGCAGTTTAGAAATCATGTCCTGATTTTTCAGCTTTTGCCAGCTCCCACTCTAGCTTTGCCATTCATTCCTATGGGACAAATTTCGCCACAAGAACGACGATATTCCGTGAACCATTCGGCGAAACGTTCCACAAAGTAATAGCAATCCGATCGGGAACAATCTGCACGTTTTGTAAAATTTTTGTCTATGTAGTGTAAAAACTGTGGGAGGAGTTAGGGTGACAAATTTGGCTATAATAAGAATAATAATATATATGTGAGATAACAATAAGTGGTCTTGCTATGCAAGAACACTTAATTATAATAATAATACAAACACATATACAAAATGGTTTAATCACCCTCCTGTTTCCTACCTTTTTGGTGCAGGAGAGTGACTTCCCTGGGGACCAGTGGTGGCTCAGCCTGATTGGAGTCAGAGTTCCCACTCTGACTCCCTCCTCTCCTTTCTCCTGGGCGGCTCCTGGTGGTTGCTGGGAGGAAGTGACCAGGGCAGTCACTTCCTCCCAGTGGCTGACGTCATTTCCATCGGATGCCCCTTCAATGCGGCCCCGGCTGTTATACCGCGCGGGCCAGGGCCGCTATCTTAGCCGGTGGGCACAGCGGTTGCAATGGGTCCGAGGGCGGCCAGACCCCCTGGAGTGACAGGCACGGTCGCAGCTGCGACCCCTGCGACCGCGGTGGTTCCGCCACTGGCTTCCACGTCATGTAACCATTTACTCAGTCATTGAAGTGCAGAGGAAGCATCTCTAGTGGCTCTCAGTATGAGAGCTACTAGAGATGGGCTTAACCCTACAATGTAAACATTGCAGTTTTTACAAAAACATAAAGTTAAAAGGACAGGGCCACTGCACAGAGACCACTTTATTGAGACAACGTGGTCTGGGTGACTATAGGGTTCCTTGAAAGGAACAGTATAGGGTCAGGAACACAAACATGTATTCCTGACTCTATAGTGTTAAAACCACAATCTAGCTACCCCTTGAGCCCTCTCGCCTCCCTAAATATAGTAACATCTTACTTGTATCTAAGTCTGTAGCCGCTGGCTCTGCCCCTGTCTGCCTCTGAAACTGCCTGCTGTTATCATCAGAAGTGGAAGTATGAGCCAATCACATACTTACCCATAGGATTGGCTGAGACTGTCAAGGAGGCAGTTTAGAGGCAGAGCCAGCACAAGTCAGACAGCCGTGGCCAATCAACATCTCCTCATAGAAATTAATTTAAACAATGCATCTCTATGGGGAAAGTTCAGTGTCTGCATGCAGAGGGTAGATACACTGAATGGCAGTACTGCACAATGTGCAGCACTGCCCCAGGAAGCATATCTAGCAGCCTACTGAGGAATGGCCAGTGGAGGCATCCCTAGGCTGTAATGTAAACACTGCGTTTTCTCTAAAAAGACAGTGTTTACAGCAAAAGCCCGAAGGGAATGATTCTACTCACCACAACAAATACAATAAGCTGTAGTTGTTCTTTTGACTATAGTGTCCCTTTAAATATCATGTGATATCACCCATGTCAAGTTACAGTGTCACAGGAAGCCAAACACATATTTAATTGCCCCATACACACATTTATTAAAAGCAAGACATTAACAGATAAGGTATAGTAAAGATGTCTCTGCTGCTTGGTGCATATACGAATCATGAGAAGCTGTAAAGTATTAATCACAAGGTAACTACCTGGGACTCAGACGCCTGATCACAACTGCCCTCTTCTTGCTGTTCCTATTGTTACAACACAGTATAGGAGGTTGGGGACTCTAGTTTTTCCAAATACTCATGATTCCATTTACTTTAAATGAAAAAAAGAACATTTATATTTCAATGCATCTCAATCATATAAAGACCACCGCATGCCAATTTATTATACAAAAAGAATCAATAACACATACATATATAGTAATACTGCAACCACTACTACAACCAATAATAATGATTCATAATTAAAATATTTAAAGGGACACTATAGTCACTAGAACAACTACAGCTTAATGTAGTTGTTCTGGTGAGTATAATTATTACCTGCAGTCATTTTAATACAAACACTGTCTTTTCAGATAAAAGGCAGTGTTTACAATGCCCACTAGGTACACCTCCAAGTGGGCACTCCTCAGATCAGAGGCGGGGCCAGCATCAGCAGACCCATGCGGCGCTGAAAATAAGGTGAGTTGTCACCTTTTCTATGGGGGTTAAAGGGGGGGGGGGGAAGCCACCTAAATGGCCACTATAGGGTCCTGAATACCTGTTTGTGTTCCTGACCCTATAGTGTTCATTTAATACTTAGGACTCCTGTGTCATCAGAAATGTATATTGTTATTAATCATTAATATTATACATAACTGCTTACGCTGTAGATGGTATGGTTTTTTTTGTGCATGGCAATTACCACCTCTTGTTTCTGTAAGCCAAATTTGACTTGACAAATTGTACTGTTTTTCACATTCATTCTTTGTACCGGTCTGCAGTACAGGTTGGGTCATTGATAATAATGGGAAGAGCTACCAAGTGATCAGGATTGGCAGTTAGATGACTTGTGTGCACCAGAGGAGAGCTGAGACTTGTTGTATTAGAAAGACTTTCAGAGGTCTCACAAACTCATTAATGTAATATGTTTAAATATCGTTTTGTTGGAAAAGTCACGGTCTATGCTAGATTGTGGAGAAGTGTATCTAAAATTACTCTCATTGTGTAAATATTATGCATGGAAGTACAGCTGGTTACGGCTATCAGAATCCGTTTGCCTGACAACCCCATAACTTTATATGAGATCATATTTTATGATCTAGCCAACTAGCAGGTGGGTTAAAAAATAGTCAGTGAGTAGGAAAATATTGATCTAATGGGATGCAGATGTCTTAAACTCTGCTGACCATACAATAGAGACTTCATATCATCAACTGAAACTATGCATTGTTTTGTACTATTAATAGTTATTATTGTACACTGCTGAAAAATAGGACTTAAGTGTACCATAACATCAAACTTTCAATCCACAGATGACTCAAGATGAACAAACAAAGACGATCTGGTGAATATTTAAAATTGATTTATTACTCTGGTGGTTTTATCAAAAAATATATTAATTCAGCCCTATATTAAGTTACATTATGGTTTGTTTAAGAGTTATACTTAAATGGTTACTCCAAACCTTGTGTAAACGTTTAATAATTTTGAGGTAAAGTAGTAATTTTGCCACACATCATCTGTCGTCACACTGCATCACTGCTTCCCTCTACGAGGTCCAATCAAATGCTTTTCATAAAGTGATTGGGCCATACTTATAGAGGTGCAGCTACAAGACAGTCACTAAAGGTGTGCTTAAGCCTCACATTGCAGGGTAAAAAAACTAAAGACGTTTTCCCCTTTCCCTTTATACTGCTCTCTCTTACTTTACAACATATTTTAATTGTTTCAACTTTTGTTTCAAACTATTGTATTGTTATGCCTATATCAAAAATAGTTGAATAAAAATAATTTGAAAAGACCACTTAATTGAGATAAAGTGGCCTGGGTACATTTAGTGGTCCTACAAGTAGTCAACATTGTCTACTTTTACATATAGTAGCCACAATGGAGGTAAAGTGTAGTTCGGGTTATT
>OW240922.1:62035818-62047411 GCA_933207985.1 Pelobates cultripes | reverse complement strand
TTTCTTAAGATATATATCATAGATCTACTGTCTACAAACATACTTTTGTGTAGCAGTTTTTGATTATGTGTCTGCTACTAACGTCACATTCTCTGTAAAACCATAACATACACTGATCAGCCACATTAAAACCAACTGCCTAATATTGTGTACATCCCCCTTAATGCTGCCAGAACGGCTCTGATGTGTCAAGGCATGAACTCCACAAGACCTCTGAACATGTCCTGTGGGATCTGGCACCAAGACATAAGAAACAGATCATTTAAGTCCTTGTCACGGTAGTTTACCCCAACTCGCAAGATTTAGTCCAACAATTGACAATATAGAGCAGATACGTCTTACCGGACCTTAGAATGGCCGGACTCGACGTGGAGCAGACAAATACAGAGTCAGGAACGATCCAAGGTCAAGGGTACAAAGAGACAGCGAAAACAAGAACTAGCCAAGGTCTGGTACACAGTAATCAGTAAGCCGGCAAACAAGACAAAACAGGGATAAAGAGATAAACGGAGTCAGATACAAAGCCAAGGTCAAGTACGAAAAATCACAACTGAACAAAACAAGCGCTAAATGGAACTGAAACAGAAACCACGATAGGGCAGAGAGTTAAGGGAGAGGTAAGTATAAATACCCTAGCATTTAATTTGATTGGCCCCTGTCATATCCACGCCCCCAAAATGTGAGTGTATGGGGAATGTGGGATGACAGGGGCCAACGGGAGACCGTTTTAGTTTTCGGCTCCCACTTTCTCTTTAAGAGCGTGCCTGAGACGCGCGGCACGCTTTTAGAGCTAGGCGGGACACGTTACCGCATCTCGCGGTCAGTACCCACCGTCATCCGAGCCCCGAGCGAGCCACGCACCACGGGAATAGAGGACCTTGACAGGCCCCCGGATAAGGTAAGTACCGCTACAGTCCTGCAAGTTGCAAGGTGAGGCCTTCATGGATCAGATTTGTTGTTCCAGCACATCCCACAGATGCTCAATCACATTGAGATCTGGGGAATTTGAAAACCAAGGTAACGTCTTGAACTCTTTGTCATGTTCTTCAAACTATTCATGAACAATTTTTGCAGTGTGACATGGTGCATGGTGCATTATCTGGCTGAGAGACACAACTGCCATCAGGGAACATTATTGTCAAGAATGCATTTACTTGGGCTGAAGCAATCTCTAGGTAGTTAGCATGTGTCAAAGAAACATTCACATAGATGCCCAAAGTTTCCCAATAGAACATGCCCAGAGCATAACACTGTCTCTGCCAGCCTGCCTTTTTCCAATAGTGCATCCTGTTACCATCTCTTAACCAGGTAAATGTCCACCTGGCCATCCACCTGATAAGGAAAACCTTCTTATATTTCTCCATGGTCCAGTTTTGAAACTCACACCCCCTACGAAGGTGCTTTTAGCAGTGGACTCTGCACTCTGACCAATCTGCGGCTACACAGTCCCATACGAAGCAAACTTTGATGCATTGTATGTTCTGACACCTTTCTATTATATCAGCATTATATTTTTCAGCAACTTGAGCTACAGTAGCTTTGTGATCAGACCTTAAGGGCCAGCCTTTGCATGACATGCATCAGTGAGCCTTGGATGGCGGTTCATTGGTTGTCCTTCCTTTTACCATGTTTGGTAGGTACTAACCACTGCATACCAGGAACACCTCACAAATTAATCTTGAATTGTAGGTGGTGTGAAATTTAATACATTTTTCACTTGTCAATTGTTATAAAACTGGAAAGAGTTGTTGTCTAAAAAATTGTGAGATTGTGAAATACAGTTGCAAGAAAAAGTATGTGAACCTTTGGAATGATATGGATTTCTGCACAAATTGGTCATAAAATGTGATCTGATCATCATCTAAGTCACAACAATATACAATCACAGTCTGCTTAAACTAATAACACACAAAGAATTAAATGTTGCCATATTTTTATTGAACACACCATGTAAACATTCACAGTGCAGGTGGAAAAAGTATGTGAACCCTTGGATTTAATACCTGGCAGCAATAACTTCAACCAAATGTTTCCTGTAGTTGCAGATCAGACGCGCACAATGGTCAGGAGTAATTCTTGACCATTCCTCTTTACAGAACTGTTTCAGTTCAGCAATATTCTTGGGATGTCTGGTGTGAATCGCTTTCTTGAGGTCATGCCACAGCATCTCAATCGGGTTGAGGTCAGGACTCTAACTGGGCCACTTCAGAAGGTGTATTTTCTTCTGTTTAAGCCATTCTGTTGTTGATTTACTTCTATGCTTTGGATCATTGTCCTGTTGCAACACCCATCTTCTGCTGAGCTTCAGCTGGTAGACAGATGGCCTTAAGTTCTCCTGCAAAATGTCTTGATAAACTTGGGAATTCATTTTTCCTTTGATGATAGCAATCCGTCCAGGCCCTGATGCAACAAAGCCTATGTGTGGCCGAAAAAAGGCACAGCACACCAACATCAAAACCTCATCCCAACTGTGAAGTTTGGTGGTGGGGGTATGGTTTTGGGGGCATCCCAAACCATGATGCCCCCACCACCATACTTCACGTTTGGGATATCACATAGTGACATCAAAGTATTAGCTCAGTAAATAGCGATAAGGAGCCATGGTATGTCAGCCTCCAGTTGTCCTTTTCTTCCAAGGCATACTTCGTTGGCTGTCAAAACATTTTTTTTATATAACCATAAAACACAACCTAGAAAATCTTATAGGTAAGAAAATATAGAGGTTAGTATCAACTTATATCCAGGCGTAGTGTGTTCCACATCTACTTGGTCAAGCTACTTTTTTTGCCCTGTGCAATTAGGAGAATTAGATATGCATGATATGCCCCATCTGGACTACCCACCTGGATTCCTACTACAACATCATAAAGAAGTTCAGTCACTATGGAGAGCTTTCTAATTTTAAGATTAGGTATTCCAGATTGAATATGCTGAACATTACTGTGCCGACCAAAAGGCCACACATAATCCGTCAGTACTTTAGGTCAGAGAGGGCAATTAAATACCTGGGGATCTGGCTCACAAGCAGTCTTTATCAACTGTATCAAGCAAACTTAATGCCCATGCTGAACATGTTTCAGAAGAATTTGGAAGAATGAACAATGCCTTATTTCTTCTGGTTAGGGTGCATCTCAAGAACTATCTGTTAAACCGCATCCTTTACCTGCTTCAAACACTACTTAATCAGATTCCAATGGCTTATTTTACATCACTAAGATTGTTGCTTATTTAACATATATGGGGCTCACGCCAACCTAGACTAAGGTACCAAGTCCTGAGGAGACCGAAGGTCAGGGGAGGACTGCCTGTTCCCGACTTTACCTTGTGTCACCTTTCTTCCCATTTACAGAGATTGTTGGAATGGGCTAAGGAGGTGGTTGACAAATTTTGGAAGGGAATTGAGCAGACACAGATGTAAATGAACCCGGTGGAGAGCAGGAAAGCGGTGGAGAGAAGCTTGCACCAAGGTTGGGCTTCTCTTCCTAGCCTTCTCCTTTATACCCTTTGATGAACAACTCTGAATTTTTCCCAGGTATGGAACGGAGGGCTTCTGCCTGTTCAGATTCATTTGGTGATAGGGGATAAGATCAGATATGGAATAAGACATAAGACAAGACTTACTGGTTGGCTCCCCAGACACATTTTTCCACAGACTGAAATATGAACAACTGATTGTTTATAAACCAAATATCCCAAAAACCTGACTCATATAGAGTACTTACGCCTTTTGAACTTCTATGCGATGATCCGCACCCACACTCTAATTCCATTTCCCATCTGTACTCTTTGCTTCAACAAAACATGACTCTCCTATCTCCCACATATATGAATAAATGGTAGACTGCAAGAGGGGAGACTTACATAAGACTTATAGAACGTCAATGGAGTAAGATCTGTGATTTGGTACACCATTGTGTATTGGCAAGTAAAACCCAGGAAACCACTTATAAGGTTTTGACAATGTGGTACAGAACACCACAACTTCTTCAGAATGTAAATCTTGCCTTAGACAGCGACTGTTTACATTGTCATGCTTATTATCAGGACTATTTGAGGTTGGTTTCTTGACATATGATTGTACTAATAGTAGGCATCTGGAAAAGGTAGCACTGGGACCCCAGAACGTGCGTGTGTGTCGATGTCACGTCACACGCACAGTTGCGTGACCTTTGAAGGCGGAGCTAAAATGGCCGCGACCTCGTGGTTGGCGCCCTTTTGCATCCCACGTGTGGAGGGGACGGATGCCCCAGTGGGTCGGCTCCCGGTTCGTTGCTGAACAGGTAATTCCTACAACATGTCAGCGTAGTCGCACCAATTGGGTGCGACCACGTGCAGCCGCAAGCCGGGGGGCCGTGACAGTACCCCCACTCAAAGGCTGCCCACCAGGCGGGAAGGAGCAAGCTTGTTGGTAAACCGGTTGTGGAATGACCGGACAAGACGAGGAGCGTGGACTATATCAGCAGCGATCCAAGAATGTTCCTCAGGTCCATGACCTTTCCAATCCACCAAATAAGACAATACATCCTGGAATCCAGTATGGAATGGACTTCATATTCCTCCTTTCCTCCAACAACCAGAGGGAGAGGAGGTACGAACTGTTTAGTGTACCGGCAAGCAGTTTCAACAAAGACACGTGGCATGTGTTCGATATCCGCAAATGTGCAGGAAGGGCGAGAGAGTACGACACAGGATTAATGCACCAAAGGAACTCGGAAAGGACCTATAAAGCGAGGGGCAAGTTTCATGGAAGGTACTTTCAATTTGATATAACGCGTGGAAAGGCAGACCCTGTCCCCAACTTGATAGACAGGATTAGAACCACTCTGCTTGTCTGCCTGGACTTTAGTACATCAAGAGGCCGATTGTGTGCCGAAGCCCAAGTGTCATGGATAGAGGCCAAACGGACATCTAAAGCAGAAATGTCAGTGTCTGAAAAATCATAAGGTAATACAGTGGGGTGATAACCATTATTTAGAAAAAAAGGACTGAGAGTAGAGGACTCGTGGGTTGCATTGTTTCTAGCAGATTCAGCCATGGGCAGGAGTTCTGACAAGTTAGTCTGATTGGCATCAATAAAGCAACATAAATAAGACTCTAAGGCTTGATTGGCTCTCTCCGCCACCCCATTGGTCTGAGGGTTATACGAAGAGGAAAAAGAAAGTCTGATGCCCAACTGTTTGCAGAAAGCATGCCAAAATCTGGAAATAAATTGTGTACCTCTGTCAGAGACTTTGTTTTTCGGTATCCCATGTAGCCTAAAGATTTCACATAAGAATACTTGGACAAGATCCTGGGAAGATGGCAGTTTTTTGAGAGGTATAAAATGTGCTATCTTGGAGAAACGGTCCACTACCATAAGGATAGTGTTATACGTGTTATACCTATTAGATTCAACAATGAAATCCATGGCCAGGCGGGTCCCCGGAGCATCTGGTATTGGAAGTGGATGTAACAACCCAGGAGGTGATTTGTGGGAAACCTTGGACACAGCACAAATTCTACATGCTCCCACATAATCATTGACATCACCTCTAAGTGACGGCCACCAAAACTTTCTAGTAATAACAGAGAGGGTTTTGTGTATACCAGGATGTCCAGCTGTTATGTTATCATGGTATTACCTGAGTATCTCAGATCTCTGTGATGGTGAGACAAACAGTTTATTAGATGGCTTCTCTGCTGGTGCTTGAGTTTGATCTGCTATTATGGCACAAAGTAGCGGAGAAGACAATTCTGAAACGGTCATAGGTATAAGACACTCATGGGGTATGATAGGAGATGTCGGGATCTGCATGTTGTAGAACGGGTGCTGAGACAAATGAAGATTTCAGTTTTTCAAATGCCTCTGTTGCTTTCTTTGGCCAGGAATTACTGTTAGTTCCTTTTCGGGTAAGGTTGTTGATAGGAGCAATTTCAGATGAGAAGCCTTTGATGAACCTGCGATAATAATTTGCAAATCCAATAAAGCGTTGTACGGCTTTAAGACCCTTGGGTAATGGCCACTGTAATACTGCTTCCGGTTTGCGTGGATCCATCTTAAAACCAGAGGGGATATAACATATCTGAGGAACTGTACTTTGGTTTGATTAAACTGGCACTTTTCTAATTTACAGTATGGACCATTTTTTAGCACAGTTTTCACATGTTTGTGATGGGTACGAAGGTCTGGAGAATAGATAAGAATGTCATCCAGGTACACCAACACACACATGTGGAGGTATTCTCTTAGGACATCATTGATCAGGTTTTAAAATACCGCTGGAGCATTGCACAAATGAAACAGCATAACCAGATACTCATAATGTCCAATTCTGGTATTGAACGCTGTTTTCCACTCATGCCCATCCTTAATTCTGACTAAATTATATGCACTCCTAAGGTCGAATTTGGTGAACACTCTGGCACCTTTGAGACGGTCAAATAGTTCAGAAATAAGTGGAATGGTGCAAGTGTTCTTGATAGTTATTTTATTGAGATCTCTGTAATCAATGCAGGGGCGTAGGTCACCCTCTTTTTTAGAGACGAAGAAAAACCCAGCCCCAGCAGGAGAGGAGGATCTCTGTATGTGCCCTTTCCTCAGAGAGTCTTTTATGTATTCCTCTAAACAGATAGTTTCTTGAGGAGATAGTGCATATACTCCTACTTTAGGAGGCATGGTTCCAGGCAAAAGGTCAATAGAACAGTCATAAGACCGATGAGGTGGTAAAGTTTCTGACTGTACTTTATTGAATACGTCTTTTAATCCTAGATACTGAGGTGGAATCTCTGTTGACAAGGGAGGTGCAGTAGGTACATTGGTAGTGCCAATACATTGTGGCATAAGGCTCTTACAATGACCCTTGCAATCCTCTCTATATATAAACATAAGCCCTCTTTTCTTCTATACTGTCTGTCTGCTTCAGTAAGTTTGGTTACCCACAAATGCATGGGTTCAGTTTCTAAAGGCGGAGCAGGAACAGATATGACAGCATTAGAAAAACCGAAGGGCTAAACACAGGGTGGTACATCTACTCCATTGTTTGTTTTTCTCTCTCTCTCTCTCTCAACCTGTTATCTATGTCAATCCTATAGGTGATAAATTCGTTAAGATTGACAGGAAGGTCTCTAGCTGCGGTCTCATTGAGTACATTTTCAGATAGATCCTCTGAAAAAGCAGTAACTAGTCCACTGTTGGTCCAGTCTACTTCAGAGGCTAATGTTCTAAACTTGATGGCATAATCAGCCACAGAACGATTACCTTGCTTGATTCTCATCAAGGCTTTGGCTGCATTCTTTTCTCTTCCCATAGGTTCAAAGGTCGCTTTGAACTCATCTAAAATTAATTGTAATTACGGGCGATGGAGTTGCCGCTTGCCCATAAAGGGTTGGCCCAGGTTAATGATGAGGAGGAGGAAAAAGGGTTATGGAGGGAGCTTTATAAACCATAGGTACCGGTGTCAGAGTAACTGGCTGTACCTGAGGTCACTCAAGATGAGCCATTCGTTGGAGCAAGGTCTGGAATGCTTGGGCAAATTGGTCTAGCCTGTGAACCATATCCTCTACCCTACTCTCACAGGCTATCATGTGCTTACATAGTTCTGCAGGATCCATGGCCCTGTCGTAATGTCACAACTACTAATGTGATCCAACAAGGAAAGCCATGTAACATCTACATAGAATAGAAAAATAGAAAGAACGTAAACTGGTCCTTAGAATGGCCGTATTAATACGTTGAAAGAAAGAGGTCAAGAAAGCCCGAAATACACAATATCGATAAGAAAGCCAAGTCAGGGAAAACAGAGATCAGAATAGTCAGGAATAGCCAAAGTCAGAATACTGGGAATATCAATAACAAGGACAAAAAAACGCACTCTCAGGAATCAGGAACGGAAACCACGACAGGGCAATGAGCTAGGAAAATTCAGGGGTTTAAATATCCCTCCTTGAGCTGTGATTAGTCAGTGGTTGGTCTCTGACCACAGAACATGCGTGTGCATCGACGTTGTGCCGTCACACGCACGTTCGCGTGACCTTTGGAGGCTGTAGCGGTACTTACCTTACCCGGGGGCCGGCCGAGGTCCTCTCTTCCCGCCGCGCGCGGCTCTCGAATGAAGGTGGGCACGGACCGCGAGATGCTCTGTCTATTTTCTGCTATACGGCGAGTCCGGCCATTCTAAGGTCCGGTAAGACGTATCTGCTCTATCTGTCGATTGTTAGACTAAATCTTGCGTGTAGGGGTAAACTACCGTGACAGAGGCAGAGCTACAAATGGCCGCGACCTTGAGGTCTGTGCCATTTTGGATCCCACATGTGGAGGGGACTGATGCCCCAGTGGGTCAGCTCCAGGCTCGTTGCTGAACAGGTAATTCCTCCAACCTGTCAGCATGGTCGCACTGATCGGGTGCGACCACATGCAGCCGCGAGCCGGGGGTCATGACAAGGGTTCTGTGGAAATGTTTTTGGTTATAACGTTATGTTTTGTTGAATTATATTTGATGTCTATAAATGGATCTGCATGTCTGAATCTTATTTTACAAGACTATAATTTTGGCACTGCCATGAAGGAGTTGTATAATTTCTGACCCATAGGACAAAACATGAGTAGAACACCAAGACTATGTTTCATGAGATATAATATAATTTGCTCAGAAGCCATTCATTTTGCGTATTATGGAACTAAATGTCTTCCCTAGATACTGAATTGTTGAACATAATTGGTCAGGTTAGCTATAAAATATCTGTTGGAACATTTAATTTACTGTTCTATGAATCATATAGAATATTTTAAACCATTTCATCTGTTCTTCCTTTGCTGAGTTATGAATTGCAATGAAAGAATGCATTAGCACAAGAATTAGACCATTACGTGCATTTGCATTTCAAACATGACTCATCCATTTTGCAGGATAATTACTGACCCAGTTAATTCTTCAGCATTTTAAGCTATATTAGACCAAGCAGGATCAGGAAAATTATTTAAAGAGCATTTTTTGGGTTCAGTTTCAATGCAAACCTTAAAGAGTTGAATCAGTGGGCACATTTAATAAAACCAATGGAGAATCTATTCCGTAAAAGTCGCAAATGAGGCAGAACCCTCACAACATAATGGTCACAGACCCTTAGTACATTTCATTTGTTATCTGAGATTATAAATAACATCACTGGTTGGAGGTGGAAACGTATTAAGACATTTTCAGTTAATAAACATAAATCATGCCGAAACAAGACAAGTCTCAAGACTTCCAAGGAAATTAAACGATTAAGCTTTCACTTATGTTGCCAGATGTAGAAATCCTAACTTGATGTTTTTACATCCAGCTGGACCCAAAACTCTACTCTAAACAGCTGCAATGAAAACCTACAATATTTAATGAATATGTGAACATTTAAGCTTTAGTAAAATTAATAATCATTATTATTAGTAACTGCAAAAAGTAGTCCTGTTAAAAGAAAAAACAAAACAAACATTTTGAACGACAATAATCTGCTCTGAGGCAAGGGTTTCCAAAAAATAATTGCCCAATGAGATTCAGCCAATCGCATTATTATTCTAATAATTCCAAATTCTGCATCATACAACATTTAAATCCCTGTATCTTATCATTTGAATTAATGGGCAAATTTGATTGGTTGAACCAGCATAACTTTATGTATCTCAAGGTTTTGGTATTAAAAATAAATTTAATTATATCCCCCTACAGCTATGACACATGTTTGTATATCCTCTTTGTTATAATTTGTTGACACGGATCTATTTCTTTCTGTGTAGTACATATTTTTTATTTATTTTATAAGTAAGTATAAATGAGTATTGGTAGACAAGCTTTTAATTATTCGTAAAAGATTTTGGAAGACACATCCATTTCCCAATATATATTTAGTGGTGGTGTATTAAGTAGAAAACAAGAACTATACACTGTTTATTGTTGCCTTTGTGACTTGCTATTTTATAGTGAGTAACTCATTTATGGCAGAAGACTAAACATCACATACCACTAGTATTATTCTAGGGCATCATCTTGCATGTTATGAGTATAGGCACTGATTGTAGGAATAGAAGGAAGCCAGAGGCTACCTTATGATTCCATGGTCGTATTAACATAAGGACTAATGGAGTTGCACCTACAGGCCAATGCACATTTAATAGGCCCATTAATCAATTTGGAAGATTTTGGGAAAATGTATTTATATTTTCTTAGCTACTCCTCATATGCTCTTGTATATGGAACTGAGTATAGGAACTTAGGAAGGTTACTGGGGAACAAAATTAGTGTGCACTGGCTGTGTATATTTCTCCAACAGCACTGGCTGTAACTAGTTCTTCAACAGCCCAACCTACCCATGTCATCAAATGGCAGAGTGCTATATCCCCTTTTCTGCTAAACTCACTACATCCACCTCTTTCTCTGTCCCAGGCTGCATACCAGGAGCTTCTGTCTGCTAGTAAGAAGGAAGGTAGAGGAGTGGACAAGTGATTTCTGAGTAGAGAGGATTCAGAGTTAGCGATTAGTAAGGAGATGGCAGCTCTGGAGCTTGTAAAATGAACAAACTGGGGTGAGAGATGGAAGAGACAAATTGACATGTGGGATGTGTATTAAAAAATGCATCCTGCCTGTATTCCTCCAGTACCACCTTCACCAGATACAATACACTCTAGGAATTATGGATGTTACAGTGCCTTCTTCAGAAAGATTCTGTATTTTGGCTCATCATAGTTGTCAGGAGCATGTAGACTCTCAATCCACCACTGCCAGACATCTAAAGGTTCATTATGCCCCCATAATTCTTTGCTAACCTCTCATGAATGATACATTCATAAGAAGATAGAGATTAAATAATGAACCAAGAATGCTATGTGCCACAAACTTAAATGAAACGACAAGAGTTTGGAAAAACGTCACCTCAGACGTTATATACAATTATATACAAATATATTCAGGACCAGTACAAACCATAGTCTGGAAATCTATTCATAAACAGGACTATACATATGACATAAGGTCACACATTTAGACTGGAAGAAAGGAGATTAAGTCTAAGGCAAAGAAAAGGTTTTTCACAGTAAGAACAACAATGATGTGGAATTCTCTGCCTGAAAGTATGCTTTTATCAGAGTCTGCACAGATGTTTGAACAGTAATTGGATTAATACTTGCAAAAACATAATATAGAGGAATATAATTTTTATTTAGTGGGGTAACAACTTCTTGATCCTAGGAGATATCGGACTCACATTCTGGGGTCAAGAAGGATTTTTTCCTAGTTTGTTGTAAAATTGGAAGTGCTTTAGACTGAGCTTTTGGTCTTCTTTTGAATCAACAGCAAAAGCAAATATGAGAAAGGCTAAACATGATGGACACATTTTTCTTTTCAGCCATGTAATACCAGAAGAGTGTCACTAGTCTATGGTATGAGGTAATGCATTTGACATATTTCTTCCAAACTCTCACGGACTTCCTCAGAAGAATATGCTTGATCCGATGATATCTTATTTTCATAGTGCTTGGGTTCTTGCTTCACCTCTTCTGCCATCGAGATGCAGCAGTTCTGAGCAGAAGCTTCCATTAGCTCTCCGGTGGTCTACAAAGCCATCTCATTGACTTTGGGTTTCAGCT
>OW240922.1:61984206-62035431 GCA_933207985.1 Pelobates cultripes | reverse complement strand
TGCTTGAGTGTTCTGTTCAACCATGTTGTTAGAAATATATATTATTTTTATTTCATTGAAAAATGTTGCTTAATCTACCTGCTTCACTCTGTGTTCCACCTCAATCACAATCCCTGTACTACTTTATCTTGGACTTTTTCTCACTTTCCTCCTTTCTCATTCTATATTACTCACACTACTCTCTATTTCACTCTCCAAACACCTACACTATAACAGACATTACAGGAAGGACAATGTTTACATAGTATTTGATAAAGAAAATCCATCTAAAATAACACAGCCCCAAGAGATGTCCTCTGGTGCTGAAAAGAAGAGAATCTACAAACACCCACACACTTTTTTTTAACCAAATACTACATTTTGATAAATAGAGCAATAATTAATTGCATTAATGGTAGTTGGGTTGCTTTAAGGGTAGTTAAACCTCAGAGTTAGCATCCATGAGTGGGAAAATATCCTATTATATTTTTTTAAATAGCAATAAAAAACAACTGATAATGCAACTGAGTTTACTGAAGTTAAAGACAATATAAAATGCCAGTGTTCTATTTCATGTCCAGTGTTGCAGATTTTTAATCAAGGTATAAAAGAGATAAAAAGTACATCCAGACGAGTCCATCAATATTGTCCAAAACCACAGGGTCTGAATACATACGTACACATATTCCGAGCAGTAACAAAGATAGGGTGGAGTTTACATTCTTGTATATAGTAGGCCAAGGGTCACCTGAGTCCATGAATTGACCTCCTGTTCACTGTACGAGTAGGAATGTTTGTAGTAGCATGTAATATGTGGGGGGCACTTGAGCTCTCTGTATATGAGTGTAGAATATTTTCTTAATCTGCTGAAGACTCAACAAGTATTTCTGAACACTCATCAAATCTCCCTATCTGAATGGTGGCCTGCTGCATTTATATGCCATCTACATTTTACACACACAAAATCATTTTACACACACAAAAAATTATGTTCATAAATATTTTGTAAAAATCTACAAATGACCAGCAAATGTCTTGTACTGGTTCAGAAGCCCTGAAAACTCAATAACAAGCCTTTAATTGTAATTCTAGATCAGCATCCAGTGTTGAATGACACTATTTGAGTGCTTAATCTGTTTACTTCATGGGAAGGAATGTACTTAAGGAAATTTTCTGTGCTAAACACAAACAGGATTGGTTTTTTACATAGGAATTATTGAGAATTGAAAGTGAATATTGGTTGTTTTCCGTTTGGTAATTTGGCATAGAAAATTAATGCACTTTGAATTCTTAGAATTTTTAATTAGTGAATAAAACTGTAAAGATAATAAAAAGCCCAAAAAAGCTTTAATTTAGTTGAAGTGACATTTAACTTTAAAATTAATATTTACTTTCATGTGAATAAAAACAAATATATAGATTTTGAAAAGTATATGGTTAATGGAGTTTGCATTAATATAAATGGTGGAATTCATGGCCCCAAATATATTTCTTTTTGGTCGGTTTATCTCTGGTTATGAGGTTCCTGGTAGACTTGGAGATTTGTTTCATTACAAAATGCAATTTGTCTGAATTTGGGCCAATTTGGTGCTCGTTCAAATTCCTGAACTCTGAGCCGAAATGTAGGAGAATCACAAGCCAAATGAAATATGTGATGGAAACACATGTTAATTTTGATTTGTAGAAGAATAATGAACACACGGTTCAAATGACTCTGTGTATACACCCGTACAGAACTATCCCCCGTAGGTAAAACCCAGGGTGTACCGACAGGTGCCCCACAGAGATCAGTGTACCAATATGGGACTCCAGAGATCCCAAACGGGGCTTAACCCCAAGAACAACAACAAGGAAGATATAAAGCACAATGCGGTTCGTCTGCCTATTTTTCCAATATGGGACTCCAGAGATCCCAAACGGGGCTTAACCCCAAGAACAACAACAAGGAAGATATAAAGCACAATGCGGAACCGCATTGTGCTTTATATCTTCCTTAATTTTGATTTGTAATTCAGAATTCTACCCAGACCAAAAAAAAAAAACATAAAAGAAATGATTGATGAGAAAAATGATGATTAATGGCTATGAGACAGTCACTAAATGTTGATTTTATTCATAGAGCAAGTGGGAATTGACCAATAGAGGGAAAATAGGAGGAAAAACTATTTAAAAAAAATATATTTATATATTAGATATTTAATAAATATATATAATATATAAATACATAACTATAAAAATGTTTTTACTGCTCCTCGTCTTTTTCCTCTACTGGTTTCAATTTCTTACTTGATCTATGAATTAAATGGTGGGCAAACCACATAATATTAATATTATGCATATATTTTGCTGTACACTGAATGGTCTATTTTCATGACCTTTTGGTTCATCTAAATAATTTTCCTGAATATTTTTTTGTTAACGAAATTTGGCCTAAGGCTTAAAATCAGGCTTCCTGATTTTTTTTTTTTTTTTAATTTTAGCACAAACTGGTTAATCAGAATTTTTTTTTTGCCATGCACAAATATAGAAATCCTTTAATAATGATGTCACTGTGTGTGAGCCCAAGAGGAATCAATAATCTTGCTCATGAGCCAGTACATTGATGTAATATGTATTGTTAACAGAGCCACATGCAAGATATAAATGCAGCTAAATATGGGCTGAACCGTTTTCAGTAGAAATCTGATAGCAGAACTGTAACCCATGCAAACCCCTGCTTTTTGAGGGATCATAGCATTCGGTGAGTAAAACAAAATTAAATAGAAGCACAAGGATTCACTAGAACAGTTTCTGGTTTGATGAGAGCTGACTATAGAAAACCACATATCTTGGTGATTTGTTATCTCTGGTGAAATCTTTATCTGCCCAGCTACAGTGTCCATCTCTTTTCCTCTCACATCCTGACCACCAGAGTGAATCTTAAGGTGATATCCTGCTCTATACTCACTAAACTGTATATAAACCCATCTGCTCGGTCCTTGTAGAAAAGTACTGTCTACTGCCTCGTATTTCAGATAGGAATTTTACCTCCACCTGTTCTATTTTCCAGGCATGCACCATCCCCTCTGTTTGCTCCTTACACAGTCTTTATAAACATGTTTTAGATTTCTTGGGTCTTCTGACTCTCAGGGGACTACTGCCTTCAGTAAAAGCTCTGCTAAAGAGGTCTCTGAAAATGACCAGGCATAGACTAGGCTTGGAAATTTGTTTCGGCTCAAACTGCAGTTTTCATCCAAGCCTCCACGTTGCAGAACCTCAGGGGTCTGAGTGCCTATTCTGGATCAGAAAACAAGGGTGGTGTAAAGGAGAAGAGGTAGTTTTTTTTTTGGGGGGGGGGGTTTGGGTGGGGACTAGGTTACCAATACACAGTTGTTACAAGTAATATATTTTTTGTTTTTGTTAACAGTTTGGATGAAAGTAGGTACCTCTTTTGAGGAGAGTGGTATTCAAAGGGAAAAAGGGAAAAACTATTTTGCCTAGCCTGGTTCATTGATACTAGTGTGAGATTAAGTTAAAGGACCACTCTAGACACCCAGACCACTTCAGCTTAATGAAGTGGTCTGGGTGCCAGGTCCCTCTAGGATTAACCCTTTTTTTTTTAATAAACATAGCAGTTTCAGAGAAAGTGCTATGTTTATAAATGGGTTAATCCAGCCTCTAAAGCCTCTAGTGGCTGTCTCATTGACAGCCGCTAGAGGCGTTTGCGTGCTTCTCACTGTGAAAATCACAGTGAGAAGACGCCAGCGTCCATAGGAAAGCATTACGAATGCTTTCCTATGAGACTGGCTGAATGCGCACGCAGCTCCTGCCGCGCATGCGCATTCAGCCGAAGAGGAGGATCGGAGGCGGAGAGGAGGAGGAGAGTTCCCCGCCCGGCACTGGAAAAAAGGTAAGTTTAACGAGTATGTTTTCCTGGCACTATAGTGGTCCTTTAAGCTTTCTAGTGTACCTAGCTACAACTAATATCAGTGGCACTTAAAACAACTTGAAGTACGAGAAGGGAGATTGGCAAGCACTTTGTCATTGATCCTACTGTGAGAATAGGCTAGCAATATACAAATGCTAATGCTTTTCCATTTATCCATTAATTTCCATATAACACCTTGCAGTATCACTCACAGAGTAGCTAAAAAAAACAACTATGGCTTTAGTAATAACTACTTATAAATTAAAAATTACATTGTTAGAGGTATATGGTAAAATAAAGAAGACTTCTTAATTCCAATTATAACAAACCAGAATGATCTAATTTTTTCAGTTAAATGTTTAAATCTTTGAATTTTGATTGAAAAAAAATTTAAAATAAATATATATATTATTCTAAATCAATGTGAGTTAAAGCAAAGCATTGGGCTAAATCATGCCAATGATATAAGTGACCTTCTATTCTTGTTACAGGAGCCAGCTAGGGTTCAAAATTCACAGTCCCAAGAGATGGCTCCCTCATTTCTGAGGATTGCTGAAGAACAGCAATCCAATGAACAGTCAAACTCTGTTTTGCATGTCTTTCATCAACTCCAGATGGAGGGAATACACGGACTCCACATATTTACGTCTGGGATGGAACAAGGAGAGGAGTCTGAGTGCACCCTCCTGGAATATGAAGTAGTTCACAAATTAGTATCACAACTTTTCTTTTTATATACTAAAATAAATGTCATGTTTTTGCTAAACAATAACAGTATCCCATGGTTTTATTTACTCACCTAGGAAACAGTAACACAAACACTGTTTTAAATAACTGTTGTCTGTCACCATTTAAGGCTTATAACTGAACTGCATTTTTTAAATGTAATTTAGTTTATTTTCAATTTGGTTCTGTCCATATTCATATCTTGTTACTAGCCCCAGCTTGTTACTATATTATTATAATTATTATTAATATGTTATTATTTGTATAGCTCCAACAAATTCTGCAGCACTTTACAGTGGGTGGACGAACAAACATGTAGTTGTAAGCAGACAAGTTGGACACACAGGAACAGAGGGGTTGAGGGCCCTGCTCAATGAGTTTACATGCTAGAGGGAGTGGGGTACGGTGACACCGAGGGTAAGGATAGTATTAGCCTAATGACAGTTGCAAGACAGGAATCAGTGGAGAGCTATTAACAGTTTAATTGATACGCTTTTATGAAGAAGTGGGTTTTTAATGATTTTTTTGAAGGAGTGGAGACTGAGTAAGCATCTAACGGAGGAGGGAAGTGAGTTCCATAGGAACGGTGCATCCCTCGAGAAGTCTTGAAGGCGAGCATCAGAGGTGGGAGTATGGACAGAAGATAGACATAAGTCTTCAGCAGAGCGTAAGGGCCTAGACGGGACATACTTGTGTATAAGGGAGGATAGATAGGTGGGACCAGCATTATGCAGAGATTTGAAAGCGAGAACCAGAATTTTAAATTAAGCCCTATATCTTACAGGAAGCCAATGTAGGGACTGACAGAAGGGTGAGTTGTGGGCGTTGCAGGCGGACAGGAAGTTGAGGCTCACCGCCGCATTCATTATGGACTGTAACGGTGCAAGTTGGGAGCACGAAGACCACTGAGAAGCGGATTACAGTAGTCAAGGCGAGAAAGGACAGTGGAATAGACCAGCACCTTAGTCGCACCTGGCATTAAGTAGGGTCGGATGTGGCATATGTTTTTAAGAGGTTACCCTCCTATCGACTAGACTTGTGCAGGGTGAACATTTTTGGTTCTTCCAGAACACTTCAGAAAATAAATAAATACAAATTTGGGGGTTGACAGAATTTAGTTTAGTCCATTGTTCTACCTGGTCGAATTTTGATTTTGAAAAAAAATAGAAAGGCCAGAACAATAACAAGAGAGGACTTTGGCTATGCTGAAATTGCAAAAACAGCTACAATATTGACTGCCCTAATGATATGCAATATTGGCAGTTTTTGCAGTAATAATTCTAAGTTGTCAAAATTAGCTTATTTTTAAATATCTGGATTTAAAAATATAGGAAGTGAGAATTATTTTAGTGTGAGTGTAATCTTTTGCCCTCTTGCATTAATAAAACATTTGGAGCATTTTAAGTTCAAAATAGAGGACTTACCCAAAAAGGAAAGAAAAAAAGTCAGTCGGCAACAACCAGCCACTCACCTCTTCCACCTTGACAAGAACATAGCTTTTACCACACATCCAGTCTGTAGCGTCAGTGACAGTGATACAGTGTCTAAAAAAAACACAGTGCCCTAGCAGCAGCAGGAGCAGGGGCGGGCTGGGCCGGGGGGCAGGGAGGCAATTGCCCCCCAGGCCGCCCTAAAATCTGTTGGGACCGGCCGCTGCAGGGCCGGCCCTTTAAATGCTGCAGCCGCCTGAGCGCTCTGTGAAGAGCCTCAGGCGGCTGCGGCTGCTCCTCCCCTCCCTCCCCTGTAGCGTGGCCGAGCTGCTTGCTGGTCCGCGGTGCCCGGCCGGACTGATAGGAAGGCGCACGCTGAGTGTGCACTTCCTGTCAGTCCGGCCGGTTACAGGAAACAGAAACTCCAGTTCCGCGCGGAGTTTCTGTTTCCTGTAACTGGCCGGACTGACAGGAAGTGCACACTCAGTGTGCACCTTCCTATCAGTCCGGCCGGCACCGCGGACCAGCAAGCAGCTCGGCCACGCTACAGGGGAGGGCAAGGGAGAGGTGAGGAGGGGGGGAGAAGTAAGTGAAGGGGGGAGAAGTAAGTGGAGGGAGGAAAGTAAGTGGAGGGAAGTAAGTGAAGAGGGGAAAGTAGTGGAGGAGAATAGAAGTAGAAAGAGAGGGAAAGTAAGTGGAGAGAGGGAAAGGCGTAAAGTAGGGAAAGTAAGTAAGGAGGAGTAAGTGGAGGAGTAAAATAAAGATAAGGATGTAAATAAGAAGGAGAGTAATGAAGATGGGAAGTGTAAATGAAGGAGGGTGTAAATGAAAGAGGGAAGTAGAAGTAAGAAGAGGGGAAGTAGAGAGTGAAGAGGGAGTAAGTGAAGAGAGGAGAAGTAGAAAGTGATAGGAAGTAAAGGAAGTAAGATAAGAGGTATAAATAGAAAGTTGATTATGGAAAGAAGATGGGGAGTAAGTGAAGATGGGGGTGTTAATGAGGAGGCGGTGTAGAAATGAAGGATAGGGGGTGCAAATAGGATGGGGTGTAAGTGAAGATGGGGAAGTAAGTGAAGATGGGGAGTAAGTGAAGATGGGGGGTGTAAGTGATGGGGCGAGTAAGTGAAGATGGGGGGTGTAAATGAAGGAGGGGGGAGAAAGTGAAAGAGGGAGGAGTAAGTGAAGGGAGGGAGTAAGTGAAGGAGGGGGGAGTAACAGAAGGTGGAGGAGGGGGAGTAAGAAGAAGAAGGGGGGTTTGAAAAACGGGGGGTAAGAAGAACAAGGGTGGAGTAAGAAGAACACAAGGAGGAGGGGGAGAGTAAGAGTGAGGAGAAGGGGAGATGAGGAGAAAGGGGGGGACTGAGAAGAACACAGGGAGGGTGGGTAGTGAGGAGAACACAGGGAGGGTGGGTGGTGAGGAGAACACAGGGAGGGGGAGGTGAGGAGGACACAGGGAGGAGAGGACACTACGCGCACACACACACACAATGCATCCCTACACACAGAGAAACACAACATGCTTCCCTTACGCACAGAGAAACACACAATGCATCCATTACACACAAACAATGCAACACTTACACACAAAGACAATGCATCCTTTGCACACATACACAGAAACACATAATGCAAACACTTACACACACACTGCTTTTCTTACATACACACAGAAACACAATGCATCACTAACACACACTCAATGCACACACTTACAGACACACACATCCCTTATGCATACAAACACAGATTCACACAATGCATCCCTTACACACAACCAGAAACACACAATACATCCCTTATACACAAATACACACTGCTTCCACTACACACAAACACACTGCATCACCTGCACAAACTGGTATCCCTATACACTACATACCATAAGCACACATATTAGATCCTCTACAACAGGGGTTCTCAACCCAGTCCTCAGGACCCGCTACCGCCAGGATTTGGGGATTACCTGGGTGTGTCTCAGGTATTTAGAAAAAGGGAAAAAAACACCTTAGACACACCCAGGTAATCCCTAAACCCTGGACTGGTAGGGGGTCCTGAGGACTAACGTTGAGAACCCCTGCTCTACAATAACACATAACACATCCCCTACACACTCCACTCCCTGTGGGCGAACTCATGGGTGGGTGGAACATATAAGTGGACTTATGAGTGGGCCTTGTGGGCATACTCACCGTCAGGCCCTGGGGCCCAGACCTTGAGCTGTATAAGGGGCCCTCCCAAAAATGGAGCTGCTTCCAATTCTCCCAGAACATTGAATTTTGTGACCACAGTTGCAAACAGCCTCCAGAGATCCTGTTCTACACCAGACCAGTGGAGCCAAACTGCAGCCCATCATCATCCTCATTTGGTTGTAAGTAGGCAATCTAGTATATTATTAGTGACACTAATCTATAATTTTCATTACATTAAAGGGACACTATAGTCCCCAGAACGACTGGAGCTTAATGAAGTGGTTCTGGTATCTATAGCCGGTCCCTGCAGGCTTTTTAATGTAAACACACACTGTGGACAGCACTGGCGTTAGTTCGTATGGCAGCTCATATAGGTGGGGCATTGTGATGTCACATGGGGGGCGGCAAATACAGCTGTTCCCCATGCAGCCACAGGTGCTACTGTGCTGAGAGATTGTGATTACTCTTCACTTCCTCCCAGCTTACAGAGCAGCGCATGGGAGAGAGAGGGGAGGAGGCATGATTTAATCTTACAACAAATCCAGTAAGCAAATCTTTATAAATTTGGGTGGGATCAGATCTGTTTCCACAGTTTATTGGTGTTTACTCTGCTGTCTGTATTAATATTGAGGGATTTCTAAGTAGTAACATCAGTGTGTGTCAGCAGGGCCAGCCATTGGGGTGTGCACGCTGTGCGGTCACGCAGGGTGCCATCACAACAGAGGCGCCCGGCGGACAACACAGCTCACAAGTTGGGGACACCAGCCTATTCAATTTAAACGATTCGCTGGTGGTCCACTGGTGCGCACCAGCAGTAGGTGCAGTCAGATTATAGCATCTCCCTCGTGGTTCCGACGCTCAGTTAGTGAGTCAGAGCACAGGCTCAGAGATTCTCAGCCTGTGCTCTGACAACATTGAAAGTCAGAGCCGTGAAGGAGCAGGTATGGCAAAGAGCTACTGATTAGCATAACATCAATATCTGTTATAAATCCAGGAAAAGGTGGGCACCATTGCACTGATTTGGTGGTGCAATGGGCCTGTTGACTGGTTTTGCCCCCCAGGCCTAAGGCTGCCAGCCCTCCCCTGAGCAGGAGTAATGTACTTGTTTTGCTTTCAAAAAAGGTAAAAGTTAATCAATTGTTTACTCATTTCTCTCCTTTATTTTTTGTAAAACCCTTTGTGTAGAATATCCATTTTTTTACAAATGCCTTTCATTGTTGTGGTTTAACCCTGCCTCGCTTATTCTTGTGATGCAGCTACGCCTGCTATCTCTGCAGATGCCATTGAAAAAACTGATAGGGCACTGTTTGTTCCACGTGTCAGAAAGCTTTGTTCTTCTCAAAGTGGAGAGGGTGAGTAGCAGAGGAAAAGGTAGTGGCATGACTGGTGTTGGTGGATTGGGAACAGGAATCTTTCCCTTAACCTCCCTCAATTTCAGCTTTGGAGTAATATGTGACATTGATGATGATGGCTTTCTTTTTCTTATTAGATTAAATTAGGTAAAGTGTATGAATGAAGTTTGTGATCTTGTGAGTTGGTTCACCTAAGATTCTTCCACTTGGTGACTGGAAAATCAGAAATTTGTCTGATCACCTGATCTCCCAGAATTTGTTCGACTTGCAATTCAATCCAAAATGAATCCCCAAGCTTACTATCCACACTCTAAATATTTTTATGTCTCAACAAACTACCTCCCCTTTTACTTATCCCAATTAGTTTCACCATTACTAACCCCATCAAATCTCCAATTAAAGACACTATAGTTGCCAGAACAACTACAGCTTATTGAATTTGTTCTGGTGAGTAGAATCATTACCTTCAGGCTTTTTGCTGTAAACACTGTCTTTTCAGAGAAATCACAATGTTTACATTACAGCCTAAGGACCTTGATCTGCCTCATTGATTGTATCTGCCAATCTAATGCTTTCCTATGTGAAAACATTGTGATTGGCTCAGAACGTCAGACTAGATGGGCCGAATGGTTCTTATCTGCCGTCACATTCTATGTTTCTATGTTTCTATGTTTCTAAGGTATGATTTTGCTATATTTAGGGGGGCAAGGTGGGGCTGTGAGGGTGGGGGGAAGAGCACTATGGAGGTTTTAACACTATAGGGTAAGGAATACATGTTTGTAGTTCTGCCCCTATAGTGTTTTAAGTCACATCTACCTTTCCTATATCACTGTCCCTATTAATAACCTCCTCATATCACCATTCCGATCAACTTCTCCCCATTCTCAGCCTTTTCCCATGGAAAAGTGCCAACATCACATTCCTATTAACTCCCTCTCTATAGCTTATAGTTTCTCAAATACATAAGAGACTGTAAGGGTAGTGATGTGTTTCCTAATCTTTTATTTGACTATTAGCTCCTATGTTTAGGAATTAAAAACCAAAAAGGTTATGGTGGGGGAAAAATTGTGATTGAAAACCCCTTGCACCTGAAGTCTGAGCATAGTTAAAAATGTTAAATAAAAATCTCCACACCAGTCAAGCCACAAGACTTGCATTTCCCACAGAAATTACAAATTTGCAGTGATGTTACTACCGCAAAGGATTCTGGGTGGGCATATGCAAATTAGTTTAACATAGAATAATTTGCATATGCCCACCCAGAATTCTTTGCGGTAGTAACATCACTGCAAATTTGTGATTTCTGTGGGAAAAGCAAGTCTTATAGCTTGACTGGTGTGCAGATGTTTGTTTAACATTGTATTACCTATCCAGCAAGAGATAAAAACATTGTTTTTCAGTTCCAAGATGGATAACTTCACATTAAAACTCTTACATCTTTGTGTTGCGATTACCATTACATTCACTTCAGCTTTCCTATAATATATATATATATATATATATATATATGTGTGTCATTATTCTGTGAGTGTTGTGCATGGTGTGTGTGCTTAGGCAGGAGGCTGAGTGTGTCGGTGTGGTGTGCTGGTTGAGTGTTGTGTGTGGTGGGTGACTTTTGTGCATCGAGTAGTCTGTCTGTGTGTGTAGGGGAGTCCTTGATGGCCCAGGAATGACAGAGCTTGAACTTCCAGTCCAAACAGAGACCCAATGGGCCTATCCCCCCTCATGGATAAACCAGCACTATATTTATAAACTGTTTGGCCTAATCCAGGTGACAGAACAACTTTAACTTAAACAATTCAACTCTTTTCATCTGAAGATATTACCTGAAAAGTACTCAGTTTCATAGAATTCACCAGTACATCATTACGCCTTCACCTGCTTTATACTAAGAGCTAGGAGACAAATTGTCCTTTGTGCATACAAACAGCACATCATCTTCCTACTTCTATAGCGGCACACTAAGCATCTACTCCTGCTGTTTTCCATTAGATCATATGGTGTATTCTAAAACACAGGGCATAAACTATAAAACAGTACATTTTCCTCCTGCTGTACCCCATTAAAGTAAGAATATCTTCTCCTGCTGTATTCCATCAATTTGAACAAATTCAACAGCCGTATAGTATTTCTTCTTCTGTTGAAATTCTTTGAAGTAAATATCTTCTTATAGAGACGAATGCACTCAGTTAACTCAGGAGAAAAAAACACATTGTCTCTAATAATTACATTTGGAAATATGTAAATAATTTACCAAAAATCTGCATGATTTATATATTTTTTTCATTTGCTACCCTTAGTCTTTTGTTTACTTTTTCCGCCCATTTCATATATTATCGGTAACTGTTCCTTTATATTCTAGATATATTCTGACTCCTTTTGGGATCATTAGATCCTTAGAAGATCATTAGAAGCTAAGTATTAATCATCAATTATAACATTACTGTGACATCATTAAAGGGACACCATAGGCACCCAGACCACTTTAGCTCATTGAACTGGTCTGGGTGCAGTGTCCTTTCTCACTTTGTCCTGCAATATAAAACATTGCAGAACTAAGACTGCCTCTATTGGCTGTCTACTAGGCAGCCACCAGAGGAGCTTCAGGGAGCTTATAGACCCTAAATCCCTTAAATAATGCTGGATGTCATCAGTCTTCATCCTCTGCATGAGGACATCCAGCATCAGTGAAATCCCTAGAGGAAAGAATTGAGTCAATGCTTTCCTATGTGGAGGGCCTAATGAGCTTGCCACACTCGTTGTGCATGTGCATTAAGGTCCCCCGACTTTGGAGAAAGCGGAGCACCAACCCAGCGCTGAGGGAAACTGGAGCTGGAATCAGGTAAGTAAATAAAAATATTTTAACAACTCTTTAAGTGCAATAGGGGGGAGGGTATATGGGGGGCTGCAAAGGTGGCGCTGGATTGGAGGAGAGGTGAGTAAATTACATTTAATACATCATGGTTCTTTGTGATATATGGTGTATTCAATGTACATGTGAGTGATTTCCGGTAAGTTAATATCTTCATTACAGGTTCACTTTAAAAAGTTTTGCTAGTTATTTCTTAGACACAATCACTAACCTATCATATATATCTCCAATCTCAAAGCTCATTAGTGTGCAGGTCTGATGAACTGGTCAAGACAATCTGACCAACATGTGAGTCCCTAAACATTGACAGGCAAAAATATAAATTATACTTGCCTTTAGGAATCTCAGTTACATACCCGTAGCAGAATTGGTTTCATTAAATGTATACATTTCTCCTTATAATAATTTATGTTGACAGATTCTCTAAGTTTGTTTCCCTGCCAGTAAAGTGTAGCATGGCAGTACGATATCTCCATGTCACCAAGTCTAAAGGCCCCTCTTTATACAGCACACACAGTCGGGTTGATATTGGCCATAACATGCAAAATTCTTGGCATAAGCTTCCAGCACTGGAGGCAAGTGTCTGTCATTATCACACACAGAAAGAACTCACAGATAAATTAACAGGTTACTGAATATATACTATATACATTCTAAATATTAGGAATTTATTATGATGGCAAGATTGAGTAGACTGGGAAAATGAAAAGCTAAAAATTGCTGTTAGTCCATATTTGCTCATAGCAGGATGCGTAGGTGCCATGTATAAGTGATAATGGTCCAAAGCACCTAATATTAAAGTGATACTCCACTGACCAAAAACTTTTAATTATGACCAAAAATGTAATTATGCATTTTTTCATTGGGTTCTTACAGTCTTCCCAATGCAGCTCAATGAGAAGTCTTTGCAAGGCAGATGCTCTGGGCAATTGTTACCTTCTGAGTTTAGCTCCACAGAGCTAAACAAACTAGGAAATAACAGTGCTGGTTGACTGATTGACAGCCAGTGGGTGAAACATAGTTAATTTATAAAAATGTCAATTTCTATTGAAATCTGCACTTCTTGTAAAATGAAAAAGGAGGACACACTCTTCACACATAGGGGGATGGGGTTGACAGTGATGACAACTGGATGTCTTCTCTTTGAGTTCCTCATGCATGACATAATTTCGTCCAGTTGCCCATATATTTCATGCCCAAAATAATCTATGCCAGCCCCATAAGTCATTGCGCCATATATTGCCACATGTAATATGTAAGGCTATGTCTTGCCACCCCAGATGATTGAGATATATATATATATATAGCTTTTTCTAATATAAAATATTGGTCCTTTTAGAGTAAAAAGTTTAATTATACAGTAAGCATACTCACATGCAGACACAGACAATCTCACTGACACACACAAGCTCATTGATATACAGCCTCACAGACAATCTCACTGATATACATAAGCTCACTGACATAAAAACACAAGCTCACTCACTAGCAGGCACACACACAAATGCAAGCAAGCTCACTCACTCACTAGCAGGCACACACACACACACACACACACACACACACACACACACAGCTTAATTTAGTGGTTCTGGTGTCTATAGCCTGTCAGAGAAAAGGCAGTGTTTACATTGCTTCCTAGTGACACCTCTAGTGACAGACACTCAGACGGTCACTAGAGGTGCTTCCTGTGTCAGTGCGGATTGGCTGAGATCATCAAGCTTGATTACATGACACAGACAGACACACACACACACACACATCATGACAGACACACACACCATGACACAGACAGACACACATACTATGACAGACAGACACACACACACACCATGACAGACACACACACACACCATGACAGACACACATACACACCATGACAGACACACACCATGACACAGACAGACACATACACTCACACTGACACATAATTGCTACCTGTGTGCAGACAGCTGTCTCTGCTGGATGGCCACAGGGGCAACTCTGCTGCATATCCACAGGGGGAGCTTTGATGGATGGACGCAGGGGGAGCTTTGATGGATGGACGCAGGGGGAGCTCTGATGGATGGACGTAGGGGGAGCTCTGATGGCGGCCGAAGAGGGAGCTTCTCTGCTGTGCTGTCTCTGCTCCCCAGTGCACAGCTTAATATGACGTCATATTCCGGCCCTGGTCTCATTAACTAGCGCGCGAGGGCAGGGGAGCAGAGACAGCATGGCCAGCTCCCCCTGTGGCCGTCATCAGAGCGCTACCTGCGGCCATCCAGCATAGACCGCTGTCTGTCGGCCCAGGTGCCGACGGCCCACCAGGAAATTTTCCAGTATCCCGGTAGGCCAGTCCGGCCCTGGCATCCATCAGTCAGTGGCTTCTGTCTCACAGGAGCCTTGTTGAGCAAGAGAGAGGACTGGCTAGTGCTGTGGCGAAGAAAGATGGACAATCTCCTGGTCCGACATCTGCAGGTTCGAAGCGTCATGGAGCTGATGCCCTGCTAACTCCTCTTCGGACCCCGGTCCCCACCCTGTGGTTCTCTGAGTTCAGAGGGAGACATGCGGCACTGCCATGACAAATGACAACTCCAAGAATAACATGGCTAAAGTGGCAGAGGCCGCATGTTCCCTAATACACCAGGGAGAATGGTTCAGAGCTACATCTAAGCTGGATGCCCTCTTCATTGCATTCTCGAGAAGGCTAAACTCCAGGTACCTCCATACTTTCCCTCAAGCCTAACTACCTACCTACAAAGGTAATCCTGCTCTGTCAGAGTTAACAAGTGGCTTTGGACCCAAAGGCAGCATGCCTCTGGTGGCGCAGACCACACCAACGCATCCTGGAGAATGAAAGACATGAGCCTACACTAGAGTGGGGCACTTGCAAGCCATCATCAGAGTGTTATTTGCGGGCTGCAGCGACAAAGGGTGCCTGGAGAGTGGCAACAGGACTGTCCTGTCTTTATGTTGTCGCACCAATAGTACTTAAAGCACACAGCTCCTTACCTAACACCATATTGCGGGTCTGTTTCCTGCCCCTGATGGACATAGGCTGAAACACGTCACCTCATTACACCAGACTAACCTATGGTAACATGCTGCTGAAAGATCTCAGGTTAGTTTCCAGTGCTCTGGACTCTCTAAATCTTGTTCTTGGGGCCCTGTGGGATGGTAACCTTGTGTGTTTAAACTAAACACGTTTCTCTTATCTTATTGTCAGTTTACATAGCTGGCTTTCTACACTGTTTATTGTTGCCAGATTACTGACATATTATGCTTGAAATCCCTCAGTTTTCTTCTTTCTGTACCTTTTTTTCCATGCCTCAATAAAAGAAAGATTGACAAAAAATAACAAGTTTGGAGTGTCCTTTTAATGTAAAATACATTGTAAGGTACAAGGTACACTGAGGGTTAAATACAAAAAAGAATAAGAATATCAGCTTTCCTGTTGGAGAGGAACCCCTGTCGAAAAATTAAGACAATGGTTTTCTAAAAATAGAATTTAGAAAGAAGTAATAAACAAAACATGACAAATAAGCAGGATGTTTTGTTTTTGTCTCTGAACCTGCAGGTGATCCTCAAACTGTTATACGTACTATAAATACACTGACTGCATCATCTACTTGTTGCTTTTTTAACATTGGCAGTAGAAAAAAATCTTTATTTTAGCTTGTATTCCCCAATGAGTGAAGTAAAATAGTGCAAACATTGATGTACTGGAAATAAGCTAATTATAGGTATTTGCAAGTGTGGAAGATCACTTAAGCTAAACTGAATTTGTTCCAGTCTTCAAAAACTATATACAGTATTTTTCGCTCCATAAGACGCACTTTTTTTCCCCTCCGCGGTCCAGGAACTTCTATTTCAGGTTCCGGTTTCCGGCGGGACTGAAAGGAAGTGCACAGTCCCGCCAGAAACCATAAGCATGGGCACCATAAGCATCATACACAATTAAGCTTAGTGAAGTGTTTATGGTACTAGGATATCTTGCTCACAAAGTCAAGTCACTTTTTGGACTCATGTGCCCTTTCTCGTTTCTTCTAACTCAGCATAGTATGAGTGGGAGCAGGAATGGACAATTCCTAGCTCTGTGGCAGAGCTACAATTTAAAGGGACACTATAGTCACCAGAACAACTACAGCTTAATCCCTTAAGGACGGCGGGCGTACTATGCCGTCCTTGGGGACCCGGTCCTAGATGCTGGGGGCAGCATAGTATGTCCACGCAGTCCTATGTACTTACCTGATACAGTTTGAGGGATCTGCCTGACAACCCAGGCAGAAAGTCCACAGAATTTGGTTCGCAGGCCCTATATTTGACCCTGTAACTTTCCAAGGCACCATAAAACCTGTAGATGGGGGTACTGTTTTACTTGGGAGACTTCGCTAAACACAAATATTAGTATTTTATAACAGTAAAATGTATCACAACAATGATATGGTCAGTGAAAGTGCCATTCTTTGCATGTTTCACACATAAACGGCACTTTCATTGACGTTATCATTGTTGTGATACATTTTACGGTTTTGAAACACTAATATTTCTCTTCAGTGAAGTGTCCTGAGTATAACAGTACTCCCCATGTACAGGTTTTATGTTGTTTTCAAAAGTTACAGAGTCAAAAATAAGGCTTGCTTTTAATTTTTTTTCACATTGAAATTTGCCAGGTTGGTTGTTTCCTTTGAGACTTTATGGTAGCCCAGGAATGAGAATTACACCCATGATGGTATACCATTTACAAAAGTAGACAACCCAAGGTATTGCAAATGGGGTATGTCCAGTTTTTTTAGTAGCCACTTAGTTACCAACACAGGCCAAAATTAGCATTAACCCCTTAAGGACGGAGCCAAATGTACACGTTGTGAACAAAACAAAATGTAAACAAAACCTGGCATTTGCGCTACATGTCTGTCCAACCGTAATTCACCTCTTTCATAGTAAATGCACCCACCCTTATTATATATCATTTTATTCAGGGGAAACAGGGCTTTCATTTAATATCAAATATTTAGCTATGAAACATAATTTAATATGAAAAAAATGGGAGAAAATAAGATTTTTTTAAAAATTTTTTTAGTTCTACATGACATTTTAACTGTCAATGTCATAATACTGTTTGCTTTTACTGCAATAAAATACACATATTTGTATTCAGCAAAGTCTCACGTGTAAAACAGTACCCCCTATGTACAGGTTTTATGGCGTTTTGGGAAGTTACAGGGTCAAATATAGCACGTTACATTTGAAATTGAAATTCGCCAGATTGGTTACGTTGCCTTTGGGACTTTATAGTAGCCCAGGAATGAAATTTACACCCATAATGGCATACCATTTGCAATAGTAGACAACCCAAGGTATTGCAAATGCGGTATGTCCAGTCATTTTTAGTAGCCATTTGGTCACAAACACTGGCCAAAGTTAGCGTTAGTATTTGTTTGTGTGTGAAAAATTCAAAAAAACGCCAATTTTGGCTAGTGTTTGTGACCAAGTGGCTACTAAAAAAGACTGGACATACCCTGTTTGCAATACCTTGGTTTGTCTACTATTGCAAATGGTATGCCATCATAGGGGTAATTTTCATTCTTGGGCTACCATAGGGTCTCAAAGGCACCGTAACCAACCTGGCGAAAAAAATGAAACGCAAGCCTTATATTTGACGCTGTAACTTTTGAAAACACCATAAAACCTGTACGTGAGGGGTACTGTTGTACTCGGGAGACTTCTCTGAACACAAATATTTGTGTTTCAAAACAGTAAAAAGTATTGCAGCAATAATATCATCCGTGTAAGTGCTGTTTGTGCGTGTAAAATGAAAAAAACTTCACTTTTACTGGCGATATCATCGTTGTAATACATTTTACTGTTTTGAAACACTAATATTTGTGTTCAGCGAAGTCTCCTGAGTAGAACAGTACCCCCCATGTACAGGTTTTATGGTGTCTTTGAAAGTTATAAGGTTAAATATAGTGCTAGCAAATTAAATTCCCTACATATTACTAAACAATGGAATAAACAGATAAACAAGCTGGAACGTGAATGCATCTGGACAATTTGCATGTAACATGTTATTTGCTGGTAAGGACAGTTCTGCTGTGTAGGTTAGACTACATGCTATGTGTGATATGAGGGTGATTACTGCTGGTCATTTAGGTAAACTATATAGAGTATTAGATCATTTTAACGATTTTAACGGTAACTAGCATTTATGATTTTGAGTATACTGTTAACAGTGGCAATAGGAGAGCGTCCCAAGTCCTGTTGTGTATCCAGGCTTGCAGCTGGTCAACGGGAAGCTGTGGTTCCTCACCCGACGCCGCTGATGTGCTTCAGGTGGCAGTCCAGCTCGTAGGCTCGTGACAGGCAACTACCCTTCTGTTGCTCGCCATGTAGTTTGCTCCAGGTTGGGATGAGGGTTGAGGCCTCGCCGTTCTAGCGGTCGATGTGGCCGCTCACAGTTGACCGCTCTGAGCATGCCATGACCTGCAGGCTGCAGTGCTCGAAGGTTGCTGGCGCTGCTGAGTGGTAAGTGGGTCGAGTTTGTCTGGCGGTCCCGCTCAGTTGTGTGCGAGGGTGAGCGATGGTGCTTGAGGAGTTTGCCTTCGTTGCCCGCTCTCTGGGTCCCCGGCGCTGTCTTTGTCTGGAGGCTGCTCTAGGGGCGCGGTGTGAGTGTCTGCACAGGCGGCGTCGGGTGGCAGGGCGGATCCATGCCGCCATCTCCTTCACCATTAGTTGGAATAACTGTCCCCTGGTGCGGTATTGTGTCCATAGGTTGGTGCAGAGCCAGTGAAAACATTCCTGGACATGTTTAGGTGGCTTTGTAAGGGTGCTTTGTGTACCAGGTCTCGTTCGGGCCGCCATCTTTCTTGGGCCCTGACAGGCTTGGTTGGCCGCTGGTTTAGTCGCTGTTTTAAGCCGAGTGGCGGGGGTATTTGTCCCCAGCGAAGACCGGGATAACCCCAACCGGTCCAGGGGCGGGGGGGTAGCAGGGCAGTGTCTGTTTCTTGTTTGCAGTCGGGTCCCGTGCCGGGGGATCGGCCGCCTCCCCCATGCTTCAGGCTCCGCATCTGTTTAGGCCGTGTGGCCAGTTCGGACGCTGGGGTTGGCTGTCGATGCTTGTCCGGCATCAATACGTTCCCCGTGTTGTTCTGCCTCGTTCTCTGGGCTCCTTGTGTAGCTGGCTGTATTTGATTGTACAAAATCCTTGTTTCTGTGCCCGCTGGTGTAGGAGCTCTCAGAGAGCACGTCCGGCCATCTTGGCTGTCAGGCCCCGCCCCTAATTATTTATTTTTAATTATTTTTTTAATTTTATTTTTTAACGTATTTACATATTTTTTTTATATTATATATAAATATATATATAACAATAATTATATATATATTTAATCAGTATCAGTCTACGTGTAATTTGATATTAATATATAATTATATATATATATATATATATATATATATATTAATAGTAAAATACACCTAGACAGTGTATGAGTGTGGATGTATATGTGTATATATATACTTAGATCATATATATATAATATATATATATTATATAAGTATATAATTTTTTTTTTTACATTTATTTTAACATTATTTTATTTGAATTCAGCCAGCAGGGGGACTAACTGTCATTACAGGCAGTCCCTCTGCTGGCAATGCAGCAGCCAGCTAACCCGGCCATGTGATTGTGAGGTCCTCGCAAGGACCTCACTCTTACATGGCCGGGGGGGCTGCAGGAGGTCGGATGTGCCGCGGGTGGCTCCCTGGGAGTCCCCCCAACCGCGATCGCCGACGTGGGATCGCCAGCGACCGGGTAAGTAAGAAAAGACCGGAGACTATTACGCCCGGCGGCGTTTAGAGCCGCTTAGAATGGGGCGTAATAGTACGCCCTCCGGTCTTAAGAGGTTAAAATTAGTGTTTTCGCAATTTTCACACACAAATATGCACGCCAATTTTGCCCAGTGTTTATGACTAAGTGGCTACTAAAGAAGACCGGACATACCCCATTTGTTATACCCTGGGTTGTCTACTTTTGCAAATGGTATACCATCATGGGGGTAATTCTCATTCCTGGGCTACCATTTGGTCTCAAAGGCAACATAACCAGTCAGACAAATTTCAATGTGTATAAACTGAAAAATGTAACAAGCTATATTTGACTCTGTAACTTTCAAAAACACCATAAAACACCATAAAACCTGTACATTAAGGGTACTGATTTACTTGTGTGACATCACTGAATACAAATGTGTACTTTACTGCAGTAACAGCCAATAGTATTATGTGCTATTCACAGTTAAAATACCATGCAGAACTAAAAAAAAATAACACACTTTAATTTATCACATTTAAAAAAAAAAAAAAATTCATATTAAATCATGTTTCATATATAAATATTGGAAATGACATGAAAGTTCTGTTCAAATTTTGTTTCTGTCCTGAACAAAATGATATATAATAAGTGTGGGTGCATTTAATATGAAAGAGGTGAATTCTAGTTGAACAGACATATAACGCAAATTAGAAGTTTTGTTTACTTTTTGTTTTGATCACAACTTGTACAACTAACTCAGTCCTTAAAGGACCACTCTAGGCACCCAGACCACTTCAGCTTAATGAAGTGGTCTGGGTGCCTGGTCCTTCTAGGGTTAACTCATTTTTTCATAAACATAGCAGTTTCAGAGAAACTGCTATGTTTGTGAATGGGTTAAGCCTTCCCCTATTTCCTCTAGTGGCTGTCTCATTGACAGCCACTAGAGGCGCTTGCGTGCTTCTCACTGTGATTTTCACAGTGAGAGCACGCAAGCGTCCATAGGAAAGCATTGTAAATGCTTTCCTATGCGACGGGCTGAATGCGCGCGCAGCTCTTGCCGCGCGTGCGCATTCAGCCCAGGAGGAGGACGGAGGAGGAGAGCTCTCCTGCCCAGCGCTGGAAAAAGGTAAGTTTTTAACCCCTTTCCCCCTTCCAGAGCCGGGCGGGAGGGGGTCCCTGAGGGTGGGGGCACCCTCAGGGCACTATAGTGCCAGGAAAACGAGTATGTTTTCCTGGCACTATAGTGGTCCTTTAAGGGGTTAATGTAGTTGTTCTGGTGAGTATAATCATTGTATGCAGGCATTTTCATGCAAACACTGCCTTTTCAGAGAAAAGGCAGTGTTTACATTGCCCCAGTGACACCTCCAAGTGGCCACTCCTCAGATGCCCACTGGAGGTGCTTCCTGGCTCAGTGCTGCACAGTAGGCAGCAGTGCTATTCAGTGTCCCCACGCTCTGCATGGAGACCCTGAATTTTTCTAATAGAGATGCATTGATTCCAAGCATCTCTATGAGGAGGTGCTGATTTGCCAAAACTGTGTTTTGCTCCACCCTCATGCCGATTTTAGCCAATCCAATGCCTTGCCTACGTGCAGTGCTGGAAATAGGTGAGTTTTATTAACTTTTAAGGGGGATAACCTTAAAAAAGGGTGATGACGGGGGGCAAGCCACCTAAATGGTGGGTTAAACACTATAAGGTCAGGAATACATGTTTGTGTTCCTGACTCTATAGTGTTCCTTTAACTTTAAAGTCTTGTTTTGTCAAAATGAAATATACTTAAATAATGAGGAATCAGCAACAAGGTCTTAGCACCATAACAACTTCTGTAAGCTGATGTGGTCATGGCGCCTAGAATGTCTCTACCATACAGTGTAAAAGACGATGATAGATTGTTAAAACATTTTAAAGCAGCTTAAACAGAATTGCATAAATAATTCTGGGGTACTATCACCATGCAATATGTATATAGATACATGACATATGGAATATATTTAGCATATATATATTTGGAACAAAACAGAAGAGTCAATTGGATTGCAGTTGGAAGCGGAATAAATGCATTGGTTGATATACTTCCCTAAAGAAGTACTTTTTGTGGATTTTGCGAAGGCTTGGAGCCTACAGGGAAAGCATTCTAAATGTTTTTAGGAACATTTAATAACAATGTGATACTCATGTGATAAATGCAGGAGTTGGAGGTTAGGGTATAAGAAAGAGCATTGACAGAGTGCAGATTGAGGTACAGTTGTGGAACCGTTGAAAAAACAAAATACTATTTTTTTTTAACAGGGGCAGAGTTCAAACACAATGTAAATAGTTCTATATTATTTTTGTCAGTGAATTGTGGAAAAAAAGTTTGAATTATTGTACATACTAATTCCTGTGTATGTGATACAAGAAATCCATTCTTCTGTATGTCTTTCAGGTGCACCTGTACATATTTAGTACCTCCAATATATATGCAGACAGGTGTTTACAATGCGCCAATGTTATGTACTGAGGAGTAGGAATAAAAGGTCTCCTACAGATCTCCTACAGATCATCCCGATCACAGCAATATGCATAAATTGCATTGAATGCCCAATTCCCATACTACTATCACTTTCCATCCTGTAGAATAGCAAGACCTAATTTAATTTGATTTACTTGGGCTTATTTAAAGGATATTTTAAAGGCTAAAGTAAGTTTTTTGTTTTTTTTTAAATATATATTTAGTATCAGCCTTTTATTTGTTAGACTCAAATAATTGTATATATACAGTATTATGTTTTTGTTTTTTTATTAAGCCAGGCTAGTGGATTAACGTTATTTACGATAATTATTATACTTGCATTAGTAGATATTTTCATTGGAGAAATATCATATGGCTTACATCTTGGATTTTATAAAACTTTCAACTATTTTTATGTTCTTAATACTGATCACAACAGTGACCAAATATCATCCCTAGAACTCAGTGTGACACATCCTTGCTTCAAAGCTGCCAGCTACTTGACTTGAGTTAAGTAGCTCTAGAGAGGAAGGTTGAAAGTAAGCTTTTTAGGCGTTGTATCAGAGGAGTAACTAGAAACCACGGGGCTCCTGTGCAAAAATTGCTGTGCCCCGACAGACACACAGACAGACACACAGTGACACATACAGACAGACAGACATACACACAGATATACTGAAATAGACATTCTCTATCACACACACACACCCAAACTGTTAAAAAAAATTAAGTGACTTACCTGGGGTCTAGTGGCTGCCTCATGCTGATAGGAGTCAGAGCTCCCACTTTGACTCCCTCCTCTCCTCCTGCGCGGCGCTCTGTTGGCTGGGCGGAAGTGACGGCTTGATAGAGTTAAAACCTATCAATAATCCTCTTCCAGGGAAGTCACATTGATTCGGGAACCTAATGCACATGTGCGGTGAGCGCTGCGCACGCATTAGAGCTTCCAGTTAGGAAATCAAATCAGTGCTTTCATATGGTGATTTTGAAAACGTGCAAATTGTGAGGGCATCTAACATTATTAGAATCCAACCTTTAATGGCTGTCCGGTATACAGACACTGAAGGTTGTCCTAACGCTGCAATGTCCCGCTGATGCGTTTCGCCCCTCCTCCTGGGGCTTTCTCGGAGCAGTATCTCCTCCCACTGGAGATCATCTTTTATTCATGAGTTCTATAGCCGTGATCCAATTGGCTTTGTAACCTTGTGTATACCGAGGTAATGTTTATAATAATTTCAATCCATAAAAATAATATATTTATGAACTGACCCCTGTTCAAAAGTCTGCATACTCTTAGTTCTTAATGCTATGTATCGCCCCCTTTAGCATCAATGATAGCATGCAGTCTTTTGTAATAGTTGTCCATGAGGCCCCTAATTCTTGCAGGTGGTATTGCTGCCCATTCGTCTTGGTAAAGTGCCTCCAGGCCATGCAAAGTCTTTGGTCATCTTGCATGAACCGCGCTTTTAAGATATCCCCAGAGTGGCTCAATGATATTAAGGTCAGGAGACTGTGATGGCCACTCCAGAACCTTCACCTTTTTCTGCTGTAACCACTGGAGCGTCAACTTGGCTTTGTGCTTAGGGTCATTGTCATCCAGTAAAGTCCAAGAGCGTCCCATGCGCAGCCTTCATGCAGAAGAATGCAAACTGTTTGCCAATATTTTTTGATAACATGCTGCATCAATTTTCACAAGATTCCCCAAGCGTTTAGAGCTCACACACCCCACAACATAAGTGAGCCACCACCATGCTTTACAGTGGGGATTGTATTCTTTTTACTTTAGGCGTTGTTGACCCCTCTCCAAACATGGCGCTTATGGTTGTGACCATAAAGCTTTATTTTGGTCTTGTCACTCCAAATTACAGTGCACCAGAAGCTGTGAGGCGTGTCAAGGTGTTGTCGGGCATATTGTAACCAGGTTTTTTGTTTGTGGCATTGGCGCAGTAAAGGCTTCTTTCTGGCAACTCAACCATGCAGCTCATTTTTTTCAAAGTATCATCATATTGTGTTCCTTGAAACAACCACACTGTCTTTTTCCAGGAGGTTACCTGTGGTTTATTCTTTGTATCCCAAACAATACTTCTGGCAGTTGCGGCTGAAATCTTTCTTGGTCTACCTGACCTTGGCTTGGTATCAAGAGATCCCTGAATGTTCCACTTCTTAATAAGTGATTGAACAGTACTCACTGGCATTTTCAAGGCTTTGGATCATTTTTTATATCCTTTTTGTTATCTTTATAAAGTTCCATTACCTTGTTATGCAGGTCTTTTGATAGTTCTTTTCTGCTCCCCATGGCTTAGTATCTAGCCTGATCAGTGCATCCATATGATAGCTAACAAACTCATTGACTATTTATACACAGACACTAATTGCAATTTAATAAGCAACAGATGTGGTAAATTAACCTGTAATTGCCGTTTAAACCTGTGTGTGTTACCTTGTGTGTCCGTAAAAAGGCCAAACAGTCAAGGCTATGTAAACTTTTGATAAAGGCCATTTGAGTGATTTATCTTATCATTATTATTTTAAAAGGAGAAAAACAACTATGTGATAATAAATGGCTTCATAGAATCACTATTCTTCAATAAAAGCCTTTTTTTTCATAATCAGTCATATTTTCAAAATCAATGCCAAAATTTCACAATTTCTGGCCGGCTATGCAAACTTTTGATCACAACTGTATATGAAGAAAACTGACATAATGATTTCCAAATACTAACCCTGGGACATAATTGTCCCATGTACACATACACCTATAGTCCCTGGAACACCACCTGCTTTTAAACAATCAAACATACCAGTAGGACAAAAACCTAGAAAATAAAACAAGAACTACCAACACAGCCATCCAGTTCAGTGTCTTTGGGGAGGTTTTACAATAAACAAAGTATTTGAACGCTCACAAACTGATAATTAGGCAGATGTTGGTCAGGTAATATGAAAATACTTGCTTGTCAGAGAACCCTCCTTAAGACTGAGAGTGCCTTGGGAGCAGATAAAGCTGTTTGTTGCTTGAACATTAAATATGTGTTATGACTTACACATGGATTTCTGTGAGAAGCCCAGCGAGGGTTCAATTCTAAATGGGAAGTGTTCATGATGAATTAAATTATGGACTTAATGACAGAATGATCAAATGGCAGAAGCTGGCAAAGAGATCAGAGAACTTGATTTAAGTAGATTTTTGATAGTAAGTTTGAAGAAAAGGTTTCTCTTAAGTAAACAGTTTTTTGAGGTAGAAAAGGCGATGATAAGCACGAAGCAGTAACTAGCAGTATACAGAGCAAATTATGGACTGAGTACAGTGAGTGTATAACTAGTTATGTATAACACCACTTATATGGATGTAGGTTTTTGGCAGACTTGAAAACTGATGAATGATTGAACCCTGGACTTGGTTTTCCAAATAACAGGTAGGTCTATTCGTATGCAGAATTATGAAATTTAAGGGCCGTACATATTACCTGCTCTTAGGGTTGACTGGTCTTATCCTGCTGCTTTTAGTAAAGTAAAAAATTCTAACTTGGAAGCAGGTATATAGTATAGGAGAAAAGCCAAAGTCAGCAATTATAGAGATTAGAACATTGTAGACACAAGCCTGCTCAGTGATACTAGAATACAGAATAAATGTAGACAAGTTGATGCACAGAAAAATAGATCACCATAAAAACACTAAAGGTCTTTAAAAGGACAAGTTGTAAAGTTTTAATAGTCAACAGAATAGCTTTGATTTGACTTTATCAGAAGTAGTGAAAATGTACTTTCCGCTGAGATTCAGTGAGGACAAGTTGACACTAAAATTCGGCATAAAGCAGTTTCGGACAAGGATGTTAGCAGAAAAGGAAGATAATGGCTCAAAACACCCCTGAAATCTCCTTTTATGATCCCTCCAGACCCTTGGTGCTCCACCATATGGGTTAAACCTCAATCCCCATTGTACAGATAAAGAAAAGTAATGGTGGGCAACTTGAAAAAGGGCACTGAAGTGCAAAACCAGAGTACACGTGAGCCTAAGAAAAGTTGGTAAATATATACGTATAGCCTGTAAATGTCAGAAATAATCTGAGATTTTACTCATGGAACATCTACAGGCAGAAACAGGTCCGGGTGTTGTAAATTAGGGGGGAAAATTGCCGGATCAGTTTCCCAATGTGGTGTTTGGTACCTGAAATAATGCTGGTTCAAGTGTAAGCAGTAAATACCTATACAAAAAAGGACACTCCAGAGATAGATGTGATCTAACAGGTATAATAATAGGAAAGTTTGTCCCACTGACCAATAGTTGTAATTTAAAGGTAGAGGTTATTTTATATCAGTTACATAGTTAGTTACAAAAGAGACATGTGTCCATCAAGTTCAGCCTTCCTCATATTTGTTTTTTGCTGTTGATCTAAAAGAAGGCAAAAATAAACCCAGTTTGAAGCACTTTCAATTTTGCAACAAACTAGGAAACAATTCCCTCTTGCTGTTTAAACATCTGTACGGACGCTGATAAATTCCACATCTTTATTGTTCTTACGGTAAAAAAGCCTTTCCTTTGCCTTAGACATAGTTATCATGTCAATCTAATTAAAGTCCATATAGTGTTAATGAAAGCAATAATTACAGGTTGAGACTAGCATAAATTAACAAGAAACAAATAAAAACTGATATTAAAAGTTAGTCTATATGTACATAAACTAAGAAAAAGTGACATTTCCAAAAGGGAAAACCATCTAATCATTATGGTAAACGTACAAGACTACAAAAGGCTTTGACCAAAAACTTTGAATGCTTGAAGCAATGTGAAGGTTTTAGTAGGTTCTAGATGAGCTCTGTCTGCTAGGCATGAGGGCATAAATACTAATTTAGAATATAATACAGATAATAATAATAATAATAATAACAACAACCAAAATTGTTTCATATACAGAAGGTTGGAAACTTGCAAAGGGAAGAGTCCAGAATCATGTGTACAGCTGTTCTTTATTACTAGTGGTAGTACAGGATGGGCTGGTTCCTTACCAAGATTATCTCCAGCTGTAGTTCTTACGTATCCTAGCTGCTCACTGGTTTGAAATAAGAGACATATGACCTATGGCTCACAGGGTCAGTGTAAAACAATAACCAAGGATCAGTGCTTAACTAATCAAGCATTGTGACTTAAAAAAAAAAAAAAATTTATATCTTTTTTTTTTTCTTTTTTAGCAGAGAGGCCTGGTTTCAGGCAATACACAGCCGTGAGTTGGGACCAGACGTACACAGTTTGGAGTATCAGCCCATCATAGATAAAAAGCCTTTGAAGTAATAGTAGTAATAACACACATATGATATGGGTTTGACAGATAGAGACTGCTGAAGTTGCTAGGTGTGATATTATAGATTCATGCAATCTCTATAAGTATGATATGCCCAGCATGAGGAAAGTAGACTTTGAGATTTGCTTGGTTACAAACTGCAATTCACTGAATTTGGGCTAATTGGGTGATTGTATGCAGGGCCGAACTGGGACCTAAAATCAGCCCTGCAAAAAAATTCTATACCAGCCCAATAATGCGTCGCGCCAGCATAGCGTGCTGATAAAGAGGGTGAAAAAATAACTTGAAATTGAAAACTCTTACTCCAACGAAGGAACGCATATAGGGCTTCAAAATAAACAAAAGAGCGCCTTTATTTTAAGTAGACGTACATTTGCATGTACTTTGGCCTATTAAGGACATTTTAGTAATGGTACTGAAATGCTGAATGTCTGCAGTTGCACAACTAAAAAATGAAGTGATCTTGTTTATTTTGAAGTTCTATGGGTGCGCTCTTCACTTTGAATATGTTATTGTGCATGAGTATGCAACTAGGAACAAGACAGGGCCAATACGTGCTCATTATATATATATATATATATATATATATATATAATGACATATTTAATGACATTTATGTGTGTATTATGCATAAATAAATGTACATTACTATATGTGTAAATATTATAGGCATAATTATATGTTACTAATACACACATCAATATACATGCATATATATATATATATATATATATATATATATATATATATGTGTGTATTACTGTCAGGATCACATCAATTTACGTCTATTACCTTTACCTCGTTTAGTGTATCTTGTCTCCAATTGTCTCCTTTTTTTCTCTTACAGCGACCCTTGTGCATCTTTTACTTCATCCCAGTCCCTGTGTGTTTCTTTTTACCCTTCTCCAGCCTCTGTATTTCTCTTTCCCCAGCCCCTTTTGTGTTGTTCTTAGCCCCAGCCACTTTGTCTCTTTCTCCCCTTCCAAATCTCATCTGTGTGTCTCTTTCTAACTCCAGACTCTGTGTGCCTCTTTCTCTTCTCCCAGTCAACCTCTGTCTCTTTTTCCCCAGCCCAGCGTTGCCTCCCACAAATCTTGTGTCACTTTGTTCCCCTTCCCTACTGTATGTCTCTTTGTCCCCCCAACAAACCTTCCGTGTGTCTCTCTTCCCCATCTCCTCCCTGTGTCTCTCTCTTACCCCTCTGTCTCTGTGCCCCCCCTTCTCCTGTGTCTCTCTATTACCCCTCTCTTTGTCCCCCATCCCCTGTCTCTCTATTACCCCATCTGTCTGTGTCCCCCCTTGCCCTATGTCTCTCTATTACAGCTCTGTCTCTTTGTCCCCCCCAACCTGGTGTCTTTCTATTACCCCTCAGTCTCTGTGTCCCCCCTTCCCCTGTGTTTCTATTACCCCTCAGTCTCTGTGTCCCCCCTTCCCCTGTCTTTCTATTACCCCTCAGTCTCTGTGTGTCCCCTTCCCCTGTGTTTCTATTACCCCTCTATTTGTCCCCCCCATTCCCCTCTATTTGTCTCCCCCCATTCCCTCTATTTGTCTCCCCATTCCCCTTCTTTTTGTCTCCCATTCCCTATTTGTCTCCCCATTTCCCCATTTCCCTCTTTTTCCCCTATGCCTCTATTTATGCCTCCCCTCATTCCCACTATTTGTCTCCCCCCATTCCCTATTTGTCTCCCCCCATTCCTATTTGTTTCCCCCATTCCCCTATTTGTCTCCCTCCTTCACCCTCTATTTGTCTCCCCCATTCCCTATTTGTTCCCCATTCCCTCTATTTGTCTTCCCCATTCCCTCCATTTGTCCTCTTCCCTCTATTTGTCTCCCTTCCCTATTTGTTTTCCCCCATTCCTCTCTATTTGTCTCCCCCCCTTCCCCTCTTTTTGTCTCCCCTCCCTTCTGTGTCCCTTCTGTCCTTGTCACAGGAGGACTGAGGGAGGGGGCAGAACTAGCTACCATGCTCCCTCGCTGTTCCCATAATTCCCAGCATCTACACATCATACAGTCATCACTACTCTATGATGTGGCTGAGCTGGGAATTCTGGGAACCGCGAGGGAGCATAGTAGTTAGCTCCGCCCCCCCCTCAGTCCTCCTGTGCTGACAGCCACATGGCTGTCAGTATCAGTGAGTGTGCTGCTGGATCGCTTAGGCGGCCGCCCGGCACACTCACTGATACTGACAGCTGATACTGATGGGGCCGCCGGCCGCAAGGTGAGTAATCACCTCAGAGTGTGCCGCCGGGTGGCCGCGATATTATTAAAATATTAGGGCGCAGGGCTCCCTCTCTCTCTCCGGCCCCCCAGGTGCCGCAGCCCACCGGGAAATTTCCCGGTATCCCGGTGGGCCAGTCCGGCCCTGGTTGTATGAGTTCCTGAACTTCGATTCGAAAAGTAGCTGAATCACGAACCAAAGAAATGTTTTGGCAACAAAAAAAGATTTTTTTATTTTTTTTATGGGAAAAAGGATGATATAGGACTAGGGTACAGCCATTAAATATTAATTTTATTCAATTTCTGCTCGATCCTAGTGCCCTGAACATAGTGCAAGCCCTTCAGTAGACAGACCCCTGGTGTTCCCAAAAGTGGGATACCAGGAACCAAAGTCAAAATAGTGAGACAGGACTAGGGACTGTCCCACCCAAACCAGGAGAGTTGGGAGTGTACAATCTCCTGAGAACTATTTCAGTGAGCATTGAGTTTGTGGGTGACCAGCGAAAGCACAAACCTTCATAGTTCTGATCTGTGAAAATACTGCCTCCTATCTTCAATTTTTCTAGTATACAAAACAGTATTTAATTTATTATATTTCATAGTATATTTTGAATTAATAATGAATTACTTGATAATCAAATTACTGACTGTGATAGGTCATGCCCCACCATCACTAAAGCATACGAGCCACAACTCTTTGCATACCAAGTGCCTTAGTTGCTCCAGAATAGTTCCAGAGTTGGCACACTACCATTCCCCAACACATTCAACTAGAGTGTAACAGCTGGATACACTTTTTTTAGTCAAGGGCAACAGCTGCATCTGAGGGACTTGAAGAGAAGAGGAGCAAAAACTTTCACAAGCCCAGTGATTACGTTGGTAATGAAACCAAATATGTGTTATATAAAGCCATGAATATATGTTAACAAAAAAATGCAGTGTCAAATAACAACATGTTACAGAAAGTGCAATGTTTCAGTCCTATCGTGCTTGATTTACAAATGGCTTTACCAGTCTGTTGCACTTTGTGATGTCCCCAGATCCCCTTGATGGCATTATTTTCTCGTATGCAGGAAGTGATTAGCAGATGTTATTCCCCTCAGCTACAGGGCTGTTCTTTACAACAGAAGATGCCTACTCTTCAGATTACAAGAAATATAAATTATTATAGAGCTCCAACATTCACCTTTTGTCCCCTAACCTCTTGTTTTTCTCTTCATCCCCCTTACCTTTTGTACCTCTTAACTCTCTCACTCACCCCCTCACATATATACACAACCATGTGCATGCATACAAATATGCAATTTTATAACATGACAGGAGGCTTTATATTTGCTTAAGTCTCTCTTTACTAAAACTCCACAGCAGCACATTAACACAGAGAAAAACAACCAATCAGAAAAAAGTAAGGAAACCATATAAGGCCCCTCCCAACCAACTATTTCCTCTTTCTTTGCTGCTCCGCATAAGTACAGGTCAGAGTACCACTGCATCCTGTTATATATGGGTGGTTGTGGACATTTATACATAATTTTTACACATATTTGTTCATAATTAATTCATAGTTGATATATAATTTTTGCATATTTTTCACAGATTTTATGCATTTTCCATACATGATTTATACATATGTTATACTTGATTTGTACCGATTTTATACATGTTTAGACATACTTTATACAGATGTTCACATATTTTATACAGATTTATAAATGTTTTTACTTATTGTATTTTCTTTATTTTGTGTGCTATGTTGCTATGCCGTGTGGGGGATTTGTGCAGGGTTCTTCCTGCTTGTTTTTTTTTTTGGTGGCCTGTCCTGCCAGCTAGGGTCCTGGGGTAGCCTGTTCCCCCTTTCCTTTGCCCTGCCCAGCAGTTTATCCCACCTTCCCTCCCTTCCTTCCCCCAGACTCGCTTGCTCGGCAGTAGCTATGTGGCGGTCATCCGATCGCCTCCCGTTGCCGTCTGCTGAGACCGCGGAGTAAGAGCTGTTTGCCTGCTCTCTCCCACCCTGTGCCTGCTTGCGGCGTTGGATTGCCGCGGCTTGGCAGGTCGGCGGGAACAGTGTGGGGGGGAGCAGGCTGGCCACGTGGGACCGACTGCTCCCGATCGCCTGGCAGTCTGTTCATGCTTGTACTGTCAGTGACGGTTTTTCCCTGTGTCACAGTATGGGTGTGTAAATAAGGACAAGCAAATAGGATTTTTTTCACTACTAATCTAAGTCAGTTCATGTCTTTCTGTCAGTGACAGTTTTCCCCTGTATTGCAGTATGATGTATGGGGATGGGGACTAGCATGGTATGATTTTTCACTTGCTGCTGGTGACTGTTCCCTCGCTCACCCTCCCGCGACCTCGTGGTGTGCACTGGGGGGTTGCGTCATAGTGCCGGCCGCTCTTAAAGGTACAGTGCTCGTGTCATTTAAAGGGATATGCACTGAACCCGGAGAGGAGTTTTGGCTGCAGGTTTTGTGCCCCCTCCTCGGGTTACCTGTTTATACTCAGGTCCCTGCTCTGTCAGGCTCACTTTTTCTGGCTGCCAGAACACTAGTGGTGGCTGTGGTAGGCCTAATGCTGCATTCCCCTCTACCGTGCAGCCTCCCCTGCTTACATATATCAGGGTGATAGCACAGTGGGTGGATGCATCATCACTAGAGCCGGTTGAATCTTTGTGGGGTCACAGGTTCACACCCTGGCAGAGTTGACTCTGTCCCTCAGCCTGCTGATGTACATAAATGAGTATAATTAAGTGGGGGTAGTAACACCCCCAGGACAAATTTTGGTCACCAGAGTAATCTGAATGTATCTTTCCTGGTGCAACATGTTGTTGTTATTGCATTATCTGTGGATGCTTATCTCCGTCTTCTGCATGCCGGACATCCTAGCCGTGGGCACGCTCTCTGCTATATCTGATTGGCCTGAAGGTGCCTCTATTTGGCTGATGCTGCCTGTGCCCATATACCTAGCCACCACTACATATATGATCCCATGAAGGGGTCGAGCACAGACTCTGTTGACACAGGACAAACTACTGGACATACTGGGCTTCCTGTGCAGGATGTTAATGATGGTTGATGAGACTTACTCGGGTGGACCCTACCGCCATGCGGGTTCTTGCGCTCCATTTGCCTACTGGACGATACAAGAGTGGCCCTCTCCACGGAACGCAGGAAGGTGGCCTCCCTTGGGGATGGATATCAAATTGTCAGACTCGGGGTCAAAGGAATTGGACCCATTGGCAAAAGGCCTGCTATTGGGGGGGGAACTGTTCATTATGGCACTGCACAAACACGTGAATCTGTTCACTTCCTGGGACAAGGCGCAGACCTCCGTGTAATGGGTCTTTCGCCCATAGTTTTCATGGGTATTTTTTGGCAGGGCTGGAAGACAGCGGGGTCACATCTCCAGCCGCTTCTGGTTTTTCTGACCACCGAGGATCCCGTGGACCATCGTTCTTCGGACGGTTCGGGGATATGCCATAGCTTCTTCATTTCCCTCCGACTCAGGTGCGTCCTCCACCGGTCCCCTTTGCCTCAAGAGAGCAACAGACGCTTATAGACACGGTGATTCAGGCCCCGTTTCAACAAAGGAGCTGTACAGTGGGCTCTGGACATGCACTTCCGTGAGGAGCTATTCAGACTGAAGTGTCAGACGCACTCTGCAGTCCCTTTATTCGAACACCTAGGGTTCGTGGTCATCCGGGCAAAGTCAGCTCTCTCTACTGCCCAGGTGGTCGAATTCTTGGGTTTCGAAGTAGACGAGAAAGAAGGTGTCCTATGGCTGCCTCTTTCCAAGATAGCGACCATTCGGAAGGTGATAAGAACGATCCTATGTGTGGAGGTAACGTAGGAGATTTACAGTTTCTGCCTCCAGCACAACTTCACCCCCTGGTGGTGTATTTACCAGGAGAGTTGAATCTGATGGTGGGTTGGTTCTCCAGACATTGGAGGTACACCAGCGATGGGCGACATCTTTGGCCCACCTTCCTCGAACTCGTGGGCCAGAGAGGCTCGTTCACGGTGGATCTTTTCACCTCCAGGACGAACTTTCAGGTTACAACCTACTTCAGCTAGCTTCCGGACCCAGCATGCTCAATGGTGGATGCTTTTTTTTCTCCAGGCGTGACCTTCAGGGGGAGTTTATGTGTTTCATTAGCTGGCTTTGATTCCCAGGGTATTACTGCAAGTGCGCCGTCGGCATGTGTCTTTGGTGTTGCTGCCTCCCAAGCCTAGGTTTTTCATTCTGACACAACTGATGATCCCCTCAGATTCGATCCTCATCCCTTTGTGAAGGACTGTCGCATACAATTGGAGGCCTGGTCTCTTTCAGGGGAGCCTGGAAGGTCGAGGCTTGATCGCAGTCGGCTAGGATCTCCTCTGGGATCCCTGGGACTAGGAGTCGCTATTTTAGGCATGGGGCTCCTGGTGCCGGTGGTGTCTGGAACGTGCTACTGATCCCTTTATTCACTGGATTTGATTCCCAGGGTATTACTGCAAGTGCGCCGTCGGCGTGTGTCTTTAGTGTTGCTGGCTCCCAAGCCTGGGTTTTTCATGCCGGCACCACTGATGATCCCCTCAGATTCGATCCTCATCCCTTTGTGAAGGACTGTCGCCTACAATTGGAGGCCTGGTCTCTTTCAGGGGAGCCTGGAAGGTCGAGGCTTGATCGCAGTCGGCTACGATCTCCTCTGGGATCCCTGGGACTAGGAGTCGCTATTTTCGGCATGGGGCTCCTGGTGCCGGTGGTCTCTGGAATGGGATACCGATCCCTTCACAGGTCCTGTAACCAGCGTGCTGTACTTTCTGTCTGTTTGTTCTGGGACGAGCGTATCGTTCAGTTAGGGTGGCAAGATCAACATTCGCGGCCCACGTAGGCTGAACTGTGAGGTAGGCTGAACTTGATGGACGCAAGTCTCTTTTCAGCTATGTAACTATGTAACTATGTAACGTACTGATTAGAGGCTACCCGTTGGTCAGGATCTGCTAGTCGGCAGGCTTCTTCATGGTATGAGACTGTAAGGTCCACCCTGCCTAGTAATCCTCCCTCCGCGGTTTGGGCGTTTTTCTTTGGGATAGAACTGATTCTCAGGGCCTCTCTCGTTGGCTATTTAGGCTTAATTTGCCCTCTTACTATGCCTTACTTCTTTCAGTAGTGGTTTTGAGGTCTGGGCCTTCGAGGGCGATGTTTTTTCTTTTCCTCCGGATGGGGTCACCTTCAGGGTGTCTAGGTGTACTAGTCGGATTCAACGGTAATTTTGTTATGCTTATTTCCGCGACGCGCCTTAGCGCAGGGTAGTGTGAAATATTCTTCCTCCGGTCAGTTGTTGATTTCTTAGGTCAGACCTTACATATCGCTTTCGACTCCTACTATGGTGCGATGTTATTGACAGTTATTGACATTGGTGGGATGAATTTGCGCTTAGGTTTGCTTTCAGTTAGAGGCACGGCGTCTTCCGGTGCCTTTAGGGCAGGCGTTTCCCAGCTAGACATCAGGCGTTCGACTGATTGGTCACGAGAAGATACTTGTCTCCAATTTTTTGTAGACCGTCGGTTATGTTTCTTTTGCTTTGCTGTCAGAACGTTAAAACAGCAAATATGAAGCCTCCTGTCCTGTTATAAAATTATAGATTATACTAGCTTTAGTGTAACTATAATCTTAATTTTATTAATGAAAGGAGGCGAATATTTCCCTCCCAGTTTCTCCCTTCCCTTATCGTTGTTTGTTTTTGTTTGACCTATTTTTTAGTGTTAGTCTATCCTCCAGGTGGTAGACAGATTAGTATTGTCTATTTAGGGGAAGTCAGAGTGTGTTTTTCTGGGATATTGTACTGTGAGTAATTGATTATGGGTATTCATGTTTTTCCCAGTACATTTCATTCACTAATCAGAGTTTCGATTCTGTTTATCTCGTTTGTTTAATGGTTCCACAGGTCCAGTTTCCAGATGTTCTGCAGGATACAGTTCAAGGCGTCCTCTACGGATCCACTTTCATTACGAATTCGGATGACAGTCATTGACGGATTTCGTTTGATTTTTCTTCTATTGCTATTGTATTATACCTTGTTTATGTACTTGGTTTTGTCGCAGCTTGAAAGAGGAAATAGTTGGTTGGGAGGGGCCTTATATGGTTTCCTTACTTTTTTCTGATTGGTTGTTTTTCTCTGTGTTAATGTGCTGCTGTGGAGTTCTAGTAAAGAGAGACTTAAGCAAATATTCGCCTCCTGTCATTAATAAAATTAAAATTATAGTTACACTAAAGCTAGTATAATCTACAATCATACATGCATACAAACATTCACAGTCACATGCAAAGACACACAATAACACACCATCATAACATAATCACAACATTACATTTGGAGAAAGAGAGAAAGAAAGAAAGAAAAAAAAAGAAAGAGAGAAAGAAAGAAAGAAATAGAGAAAGAAAAATAAAGAAAGAAGGAAAGAAAGAAAGATTTTTATTTATAATTTTTTTTTATTTATTTTTTTTACTTAGCTCTATTCACCAAATAATGAGATAATAGTGAATGTCACCTAATTACAATTAGATCTTGGTACATGTATGCAAACTCCCTTACGATGTCTTGATGCATCTTGTTGTATATTTGCTTATTAACTCTCTATGACAGAAGGGCATGTTTACATGTGGGACATGAATTATAGTTGACAGATGGAATACATGTGTTCATATTGAAGCAAAAAACAGAGAATATGAGAACTTTGACAACTGGCAAAAGCTCAGAAATCTCAAAAGCTTGTCCTTTGGTTAGTCCCCACTCAGATCTCAAAATATTTTTTGTTCACTTGTGCCATTACAGAAGAGAAACAATACCATTTGCATATCAGACTGATGCCAATCCTAAGGGCAGTACAGAACCGAAATTCCAGCAAGTCCAGTCTACACAAGAGATACACGAGAAGATTGTTTTGGCCTTATTTGGGCCCTATCAGTGGAGGCAGCAAATACCTCTCTAGGCACGGTGAGCACTGAGACCACGGCTGGATTACCCTTTTAACTTAGAGAGACCCTAAGCAAATACACTGCAGCAAAAACAAAAAATATGAGAACTCTGAGAATGGGCAAAAGTTTAGAGAAACACAATAGCTTGTCCTTCGATTCTGACACTTCACATTTTTTCATAAACATTACATTCAAACAGGTTCTGCTCAATATATTTGTTTTAAAAAATAATTTCATATCAAATATCTTAAAATTAAAATGCACAAGATTCTTAATTACTTCAATGCAAATTGTATATTCAATCTTGTGTGTCTTGTTTATTTATTTTGAGGACACCAACCATAAACTTCCTGTAAATGGTTACTCTAGTTGTGGCTTTCCTGTTTGTGGTTAATTTAAACATTTGCCCACAAGAAATGATCCAGCTCCTTCAGTATTTGGGCTCTTAATTTGATTTAGTTAACATTCTGCTGGTCAATCATTAACACTTATATAGGGTTTATCAAACCATGGCTCTGCAGATCTGTAGATGACCTTTTAACCATCAAAATAGTTAGCAAAATCTAAGTCTCTAACAAAGAAAACATGTTTATGCACTAATAAATGTGAAACATTTCACATTCTATTTCTCTTTTGTCACCAGGATCAAATTATGCGAGTTTATCACCATATTTCATACTTTCAACAAAGTCCTCAAACTATTTGCAGCTGGATGAGTATTCTTAGGTGCCAAGTTTTCCAATTAATTTTAGAAACAATTTTTAAGATGATGTCCAATAAGCATATTTTATTTTATATAACAAATTTTGAAGAGCAGTGTTAAGATCAGAATGTGACAGAACCATCTGTCTGCTTGGATTTTTACCCCGTTCGTATGAATGGCTGGTTTCTATAGCCCAGCCATTCGAATGACTCTTTTTCCCGAACAAATCTGCCGAACGAACGGCCACCCAAGTGAGGAGTGTGCTGCTGGTTAACGAAGTGATCCCAATTAGAACGTTGTGGTTAACCGCAGACACTTCTCAATTAAACCGAATTCAGGGTGGTTGTCGTTCGTATGTCGACCACGAGGCAGCGGCCATTTTAAATCACGCGAACGCCCAGCGGTGTTTGGCTCTATTTCTATGGAACTGAAAACGGACACTTTTTCTGCCGAACACCTCTGAAACAAGGGAACGCCTGGCTGCCTCCACGAAAGCATGCGAACACCGGCCGTTCGGGAGATTGAGAGCATACAAAAGACTTAACCCAGATAGCCTTCCCATGGAGTCATTCGTATACCGAAAGACTGTAAGAACTTTGACTCCATGGCGATTGAACTATGTGTGTGGGATCTGAGCGCTATTCGCTAATAATATGCACTCAGATCCAGGCTATCTGGGGACATGTAATACTAATGGGAAATGTTCAGTTTTCATGTAGTTATGTATTTTTATGTCTTTTATTATTTTATGTCTAAGATGGCGACTGTCCTTGTCCTGGAGTTAATTGAGTTACTTGGTAATTAACTCCAGGGCAGAGGGGAGGGAATCATAATGCACTGTGGGTAAAATAAGTGACTGTGTGTCTGAAATGTCCCTCTATCTGTCTGTAGTTTAAGTCTCCCATTTGGTCCCCTAGGGGAGTGTCCACCAGGTGGGAGACCTGCATAAATACGGGCAGGTAGCCCACAGTAAAACCAGATTCTGTTTGACCCTCAATGCGGAGCTTCTGTCTCGTTATTGGGGGGATTTCTTCTTCACGTTTAGAGACTGCTGGATGGAACGAAAGCCGCTTGGGGAATATTACTGTTCGACGGTTACCAGCAGTTCGTGTATTGCCGTTCGGGAGTTTGGAGCCGTTCGTGGATTTCGATCGGGAGATTGCCGCTTCCCCTGCATTTGGTTCGTGTGTTACAGAGTAAGCGAACAGAGACTGTACTGCAGCCGGGGAAGGTTTACTAAACGGCGGTTTTACCTAAAGACACTGGAGGTGTCTTAACACAGAACTACCTAAATGTGTGAAGAATATGTCAGAAACCACAGAAAGGAGAGTAGTAAGATGACTACTATTTTGAGCAGTAGTGTAAAACCTGTTTTCTCAACCTGTGGTGAGCCACCTTAGGGCCCCCGGGAGGTTGCCGGCTGTGCGCTTAGTCAGAGTAGGCACTTGCACTCTGCCCAAATACAGTGTCTGGGAGAGGCTATTGCAAGACTTCCGTAATCTATGCTGCAATCTATGCGCTTAGGCAGAGTAGGCACTTGCACTCTGCCCAAATACAGTGTCTGGGAGAGGCTATTGCAAGACTTCCGTAATCTATGCTGTAATCTATGTGCAAATCCAGCACTCCTCCCTTATGTTCCCTGCGGTGATGCCGGGAGTCAAGTTATGAAGTCACTACAGCCCCGTAATCACTAAACAGCATGTGAGAGGGCAGAGAAAGAATGACATGAAGATGACAGCAGCCACATTAAACCTCAGGGGAGGGATCCCCAGAGGATCCCAGGGAAAGTATTTGCTCCACTCTGCCAAAAGTAGGGAGGCTGGATGAACTTAAATTAAGATAATAGAAATATAATAATTTGTGAGTGTGTGTGAGAGAATGTGTATGTGTCTGTTATTGTGTGTCAAATCAATGAGAGTGTGTCTGTCAGTGACTATGTGAGTGTGTCAGTGTCTTCTGTGTGTAACATAGAAACATAGAATGTGATAGCAGATAAACATTTGGCCCATCTAGTCTGCACAATTTTCTAAATTCTTTCATTAGTCCCTAGGTCTATTCTTTAAGTCCCTAGGCCTTATCTTATGCATGCTTAAACTCCCTCACTGGTTTTCGTGTGTGAATTTTCTGTGTCATTTTCCTCTGTGTGTGTGTCAGTGTCCTCCATGTGTAAATGTTTGAGTGTGTGTGTCTCAGTGTCCTATGTATGTAACTATTATATTATATATGTTATATTTTCATTCTGTGACTTTTATACTTCAGATTAAAAATTCATACACTCCTCCTTACATACACAATATTCACATTATGTTATAGTTATTTAAAAAATATTCCTTACTAACTTTAACCTGGCGTGTTCTCTATGTCATTAACTTAAATATCAGTACCTACACATTTCATTCAAAATTTAAATCAACATAAACTACTTTTTTGAGGCAGGCCTACCTATAATTTTTTTAGACATGCAATTTACTTCTCTGTAAAAGGTTGAGAAACACTGGTATAGAAAAAAGAAAACACATTAAATTAATTTAAAGGGACACTATAGTGACCTGAAAAACAAAATTTTACTGCATTTGTTCTGGTGAATAGAATTATTCCCTTCAGGCTTTTTGCTGTAAACACTGTCTTTTCAGAGAAAAAGCAGTGTTTACATTACAGACTAGTGATAACTCCTCTTGCCACTCCGCAGATGGATGCTAAAGCTACTTCCTGGGGCAGTGCTGCAGAGGAAGCAGCACTGACATTCTGCATGCAGACACTGAACTTTCCCCATAGAGATGCATTGATTCAATTCAGCTCTATGTGGAGATGCTGATTGGCCAGGGCTGTGTTTGACTTGTGCTGGCTCTGCTCCTAATCTGCCTCCCTGACAGTCTCAGCCAATCCTATGCGGAAGCATTGTGATTGGCTCAGACCACCACTTCTGATGATGTCAGAGGTCAGATGCAGTTCAGAGGCAGAGGCAGCAGCACGAGACTTGAATACAATTAAGATTTTTCTACATTTAGGGAGGCAAGGGGGGAGGGGCAGGGGGACTCGATGGTGGTTTTAACACCTTTATCCACAGCTGATAAGAAGAGGTAGGATGCCTCCAAATGAAGCTGCACGCAAATAACACGACAAGCAATGGGCTGTATGCCTTTAATTTGCCCGAGTGGTCATAAATCATGGAAGCTATGTATTGAGAAAAGACCATATTGCATGCATAGTGGAATTTTTTAATGCAGGCCACTTATGTATTAGTCTGTTCTGAGTTGATACTTATCAAGTGTCAGTCTTAAATGAATACTAATATACAGGTGATATTTGAAATATTAGAATATCGTGCAAAAGTTCATTTATTTCAGTAAAGCAATGTAAAAGGGGAAACTAATATATGAGATAGACGCATTACAAGCAAAGCAAGATAGTTCAAGCCGTAATTTGTCATAAGTGCAATGATTATGTCTTACAGCTCATGAAAACCCCAAATCCACAATCTCAGTAAATTAGAATATGACATGCAATCAATAAAACAAGGAATGTACATAGAACAATATCGGACCTCTGAAAAGTATAAGCATGCATATGGACTTAGTACTTTGTTTGGGCCCCTTTTGCAGCAATTACTGCCTCAATGTGGCGTGGCATGGAAGCTATCAGCCTGTGGCACTGGTGAGGTGTTATGGAAGACCAGTATGCTTCAATAGCGGTCTTCAGCTCTTCTGCATTGTTCGGTCTCATGTCTCTCATCTAACTCTTGGCAACGCCCCATAGATTCTCTAAGGGGTTTCAGGTCAGGCGAGTTTGCTGGACAATCAAGCACAGTAATCCCACGGTCATTGAACCAGGCTTTGGTGCTTTTGGCAGTGTGGGCAGGTGCCAAGTCCTGCTGGAAAATGAAGTCAGCATCCTCATAAAGCTTGTCTGTGGAAGGAAGCATGAAGTGCTCCAAAATCTCCTGGTAGACGGCTGCGTTGACCTTGGACTTAATGAAGCACAGTGGACCAACACCAGCAGATGACATGGCTCCCCAAATCAACACAGACTGTGGAAACTTCACACTGGACTTCAAGCATCTTGCAGTGTGTGCCTCTCCATTCTTCCTCCAGGCTCTGTGTACTTGGTTTCCAAATGAGATGCAAAAGCTGCTCTCATCAGAAAAGAGGACTTTGGACCACTGTTTTTCTTTAGCCCAGGTAAGACGCTTCTGATGTTGTTTGTTGTTCAGGAGCAGCTTGACAAGAGGAATACGACATCTGAAGCCCATGTCCAGGATCCGTGTGTGGTGGCTCTTCATACACTGACAACAGCTTCAGTCCACTCCTTGTGAAAGTCCCAACACTTTTGAATGGCCTTTTCCTGACAATCCTCACCAGGCTGCGGTCATCCCTGCTGCTTGTGCACCTTTTTATTCCACACTTTTCCCTTCCACATAACTTTCTATTAATGTGCTTTGATACAGTACTTTGGGAACATCCAACTTCCTTCGCAATTACCTTTTGAGGCTTTCCCTCCTTATGGAGGGTGTCAGTGATGGTTTTCTGCACAACTGTCAGGTCAGCAGTCTTCCCCATGATTGTGTTTCCTACTGAACCAGACAGAGAGACCACGTAAAGGCTCAGAAACCCTTTGCAGGTGTTATAGCTTACTAAGCTGATTAGAGTGGGACACTGTGAGCCTAGAATATTGCACCTTTTCACAATATTCCAATTTACTGAGATTGTGGATTTGTGGTTTTCATGAGCTGTAAGCCATAATCATCGCACTTATGACAAATCACGGCTTGAACTATCTTGCTTTACATGTAATGCGTCCCCTTTTACGTAGCATTAATAAATGAACTTTTGCACGATATTCTAATTTTCTGAGTATCACCTGTAACTATAATGTGTAGGTCTAGGATATTCACAATATAGAACTAGAAGTAAGATTAAAAAAACTTGTAAAACAAACCTCATAATTATGTAGTGTAAGTAATATTCTAAAAAATATATACAGCTGTAACTTGAAGCCTGGGATGTATATTTTCTCTATATAATCATTGCCAAAGTCATTAATTTTTATATTTTAATATGGTTTTATTTCCATATTAAAACTGAAGGCTAAAGTGGAACCATGCAACCTCAAATCGGTATGGTCAGGGGTTCGGACTCATAATAACATTACAGATTCAATGTATATGTTGGTCTATGTGTGGTTTTGAATATTAATTTATGAAGGTGGTGTAGTGGCAGTCACGTAGTCCAGTCAATGTATGATGTAATCAGTAGGATTATGTTACAATTCATACTAAACATAATGAGTTGCTTTCACCTTATTGTGGACTGGAGATTCGTTATCCTTCTATACCAAGATTAAGACTATAGTGGTTATGGTGCTTGGAGTGTTTCTTTAATAACTCTGTGTTTCTGCTTCCTTGAAGAAAGTTAATATTTTGTAGTACAGGGTACAATCTTTCCATAAGGATGGAACTTAAATGATTCTCATAAGACTTCTCACTCCATAACATTATACTTCACATTGTCCTCCTAAAAAAAAACACAGGACAGGAAGCACTTGAATGTGTCCTTAATGTAGTCACTGCCTTAATGACTAAATGTGCAAAGTAAATAATTGTCTAGCCACCACAGATTAATGTTTAAAAGATTAAGTAGAAGTGCTTGTTCAGAACATATAAGATTAATGAAAGATTACATTTCTAAGATTGTGTTTGATTATATGCAAAAAAAGTATATCATTTGTGTCAGGATGTTGCCTGGAAAATGTGCTGTCTCTAGTGACAGAAAACTTAAGTGACATCACTGAAACCCATGATTCGCTGCTTCATATGTACTCTGGCTTAGTCCTAATTGTAGCCAAATGGATGCTCTGGCTCAGTGGCGGATCCAGAGCCTGATCTCGGGAGGGGCACTTGTAGATTATTTAAATAAATAATCCAGGCACAATAACCACTACAGCTCAGTGTAGTAGTTATGGTGTCAGTAGTGCCAGGATTCCACCCCAGAGTAAGTAGTCATACTGTTTAAGAACAGTTTAACAACTTACCTGGGATCTGCTGGGATATAGGCTATAGGAGCAGTGGTGTGTGTTAAGGGTAAAAGTGTGTGAGTGCGGCAGTGTATGTCAGGGTTGTAGTGTGTGTGTTAGGGGGCAGTGTATGTATGGGGGCACTGTATGTGTTTTTGGGGCAGTGTGTGTATGGGGGACAGTGTGTGTATTGGGACAGTATTTGTGGGGCAGTGTGTGTGTATGGGGACAGTGTTTGTGGGGCAGTGTGTGTTTGTGGGGCAGTGTGTGTATGGGGACAGTGTTTGTGGGGCAGTGTGTGTATGGGGACAGTGTTTGTGGGGCAGTGTGTGTAGGGACAGTGTCTGTGGGGCAGATGTGTATAGGGACAGTGTTTGTGGGGCAGTGTGTGTATGGGGGCAGTGTTTGTGGGGCAGTGTGTGTATAGGGACAGTGTTTGTGGGGCAGTGTGTGTATGGGGCAGTGTGTGTATGGGGACAGTGTATGGGGGGCAGTGTTTGTGGGGACAGTGTTTGTGGGGCAGTGTGTGTATGGGGGGCAGTGTGTGTATGGGGACAGTGTTTGTGGGGCAGTGTGTGTATGGGGGGCAGTGTTTGTGGGGCAGTGTGTGTTTGGGGGGCAGTGTGTGTATGGGGACAGTGTTTGTGGGGCAGTGTGTGTATGGGGACAATGTGTGTATATAGGGACAGTGTTTGTGTGGGGCAGTGTGTGTTTTAGGGGGCAGTGTGTGTATAGGGGACAGTGTTTGTGGGGCAGTGTGTGTATGGGGCAGTGTTTGTAGGGCAGTGTGTGTTTGGGGGCAGTGTGTGTATGAGGGACAGTGTTTGTGGGGCAGTGTGTATGGGGACAGTGTTTGTGGGGCAGTGTGTGTATGGGGACAGTGTGTGTGTATAGGGGGCAGTGTTGTGGGGCAGGGTGTGTGTATGGGGACAGTGTTTGTGGGGCAGTGTGTGTATAGGGACAGTGTGTGTGTATGGGGGCAGTGTTTGTGGGGCAGTGTGTGTATAGGACAGTGTTTGTGGGGCAGTGTGTGTATGGGGCAGTGTGTGTATGGGGGGCAGTGTTTGTGTTTGTGGTGTTTGTGCAGTGTGTGTATGGGGACAGTGTTTGTGGGGCAGTGTGTGTATGGGGACAGTGTTTGTGGGGCAGTGTGTGTATGGGGGGCAGTGTTTGTGGGGCAGTGTGTGTTTGGGGGACAGTGTGTGTATGGGGGGCAGTGTTTGTGGGGCAGTGTGTGTATGGGGACAGTGTTTGTGGGGCAGTGTGTGTATGGGGAGTGTGTTTGTGGGGCAGAATATTTATTTTAAAAATGTATTATAAAAAAGCCTCCCCCCCCCCCATTACACATACTGCCCCACAAACACTATCCCCATACACACACACTGCCCCCCTGTAATGGGGCAGTGTGTGTAATGGGGGGGGGGGAGGAGGCTTTTTAATAATAATTAATAATTTTTTAAAAAAAATTTAATAAAATAAATATGTCCCCCCTCCCTTCTTACCTTTATTGAGCAGGAGGGGGGACATTTCTCCGTCCCTGGTGGTCCCAGTGGTGATTCCCTGGTGGTAAGGTGGTCAGAGTGAACTCTAGCCCACGCTCCCGGGCTAGAGTTCACTCTCGCGAGATTTGGAGCGTTGCCGTGGTAACCGCGGCAACGCTTTAAATCCCGCGAGAGGAGGACCCGGAGGAGCTGCAGACTGAGCTCCGGGTCCTCTCTCTCACTCCCTCCCTCGCCGGCCGCCAGCACATTGCAGGGCTGGCACTTGGGCAATGCCAGCCCTGCATTAGCCAGCAGGGGGGAATCTCGGGGGGGGGCAATTGCCCCGTTGCCCCCCCCCGGATCCGCCAATGCTCTGGCTACACTTTTATTCCCTTTTGTTAGGCTGTCCGTACACCCCCCGTCCTATGTGTGGGTCTCAAGATTCCTTTTGTGTTTTGGTCACCCTGTGCCCATTATTGGTGCAGGATATATTGAATGTATTGCTTGTCTGTGCCTCTCCCAGTCCCCCCTTTTTCCTGTCCTATTGTTTCCCCAGCAGGGCATTGTCCCAGGGACACTGCCAGACCAGTTTAAACTAGTTGCTTTGTCCCTCCTCAATCTCCCAGCAGCCCTTGCTATTGTCTAACCCCACCCTTTCTATATATTAAAGTACTCTATTCATCATTGTATGTAAATGAGGCTATTGGGGGTTTAAAATATGTGTGCTATGTCTAGAAAAGTTAGTTGCTGTTTTAACCTTCACCATGTGTCGTCTGGTGTTTGGGGAAGGGAATATAATCTGCTGATGGAAAGAGTGTCGGGGCTGTAAGCACATTAGCCTGGTCCAGAGTGGAAAAAGGCCCTTAGTGATCCCAGACAAGCCTCTGTGACTATATATGAAGTGCTCTAGGGTCCCTGATAACTAAGAGGTAGCAGACTTGGAGGAGGTACTGGAGCTGCGTCACACTAATGAACAAGCATGATTGGCATCTTTATGTATATATATAAATAACTCATAAAAATGTGGAGAGTAAACCAATGACCAGTCACATAGTTGAATAATGGACTGGTTCTAGGTGCCATTGAGTCAGAACAAAAACTGTGAGCATAGAAACAGACAAAAACGCATGATATAACCAAAACTTGCATCAGCATAGAGAAAAAAAAAACACATCTACAGTATAACCAATACCTTAGTCAGTCTCCTTCGGGGGAATGAGAATAAGTCTAAAACCAGACTCCGAGGGACTCGGAAGAAGACATCTAATGGTAAGTATGATTTTTCCCCCCTCCTTACAGGTATTAGTTTTATTGCCCCCCTCTTCCCTCACCCATATATTACAATATTATATAATTTTTATTTAATTGGACTAAGGGAGAGGGAAAGGACATTTTTGGGGGGTAGATGATAGCATACCATCCCTTGTTTTATATTTATTTAGAGCCTGAATCTTCCACCACCTCAATGAGGTCCTCCTTATCTTATTAATATTTAGCCCCCAGACCACACCCATTGGAGATATTAGCAATTGTGGCCCAGTTACTAGACTTTTATTACAAGGAGCAGCCACTGGTGGCATGGTGAGTGGTGGCATAGAGGAGAAATAAAACTTCCCTTGTACTAATGTTAAAGTCATAGTGGCAGTTTTTCACTACTTGTCCATTAGCTGCTAGTGCCACCAGCAGACAAATAGTTAATCCCAAGTCTTGTATCAACCACAACCACTCAGCCATTGGCTGCTTCGGTTGCTTCAGGATTTGGAATATAGTGTCTCTAATTTTTTGGGGGGATGGGTTGGAATCGCTAATGAGCCCAAATTCAGCCAAATCAAGATTCTGCTGAAACCAAATATTCAAGTCTAGATTTGACTGTTAACGCCAACTGTTTATTATCTGACCACCCAACTCTAATTATACCCCAGGTTACAAGAAGGGCAAGTAATGCTCAATATAGCCCACATCAAAATACAATATAATGCTTATAAAATACAATGCATCACAATCATAATAACCAGAGAGAGTGAGTGTACACAATTTTTATTTTTAGTTAGGCCAAAATGATCACCTGAACGAAAAACTGAGGAATCTCACAGGTGGCACGTGACACTGCTGTCAATCAGAATGTTTTGAGCAGAACTACTACCATTAAATATCAACTCAAATTTAATGTATTTCCATAAATAATATGGATTATCTTCTGTACCCTTATTACTAAATCTACTGTACAACCACTCTCGAATAACGTAGTAAAAGCAGAAATACATACATCTTTTACAATATTGTAATATTTTTAGTTGAAAACTTATAAATGGCCAAATAGCACAGCTCTTCTAGTAAAAAGGGAAAAACAAATTACTAAATCAGAATGGAAAATCAAGACTCAATATTGTACATCATCATTCTGACTCTTCAAAACATGTTTCTTTTTGTGGTCACAGACAAATGCATTAGTAAAAAATTCCAGACTACGATACAAACACACCTTCATGAAGGTACAAATAAACATTTCCTTTCCTAATTTTTGTTCCAAAAGAAGAACCAAAGTTATTGGAGTAACACTTTAGGATAGAGCAAATTAAATGCCAATATAAACACACTACTGACTCACAGAGCTTGCTCACTGGAGTTTTCTTGAAAGTAGGCTATTTAAAGTAGTCTCTTTTAAGTAGGAGTTAAAACAACAGGAGTTGAAACTACAAGGGAGTTTAAACCAAGAGGGTAAATATTCTTTTTGCTCACTTGTGTTTTTTGGTAACTGGAGATGAGTGCTAGCAAGATTGTGAGTTTAACTCAGTGCACATCATGCATGCATGCCTGGATGATTCTATCCAGGGTCCATACCTCTGTGGTGGGTGTGAGCGAGTGGCATTTCTGGAAGCTCAGATTAGAGATCTGGAGAGGCAAATTGTAACACTGAGGGAGATTGACAATCTTGAGAGGAGTCTGCTGCTCACTGAGCAGAGTTTAGTGGGGACAGGTAGTGGAGAGGGAGAAGATAAGACAGATGGGGAACAGGCACCTAGCTGGGTGACAGTAGGGCGAGGAAGCAGGGGGGAGGGAAGAGAAAAGGTTTAGCTAGTCCTGATCTCATGTAGCCTAACAGATTTGCCAATTTGAGTGAAGATGTTGGGAGCATCAGCTCAGGAGTAGCTGTACTGCAGGAAGCTGTTCCTGCTAACAGCCGTGGAAACAGCCCCTCTAGTACGGGTGGGGTTGAGAGGGTAAGGAAGTCTAGACAGGTTGTGGTGGTAGGGGACTCTATTATTAAGAGAGTAGATAGGGTAATCTGCCACTCTGATCGACTCAACCGGACAGTTTGCTGTCTCCCGGGTGCTCGGGTCCGGCATGTTGCCAACAGAGTGGAGGGATTATTGGGAGGGGCTGGAGATGACCCAGCTGTCATGGTCCATATTGGTACCAATGACAAAGTCAGAGGAAAATGGAAGGTCCTAAAGAATGAGTTCAGGGAACTAGGAAGTAAGCTAAAGAAAAGGACCTCCAAGGTAATTTTTTTCAGAAATATTACCTGTGCCGCGCGCTACAGCAGAAAGGCAGCGGGAGATTAGAGAGGTCAATGCGTGGCTAAAGTCTTGGTGCAGGAAAGAGGGTTTGGGGTTTTTAGAGCACTGGGCCGATTTTGCGCTTGGGTACAACCTGTATAGTCATGATGGATTGCACCTAAACGGAAGAGTGTCTGCTGTGCTGGGGGATAGGATGGCTAGAAGGTTGGAGGAGATGTTAAGCTAGTGGTGGGGGGGAGGGTCAAAGCAATCTAGAAAATGGAGATAGGATGGAAAGGAGATGGGCTTTAGCTCAGAACAAAGGGGGTGGAGATGGGGGGAAAGCTCAGAACAGAGGATGTATGTAATATTGATAATTCACAAAAAGTACAAAAGACCCATGATAATATTAAATGTATGCTTACTAATGCAAGGAGCCTATATAACAAAATGGGGGAACTAGAGGCAATAGCATACACTAAACAATATGATATAATAGGCATAACAGAAACATGGTGGGATGAGACACATGGCTGGGCAGTTAATTTAAATGGGTACACGTTATTTAGGAAGGATAGGAAAAACAAGAAGGGTGGTGGGGTATGTTTATATGTCAACCATGAGTTAAAGTTAAATCTTAGGCATGTGGAGTGTGACCAGGGCCGGTGCAAGGATTTTTGCCGCCCTAGGCAAAATAAAGATTTCCCCCCCCCCTCCCCTGGGACATCGCAATGCCCCACCCATGCCTTATGAACTAGTGCCAGTGCTGCACACAGTGTATGCTTACATTAAAAAGCCTGCAGGGACAAACTATATACACCAGAACAACTTTATTAAGCTGCAGTGGTTCTGGGCACTATAGTGACCATTTATTGTGAGGTAAAATAGAGATTAGTGTCACTAATAATATACTAGATTGCCTACTTACAATCAGATGAGGATGTTGATGGGCTCTGGCTGCAGTCTGGCTCCACTGGTCTGGTGTAGAGCAGGATCTCTGGAGGCTGTTTGTAACTGTGGTCACAAAATTCAATGTTCTGGGAGAACGGGAAGCAGCTCCATTTTTTGGGGCCTCTTACATAGCTCAAGGTCTGGGCCCCAGGGCCTGACGGTGAGTATGCCCATAAAGCCCACCCATACGTCCACCTACATGTTCCACCCATGAGTTCGCTCACAGGGAGTAGAGTGTGTAGGGGATGTGTTATTTGTTACTGTAGAGGATCTAATGTATGTGCTTATGGAATGTAGTGTATAGGGATACCAGTTTGTGTAGGTGATGCAGTGTGTTTGTGTGTAGTGGAAGCAGTGTGTTTTTGTGTAAGAGATAGAAAGCAGTGAGTGTTTGTGTAAGGGATGTATTGTGTGTTTCTTGTTGTGTGTAAGGGATGCATTGTGTGAATCTGTGTTTGTATGCATAAGGGATGCAAAGTGTGTTTCTGTGTATGTAAGGGATGCAGTGTGTGTGTCTGTAAGGGGTGCGTTGAGTGTGTGTAAGAGGTGCATTGTGTTTCTGTGTGTGTGTAAGAGAAGCAGTGTGTGTTTGCATGTGTGTGTAAGGGATGCATTGTGTGTTTCTGTGTATATGTGCAAAGGATGCATTGTCTTTATGTGTAAGGGTTGCGTTGTGTGTTTCTCTCTGTGTAAGGGAAGCATGTTGTGTTTCTGTGTGTATAGGGATGCATTGTGTGTGTGAGTGTGTGTGCGCGTGGTGTGAAAGAGCTCCCTGTCCTGCCCCCTGTCCTACAGAGCTCTCCCTTCCATTCCTTAGAGATCTCCCCTGCCCCTTAGTGGTCTCTCCTCTCCCCCCCACCTCCCTTAGTGGTCTCCTTTTCTCCCCGACTTTGCATTAGTGGTCTCTCCTCTCCCCCCACCCTCCCCTAGTGGTCTCTCCACCGGCCCCTCCCTCCTTTAGTGGTCTCTCCCTCCCCTACGTTCTCATCTCCCATCCCCCGTGTTCTCCTCTTCTTCTCCCCCCGTGTTCTCCTCTTATTCCCCCCTCCCTGTGTTCTCCTCTTCTTCTCCCCGTCCCTGTAATCTCTTCTTCTCCCCCGTCCCTGTAATCTTCTCTTCTTCTCCCCGCTCCCTGTAATCTTCTCTTCTTCTCCCCCCTCCCTGTAATCTTCTCTTCTTCTCCCCCCTCCTGTAATCTTTTCCCTCCCCTGTAATTTTCTCTTCTTCTCCCCCCTAGATGGGCCGAATGGTTCTTATCTTATCTTATCACATTCTATGTTTCTATGTTTCCTTCCCTCCCTGTAATCTCTTCTTCTCTCCCCTCCCTCCAATCTTCTCCACTCCCCCCTCCCTCCAATCTTCTTCTTCTCCC
>OW240922.1:61941290-61984106 GCA_933207985.1 Pelobates cultripes | reverse complement strand
GGGACTGACAGGAAGTGCACACTCAGTGTGTACTTCCTGTCAGTCCCGCCGGGTCGCGGACCGGAAAGGAGATCGGCCACGCTACAGCAGTGCAGGGGAGGTGAGGCAGTGCGGCAGCCGCCTGAGCGCTCTCTATAGAGCGCTCAGGCGGCTGTTACATTTAAAGGGCCGGCGATGGGGGCGCAGGGCGCCCCCCCCTATATGGCGCCCTAGGCAGCTGCCTAGTTCGCCTTATAGGAAGCACCGGCCCTGAGTGTGACGAGAAAAAGGTGGAGGCTTTATGGGTAGATATCTGCTTGGGGCAAACAAAGGGAAATCAATTATTGGTTGGGATATGTTATAAACCACCTAATGTAAATATTATTGAGGAAGAACAGCTGTTAGAGCAAATTGAGAAAGCTGCAAATCGAGGTAACACGTTAATTATTGAAGATTTTAATTATTCAGACATAAATTGGGAAAGAGGGACTAGTACTTCAGCAAGGGGCATCAGATTTTTGGTTGTGTTAAAGTACACCTTTATGTCACAACTGGTACAAGCACCAACTAGAAAGGATGCTTGTCTGGATCTTGTCATAACAAACAATGTTGATCTTTTAACCAACATTCAAGTAGGGGAGCATTTGGAAAATAGTGATCACAATATGGTAAATTTTGAAATAAACTCAAAAAAGCAAAAGCAAGTGGGGTATACTAAAACATATAATTTAAAAAAAGCCAATTTCAATAAGATTAGGGCAGCTCTACAACATATCGACTGATATAAACTCCTTAGTGATAAAAACACTGAGGATAAATGGAAACTATTCAAACAAATATTAGAAAGGTACATTTCTCAGTATGTACCATTGGGTAATAAATATAAAAGAAACAAATTAAAACCAATGTGGCTTAGTAGAGAAGTAAAACGAGATTAAAAATAAGAAAAGGGCATTTAAAGCATTTAAATCAGACAAATCAAAGGCATCCTATTTAAGATATAAGGAAGCCAATAACGCTTGCAAAAAGGCAATTAAAGTGGCTAAACTAGAAAATGAGAAATTGATAGCTAAAGATTGCAAAACCAACCCCCAAATTTTTTTCAAACACATCAATTCTAAAAAAAAACAAAAAATTAAAATGTAGGTACACTTGAAACAGAGTTGGGTTTATTAGCTAATGATGACCAGGAAAAAGCAAAAATTTTGAATAACTATTTTTCTTCAGTATATATTAATGAGGATCCTATGGCAAGAGATATGCAAATGATTGCTGCAAAAAACTTGCAAATAACTTGTGATTGGATAACTCGAAACAAAGTGCTACAGCTATTAAAGAAAATTAATGTAAATAAAGCTCCGGGGCCTGATGGTATTCACCCACGAGTACTTAAGGAGTTAAGTGGGGAAATAAGTGAACCTCTGTATTTAATTTTTCAAGATTGTTTTGTTTCAGGTGTTGTAACGGAGGATTGGAGGAAGGCAGATGTTGTTCCTATATTTAAAAAGGGTTCAAACTCCTTGCCTGGAAATTATAGACTTGTGAGCTTAACTTCTGTAACTGGGAAAATATTTGAAGGGCTATTAAGGGATTATATTCAAGAATTCATTGGGAAGAACTTTGTTATTAGCAATAATCAGCATGGTTTTATGAAACATCAGTCATGTCAAACTAACCTAATTGCATTCTACGAAGAAGTAAGTAGAAGTATAGATCAGGGTGTTGCAGTGGATGTGATCTACTTGGATTTTGCCAAGGCATTTGATACAGTTCCTCACAATAGGTTAGTCTTCAAACTAAAAGAAATTGGTCTAGATGAATATTCTTGTTCTTGGGTAGAACATTGGCTTAAGGATAGAGTACAACGAGTTGTAATTAATGGTAAATTTTCAGGCTGGACAAAAGTGGTAAGTGGTGTCCCTCAGGGTTCTGTTGTGGGACCACTTCTATTTAACATATTTATAAATGATCTTGAAATAGGCATTGAAAGCCATGTATCAGTGTTTCCAAATGACACAAAACTTTGTAAAGTAATAAAATGTGAGCAGGATATTGCTTTGCTGCAGAGAGATTTGGATAGATTGGGGGACTGGGCACTTAAATGGCAGATTAAATTTAACATAGAGAAATGCAAAGTTATGCACTTCGGGGTTAAGAATGCACAAGCAATTTACACACTAAATGGTAGTGAATTAGGGATAACCACACACAGAAGGATTTGGGAATTGTTATAGACAACAAATTAGGCAGCAATATGCAATGTCAATCTGCAGTTGCTAAGGCCAGTAAGGTTTTGTCATGTATAAATAGGGGCATAAATTCTCGGGATGAAAATATAATTTTGCCTCTTTATAAATCACTGGTAAGACCACACCTTGAATATGCTGTGCAATTTTGGGCGCCTGTTCTAAAGAAGGATATCATGGCACTGGAGAGCGTCCAGAGACGAGCTACTAAATTGATAAAAAGGAATGGAGCATTTTAGTTATGAAGAAAGGTTAAAAAAAAAATAAATCAGTTTAGTTTGGAAAAACGGCACCTGAGAGGGGATATGATAACTGTATACAAATATATTCGGGGCCAGTACAAACCTTTATCTGGAAATCTGTTCATAAATAGGGCTATACATAGGACACAAGGTCACACATTTAGGCTGGAAGAAAGGAGATTTCATCTAAGGCAAAAAAAAGTTTTTTTTACAGTAAGAACAATAAGCATATGGAATTCTCTGCCTGAAGAGGTGGTTTTGTCAGAGTCCATACAGATGTTTAAACTGAAATTGGATAAATTCTTACAAAAACATAACATACAGGGATATAATTTCTAATTAGTGGGGTAATAGCTGCTTGATCCAAGGAGACATCTGACTGCTATTTTGGGGTCAAGAAGTATTTTTTTCCTAGTTTGTGGCAAAATTGGAAGCGCTTCAGACCATTTTTTTTTGCCTTCTTTTGGATCAACAGCAACAACATTTGTGAGGAAGGCTGAACTTGATGGACGCAAGTCTCTTTTCAGCTATGTAACTATGTAACTATAAATTAAGCAATGAAATCACAAAATAATCACAAAATCACAAAATAGGGTATATGTAATAAAACCAAAAGAAGATTATATATAAGACTGTGACGGACCACCTGGCACCCCGACCGGGTACATCTGTTAATTACTGCTTTTTAGTACTTGCGAGCACCATAAGCACTGTACTGGAACACCATAACGACCTCACGAACCGCCGCAGCTTGGTTGGGGTCTCGCTGTCCTCCACCCACCCTGGACCCAAGACCAGGATCCAGCTTCCAATGGGTAGACCTCTCCTAGTCCAGAGGGCGTAGCAGGAACAGCTCTTATAAGAGCTAGTGATTATACTCAGGGGAGTATAGTGATTATAGTAATCCCCAGAGTGAATGTAGTTCTCCAATCCCCAAACATGAGCCAAGACTTCATGAAGGGGTAAACTAATCTCTCTTTAATGGTAGCCACAACTGGCCTTTTATGCAAGTCCCCAAGCAAGGTGTACGCCCACATGGACATTGTTGGGGACAGGGACACAAACTTAACAACCAATAACAATACAGTTACAAAATGTGACACACCCAATACAAACATTCTATCCCTCCTCTCTGCCTGGGAGATAATTGAGGCAGATACTGCATTAACTCAATTATGTCCAGGCAGAAAAAACACATATTTTACAAAACCCTAAAAGTACCCCAAAAACACATAAAATCCAAAAATCACCCAAATCAGTTTAGAGGTCCAGGAATTCTATGGAAGTCTCATTTTGACCGACCGCATGCATGGTTTCATGTCCAAAACAGTTCCAGAGAATCAGGCTGTGCAGCCAGTCTACTTTGAGTGTTTGAAATAACATTTGAATTACCGAACAAAGCTGTTAGTGTATGTCTCTTGTTCTGGGGCATCTTCTTACTGAACGCCATTCGACTTCTGTTCGAATAGCTGAACCTCCATGAAAGGTAAAGTTTTAGCGGTGTTCCCTGCACTCGATGACCAAACACCACTGGATGCGTTCAACTAAACAAGATGGCCTCCTCCACGTGTTCGAATCCCTACTTCGAATGGCTTTGGGAGTTCGACAGTTCGAACGCCACTTCGATGCCACTTCGAAAGTTTGAATGGTTGCTGTTACAAGTCCCCAAGGCACCAATAGTGTTTTTAAACATAGGCTACCACAGGACCATAGTCACAGGGCTGGAGGCTGGCAAACAGGCCCCTCCAAGAGCCAGTGATGAGGCTACTTTCGTCACAAAGACAATACCATAACATAAACAATGCTTTCTTTTTAGGAGTTCCATTTTTATTGCTAGGATATATGTTACATGGTATGTCTACTAATTGTTAAAAAGAGGGGGAAGGCAAAAAAAACAAGATGGATAGAAACACTTCTTAGAAGGACATAAATGCCCTAAAATGTATTTCAATGCGAGTGTTAAATATAACTTCTCATAATAACAGACTTAGTGAGTGTGTATCCACTTGTAAATTGGAATTGTGAATTGCTCATTCGATATAACTCGCTATACTATCTACCAGAATGCTGAAACTGTAATAACTGATAGCTCATCGTCCAAACCCTAATGGAATAACCTTCTCAAGGAACTGGTAAAAACTCCCTAGTTATACTCGTTAGACTACCTGCAGCCCTAAATCACTCTTCAAGCCCCCCCATAATCAAAACACACAAAAACTCCATAACCCTAAAGCCCAAATAAACCAAAAATAAATTTAAAAGAAGCGTTAAAGAATGCCCGACGCACATTTCGGCACTACTGTATTGCACCTTCGTCTGGGACTAGTGAGAAGTCTCACCCATACCTCCATATTTAAAAGTCTGCACCAATAATTTAGGCACGCCCTTCTAGAGGATTCATCTAATCGCAGTGAAGGAGAGCATGGAGAGAGAATAGCTATCCTCCCCTATCGGCGAGGTGGAAGGAAATTTAAACGGCTATTAATATACGGCATACTAATCAAATCCTGAAGGTTTATGCCTATTAATCATTTTAGCTGACAGTAAAAAAAATCTGTCAATATCAATTGCACTACTGTCAAGAATTCCTTTAATAAAAAGGTTAACAAAAGATATTTACTAAGTGTCTAAATAACATTATGGAAGCAAAGAAATTCAAAAACAAGATATAAGGGACACTTTATTAAAAGCCAGATTGTTGTTAAAACGCGTTAAATGTATTTTATACTATTTTATGGCAGTTTATTTCAGTTATTATTGTTATATCTTTTGCTTTTATAAATAAAAAGTACTTTTTTTTATTGGACTGTACTGATTGCTGCTGGATTCATAAACACCTAGATCCTTGGTGGGGGCACTAAACCATTGGATTAAGCAAAACTTATTTTGCTCCAATATATGTGAGTATGCCTTTTATCTATTTTATATCTTTACAGTCATACACTAATGTGGTTTTCTTCTCTTCTATATCTGAATATGGAGAGACACCATTACCACTTATATCCAAGAGTGGGGATCATACCACTATACGCTTTATTTGGGGAGCTGACATTTTGGCTCCAAAATATGTGAGTGCACATTTCTTACCCTGCTTTACTTTTATTGCTCTGGTCGGACATACTACACCATATTTATTTAATTCTGCCCCTACATGTTTATGAGTAAATCAATCTAGAGGAGGACTACTCTCAGACCTGTGGACCACATTATATCCATAGGCGGGGATCATTCCGCCAAAGTGCGAAAGTTGGAGCTGCACCTAAGCTCCCAAAAAGTGTGAGTGAATTTTTTTATCATCTTTCTCCAATTGTATTTCACATACTACACTATTAGTTCTTTTTATTATTCCACATATTTCCAAGGACATACTTGGCACTACACCACCCTTCTGTTTCTTCTTTTTCTCTACTGGACAAAAGAAGCCCTGGATTTGGTGACTAAGACGCCTTAGAACTATACCAGTAATCTACAAGCGCTGAATTCTCCTTTTGTTTTTATTACCTAATGTGTATCAAAGGTATGGTGTCCTAATAAGAGTGACCGAGAGTCCCCAGATAAGATAGCTTTAGTTACCCTACAGACATACAGAAAGAATCAGAGTGTGGATGGAAACTACAAGACAGACTTGTAGGTCTGTCAGTTAGCAGGTATCCTATAACAGAGTCTAGATTGTTTAGCTGATTTCACTTAAGGTTGTCATTTTCTGTATGTAATGAAATATATCTGTTGGATCATTCATAAGTCCTCTACTTATTGTATAGGTAAACAGGGACACAGCTCCCAGACCACTTGATGAGATGATGTGTTACTTTAACAATTGTTACATCACTAATTTAGAGGGATTCACACTTTTAGTTTACTGTATAGGAAACAATAAGCTTTTTCTACTTGATACCTATATTGGCTTCTATTGGGCAGATAATTATACATATACAATTAAGGGTTACAACATAACAAAGTAAAATAAAAATGTGACATAAGGAGTCATACAAATGTAAGAGTAGAATAGGCAATTAACATGGCGCTGTGGTCTATGTAGTGGTTATCATATGTTCGTCAGTTCCAAGATTATAAGTATATCTCTTCCAAGAGGCAGGTTACTCATAGCTGTGTATAGATCCTTAATGTCTTGCTTTCTTCCATTTGGATGATAATGTTGGAATGGACAGGGCACTTAGAGAAGACCGAATGTTTAGATCCCATCTGTGAAGGATTTTCATGAGTGGTCGCAGTTCCATTCCTATGTTGGAAATCCCCAAGGATATAGGATATGATTTAATCCTGAAGATTTCTGTGACAGGTAGAAATGATCTTTTTAAGTTGATGTGGATAAATCTGCAAACACATGGATGGATTGGTATTCCACTTGTAGATCTTCTGGCATGTAGTATTAGTCTTTAATGTGAAAGAAGTGAGCTCTCAACGGAAAGTCTCTAGAAATGCTTGGAGTTACGTTTTTGGGTTTAGCAACCCTATGATTCTTTCTAAGAGAAACTTATCATGCGGTATGTTGGAAGACAAGTCCTTAAAGAGACCAATGACAAAAACTGTCAATTACAAGAGACCAGGGTTTTCCAGTATTTCTCTAAGGCTCAGATTGTTCCCCCTGTAATGGTCTTTCAAATCATTCAGTTTGGACTCACAGTCCTCTACTTGTTTCTCCATTTGTTGCAGCTTGCCAGTAATTGTGCTCTTTTGTCCATCTTGTTTCTAAGATATGAGGTTCTTGTTCCCAAGATTTGGATCTCCTTCTTGAGCTCTTGTACCAAGCTTTGCCATTTTTCAATACGTTTAGAGGACATAGCATCCAGCATATTTTGCATTAAAGCCACCATTATAGGCATTGCTCACTCACTCCTCTTTATTGAATCTTCTCCAGGAGTCTAATATCGCCATCTTCTAGTATCGCCATCTTGTGAGGTCTCATCTGGAGGCGCCTGTTTTGATGTGTTTTTTTGTGCTGTGAAGAAGGAGGATTTATCTGACAACTTTTTAGCATTGTTCAGTGACATCTTAATTTGCTCGGCAATAAAATATTATTGTTTGTACCCACAGTACTGCTGTAGTTTGCCAATTACAACAGAGCTCTGAGGCTACACCACCATCTTGTTGAGAAGCTGCCCATGGCCCTCCATCTACAAGGTGTTTAAATGTTTAATATACCACCTAAACACTAGAATTTCAGCCACAGTTTAGCATAGACATAGCTAAATATTTTAAAGGAAGATCTTGCTAAATGCTAAGTCATACATTAAGGTTCTGTAGATCGTATGGCAATTAAAGATTAGAAACAAATTGTCCATTGCATCACCAATATACTCAGTACATCTAACAAAATCACTATGCTTTTATTGTCTCCGCAACAGACCTCCATGCTCGAGAACACTGCACTGATGCATCTCCTGGAAGATGAAGCAAGAGAGAGCTTCATGTAAGTATAACCACCTTCCACTGCACCCATCAGAGGAGATATCACCATATTTTGCAAAGACCTCCGAAGGAGACAGGTCTGCTTTAAGATAACTTTAGTTAATTGCTATGTAAATAACACTGTAAGCAATTACAGAATAGTCTACATTCCTTTTACTTCACTGTCTTTACATTATGATGGATCTGGGCTGCTGTTTGTGTTATAGTCTATTCCAAGTTTGGAGCAGACCCAGTGAAGACACTGAGAGCCTGTTCTCTACCTGGCCAGTCACCTCTGTTTTCCGGAAGGCCGACGGCACATATTTGAATTGGCTTTAGTGACCTAATTTCAGTAGAAATTTCCAATGGCTACTTCAATTAAACAGCTTTATCTTGGCTCATTAAGAAAATAACGTGTGTGTTTGACTCATCCCATTTCCCAGGACAGAGGAAAAAAGTCTGCTGAATCTGTTTACTCTCAAACAGTATTCATCCTTTAAATATAAATACAAATAGTTTTGTATTTCCCTGCCAAGGAAATACTTTAATGATGGAGATTATCATCAAACATGCATTTAACAAACTTAAAATAGACAACTAACTTTGCCAGGAGATCATAGAACTGTACTGGATACTGTACGTTATGTAACAATATTTGGATTTCTTTTACTCTTTCCATGCTCTGATGTTACTATGGGCATATCAAAAATTTAAACGGTGGAAAGTTCTAATGTTCCATGAAAATGTTCTAACTATTTACACTCATTCACATCAGGATTTCAGTTAATATATATGACAGAGTGACACTTTATTATTGTGTCATTTACATCAGCCTATAAGCTTGATACTTCAGATGCGTTCATGTTTCTTTAGATAAAATGGAAACCATAATTAAAAACGTATTTACCTGCCTACTAATACCAAAAGTAAGATGTTATGACTTATGCCAATGGTACTTTATGTATTCAAATGAAAGAAACACTGGGGTAATTCTAGTCAAACGTGTGACTCTGAGATTTGAATATCATGTATCATGGGGCACTAATCACTAAGTGACCCTCCAGCTATCATTCTTAAATATTGCAGGCGTGTTTTTGTACACATGTGATAAACACTCCCCTGATTACATGAGTCCTAACAATCCCTCTCAGTCTCACCTACTGTAATTGGTGACTCTTCTGGATTTACATAATATTAATATTAATTATTTAACATCAAGGTGAAATTAGTTAGAAAAATATATAAAAAGAACATTTCAGTTTTATCTTAATTCAGTTATTTAACTGAAATCAGTTGAAATTCCCATTTAACCTAAAAGAGGGTACATTGTTAAAAAAATAATAATAATAATAATAATGATAAAATAAAAAAATAAGTGGGGACTTCTTATATTTCCCTACCCAGTGTGCAATATGGTGGAAGAAGACCAATACAAAAATGAGCTATGGGCAAAAGTGTATTTTTTTTCCATTTTCATTTTGGTATTGTTTTACAATTTTTTGTTGTTGTTGTTGTTATGCACATAAAACAATTTCCTAAATAGCTCATAACATTTATCTTCTGGTACTTAAATGGTTCATAATTTGAGAAGATTAGGGTCAAAAGGGGTAAAAGAAGGATACATTAGCTTGGAGGGAGAATGTGTGCATATTTATACGTGTTGCAAGGAAGTGCTGTTGTGCAGAGTTTGTGAAATGTTCTTCTGTCTCTTGCAGTCTGAAGCTGTGACAGAGCGTCCACTGAGTTCTTTCCTTACTTGGTCCTGCTTTACAAAGCCTTTTTTATACTCATAGAACAAGGAGAATACTCTTGTGGTAAAAACCCGGACCTAATCCAGCCCTTTTTGGCACAGAGCTTGTGCAATTTTTTTAAATCCCTCTTTTTTTTTAAATATAGTTTAATGAATCTTGTTCTCTTCTCGTTACCCTAACAGCATCCAAAGCTACTGTTTGCTAACTATTTTGTGCAGATGGCTTCCTGCAGCTTCCAGCTACCTACTGATGAGAACGGGTTAAAAGAAGGCAGGAACACTACTGAATGGAAAAAATATTCAGTGTGTACATTCAGTGATTCCGGTGATGTCATCAAGAGCTGGAAATGAGAAACTGGGGAAGAAGAGGAAAAGCACACAGTAATATGAAAGAAATCATGACATTTATTTAAATAAAAGAGAAAATAGTCTGTGTGGACTTTAACGAGGAAGACTCCATGTATCTGGATTATTTTAACTCCTCAAAGACCTATAATAGTTCATCATTATCTGGTCCCTAAAATCCCTACCCAAATATCCTGCTTAATTAGCATTTTCAGCTCAATATAACCATTTGACTTTTATATAAGCCATTCCATTGTGATTTAGGATTTCGGAACGATAGTTTATGTCGAAAATTATTCTGTTATTGCTCCTTAAGGGATTCATTTGTTTCGGGTTACACTGAAGCCATTCTTGATGTGTAATTAGTATGCTGCACTACGCCATGCTCTTAACTAACAAGAGATATGAGCAGTTTATTTAGATGTATTCTTACAAAATATTATTCCCCTAAAAGAGTTTAATCCCAACTGCTTGGTCTAATGGTTTTGGTAGTAACATTGCTGGATTTACTTACTAAACTAGCAATTAGGAAAATTAACTAAATAATTGCTAATTTTTGATTATAACAAGTAACAATTAAAAATCTTTCCAACTCATCTACTGTTTCCAAAGATATCACATTTTCTACAATTATTGGTTTAGTAAATAGCCTCTATTGTATATATATAGCATGTCATGTGATCTTATATATTTCATATATAACATGTACATGCTATCACTGAAAGAGGTAAGGTATAGATTACTTGAATTTGAAGCATCAGTGATAATTTTTGTGCTAGATGACCCCAGATGGCTTAGTCTAATGGCATGTTTGTGTTTTTGATTCAGGTAACTTGAACAAGACCTATTTTCTCAAATACAGTATCAGGGCTTTATATAAATTGTATTACAAAAAGTGGTCACACAATGAATTATTAGTACCATAGAGAACTAAAAGTGTCCAATTTCTATTGATGATCTCATGACCTTGATAAAACCATTTAAATATGAACAGATTAATTAGCTCTAGTTTTTGGCATACACTACTTGCGCTTCAGTAATATAGTCATAGTGAAAATTAATATTTTCCAACAATCTGATATTTTCTTGATACAACATAAATGAAAGTTGTTTTCATTAAATCAATTACAAAATCAAAAAACAACTGAAAGTACTGTCTGAAGTAATGGCCTATGAACAAGAGCACCTGGTCTTTGGTTGTCGCTAGCGTTTGAAATCCTAAATCACAATGGAATGCTTTATGGAAAAGTGAAAGGGTTATATTGAGCTGAAAATGCTAACTAAGCAGCATATTTGGGTAGGGATTTAGGGACCAGATTATGATGAACTATCATAGGTCTTTAAGGAGTTAAAATAATCTGGGGCATCTCTTGTCCCTGTGCAACAGAAGTTAGCAAGAATATAAGAATTCCACCTGCACTTGTAACAATTAACCAAACACGCAGAGTGAAAACCACCAGTAGAATAGAGACAGAAAGAAAGTCCCTAAGCCGGTCCTTAGAATGTCCGGATAAATGAGATAACTGCAAGGAACGTCAGAAACAAGCCAAGGTCAAGGGAAGTCAGAAATACACAATAACGAGGAACAAAGCAGAGTCAGGGCAACCAGAAGTCAGAATAGTCAAGAGCAAGCCGGGTCAAAACCAAAGAACTATCACAAAAGGGTACAGGAACATACTAAAGAGACACTAGTGACACAAGGTACACTAGGAATCACAAAAGGGCACTGTTTTGAGGGCAGACTGGACTTTTATATGATTGGGGGCATGATTATCATAACCACGCCCCCAAAAGGTACTTGTACATTGGGCTCCATTTTACAGAGCTCTCCCGAGTTCATGACGCCGGCAAGCATGCGCCACACCACTAAAAGGGGCGGGCACATAGCGGCCGGTGTCCCTGAGGCTGAGTGGCGCCTCTCCCGGCGTGGGAGCGATGGTCAGACTGATCCTGGCGTCGGAAGATCAGCGGACCCATAAGGTAAGTGACAACACTGATATCTTTGTTCTTTTACTGGAATGTCTTGGTGGACTGCTCACCTTGCTTGGTTGTCAGGTAAGGTGTCCGGGTGAGAGTTGAGAAAGTGAATGTTTTACATGTTCCTCTTTACAAAGTTCTTCATGAATTTGGGTTTGATGTCTAAAGGGGACTGAAGAATTTTGGATTGATCAACCAAAGGACTGCTTTTGGCACAGCTTTTTACTTGGAGGCCAGACTGTATTACTCACACAGGAAAAAGCAGTACTTGATGTATCCCAACTGCATGCTCAGCAGTACTGCAATCACCTTCAAGTCTCCACAGTTCAGCCATTGGTGGTCTTTTTGTATGTGATAGCTTCCAAAAATTATTTCATATTTTCTAATGTTTCCTTCATGTGGACAGCATGGTCTACATGAATTGAAGGAAGAGAATTGCCATTGTGCAACAACAAACTAAGCTTTGAGGAGTCTATGAATGGCAACCAATCAAACCACTGACATTAAAGCAGGCAACAATGTTATTTTCCTTTTTAAAATATGGATGCAAATCATGTTGCCAACTCCTGCACGCATGCACTTTGAAATTATGTTGTAGAAGATTTCACTGCTGGATCCTTGATTATAGAAACTTTGTTTTGTCTTTAGATAGGTCCAGGTCTTAAATTATATCACTTAATTCACCAAGAGTAAGTCTGCATGGCTTACTCAGTTACTCAGGTTGTGGCACAAAATCAGGATCCTCTGATGATGAAGGCTCAGGTGATTTCTCTTTTACAATGTTCCTGTACATTTGGCAGCTTGAGGTATAGGTAGATTGTCCCCATGTGGTTCTAGTCACATAGCTGATGGGATGTTGGGGTATTCCAAACTCTTGTACTACTTTTTTCTTCACATGCCATGCTCAATAGGAAGAACCATTCAGAAATACCAGCTATTTGTATGATCCTGAAATAATTTGGTTGGCAAAGGTCATTGAACATCGTTATTTATTTAATATTAATTATTCACGTAAATTCACAGAACATGTATTGCAGCAAATATGAGGTCCCCAGGATGTGTCCTGATTCCCTACCCAGAGACCAAAATAATGCTGGTATGCTGTCTTCATTACTGTAGTAATTGGGTGTTTCTGGTGGAAAAAATAACATCACCACACGCATAACAAAAATGATCATTTAACACATTTACATGGCATCCTGGATTTTAACGTAAAGTGTAACCACAAAACTGAACATAATGAAAGGAACAGCACTCTAACCTTCACTTCATGCATTCTATACAAAGACAATAAATAAAAAAGGACCTACAGTGACTCACTATTCATGTACTCAGGTTTGCCACACCAATTACTCTATATCTATACCCTACATCATCATAAATGTGCTATATCTCGGAACTGAGAACTAACAGAGCTTTTGTTTTTCACATACTGAAATCAATTAGAAGTATGTTCAAGTCAGAAACATTTTCATTGTTGAACAATGTAATTATAAATAACACGATAGCTATAATAAATTCATAATTTACCATATGGTATCACTGACTAAAAACTGTTTAAAGGCCACAGTGTACATCCTTATAATACACTGCCATCATTGTGCAGGACACTTCTATGGTATTAATGAGTGTTAGTTTTTTTAAATTTTGCTGTTTTTTTGTTGTTTTGCTTTGAAAAATAAAAGTTAGCACTAGCACATGTTGTGTACAAAATAATGTGTTCAAAGTATATATATACCTACTCAGTGCACTTTGTGTATATACATTTTTTTGTGCACTTTCAGATTTTATACTGGCCATTTTTGATCCATAAAAGTGTTAAAAAAGTGGATACATCTTTAAACACACACTTTTATGGATTTTCCTGAGCACCTTTTTACACTGGGTTAAATGAAATAGATCAAAGCTGTATGAATGAGGCAAGTTATGTTATGGATTTATCTCTCATTTTGTATTTTTTACTGAATCTATGTTCTTTGTTTATATCCCTATATCACTTTGATTGGTCGAGAATAAACAGTGCAGCATTGGTATGATCGATATGGAGTACATCTCCCAACTAGCATCGGGTTTACAGACGGTAGGAGGGTGACGTTGAGTCCGTCCCGTTATGTCACTTCCAGTAAGGATCTGTCGCGTCCCAGATACCCTTAGGGGAATGTGAAGTGCGAGAACCGGAAGTGAAAGGGAGGAAGGCGGTACTCTCGGTCTCCGTCTGGACACACCTGGAACATAATTGGCATAATGATCTACGGATTGCTTAATTGGAATTTGAGACGACCAATTAGGCTGTGGAGGAGGGGTATATAATGCCTGAAAGTAAGTAGGAAGTTATGGACCGATTGAGAAAGCCCAAAGAACTGGGTGAAACGCATTTCAGATAAGGAGTCGTTTATGGCCATTTTTATAGAGATTTTATTTACTGATATTTTATGCTTCATTTTTATTTTTATTCAATAAATTGTTTTGAAAAGTCCCCTCTCATCTTCCTGGACTACTACTTCTTTGCAAAGAAGGGTGGGTGTCCCCTATACAGACACCTAGGTGCATATACCTAGAGCCAGGCATATAAGGCTCTAAACAAGGTGAGCAGATCATTTTGGTTTATTTGCCATATTATCGCTGTTGGGATATACTTCACCAGAGAGTTCTCTACTTTCTATTTTCTTTTGAGGATCACCGCTGATAAGATTATAAAGGGTAAAGTGCCACCATAATGCACAGGAGCGTGTGTGATTTGAGCCTATCCTTACGTGAGGCTCTTATCAATGTGAGTTTAATCCTGATTAAGGATAAGGTTTTGAAATATACATAGAGGAATTATACTATGTTATTGCTTGTTTTTTTTCCTATGTATCTGAATATCATCAGTTACACATACTGTATGTAAGTAAAATATATGTGTGGAATATCTTCTTAGCGCTCCACTTCAGTATATGACCTGTGAAAGGGGATACCCGATCCGAGACATATACTAGTTTTCTACTAGCACATGTTGTTGGATGTAACGAGGTTTATGGACGCATTAGCATACTGTCATGACCGCACTTTCCTGTAGGTCCCCCGCTGCATCTGTGCCCGTGGCTACAGTGGTCTCCCCTCGGTGCACACCAAGGGCTCCGGTATGCCCAGCTGCGTGTGCAGTCAACGGGCATCCCTGCAACAAATAGACGTGGTGCCACGGCTCTCCACACCACACTGCGACCCACAGCAAGTACACCTGAAATTGTTTAAAGGACTAATCACCTTTTAACCAATAGAATGTAAGAGGTGGATCCTCTCCCCTATATAATTTCAGTCTACCTCTACCTCATTGTTCAGTTCTACTGTGCTGACTGTGGTGTTAACCTCAGTTTGCCTATCCTGCCTTGTATGATTTATCTAACTCTGACCCTCTGCCTGTTCTACTGTCTCTGAAACCATGCCACCTGACCTGACCTGACCCCTGGATTTCCTTGATTACGCATTTGGCTTTCTCTTTGGTACTTTGACTTGGCTGATTCCTGCCTCCTGGACTCATCCCGTCAAATACGTAACAGACGTAAAACATACAGTTATACATTTCATCAGGTTAGTTTGTAGGACTATAAAATTATACAATAACTAAGACCTAGAAAAGCAGGTTTTGGCAGGTTTTGTAATAAATCTTTTTTTTCAAATGTCTATCTTACATCAAATGTATTTATAGTATTATAATAAAGATCTCATTTATTTGTGATTATTATAAATACGAACATAGAAACTACTGACTATGTTTGCCTTCAATGCCTTCAAATTTTCTTTCCATTAATTCTACAGGCTATAAATGCTTGCTTTGTAGTGCTGAGGAAATAAAGATCATCATATAGAAAATGTTCTATGGAAATATTAGCCAAAGCAATAACTCTTCCCAATGACCTCCTTTGTTGCCCTCTTTACAAATAGTCAATGAGACACACATAAGGGAGATATTTAATTGCCACGCAGAGACTGATGTGTCACGTTGTAGAACGACTGTTACTGTTTAAAAACAAAACATCTTTTTCTTTTCAAGGGAAATACATTATTCCAAAGCTATTCACATCTAAGAGCATTGGTTCAATCCAATCTTATCAATTCATACAGATTACTACTTCACTATGTGTTTATTAGCAAATAACCTCTGTCTTGAAATAACATGGATTTATAAGTGACAATTTGCCCAATCTCTTAAGCAAGCTTTTGTGATATATGTAAACAAGTAATTTTACAAAGTAATCACTAAAGATCCACACTACAAGTTGTAACCAGAATTGCAGGGTCCACGTCTATTTGCAGACTAATTTCTACTTTGCTTTTTCTATTAAATTTCTTTTGAGAATTCAGTATGTCCAGTCTTTTGTATCACATTGCCTTAGTCTATCAAAAACCCTGATTTATGGAACCCCACTCCTACATGGACTAAAAAGGGCTATTATCACGATGGCAAGGGGAATTGGGGTCCTCTGGGGATTGCCTGGATTTGTCCTACGCATCGATCGCTTGTCTGGGAGACCTTGAAATACTCTGGAACGGTTTGTCGGAATTGGGACTGTGCTGTGATCTGGTGAATCTTTGATCATGTATCTCTCTGTCCCACGACCACCATGCAGAAAGGGTGCTCAGTGAAGAGTTATCCAGGAATATATAATAATATGTGGGGTGCTGTCCACCCCAGAGCCCCAGGATCCCCATTTTTTAAGACTGGAACTAATCAGCTGCTTGCCTGGAACTCGAAGCCAGATCAGAGAATGGCGCTGATGGTCAAAGTTTAACACACTATTACCTAGTGCTGGATTCTTCAAACGGGTCACTATTTGGACAGTATGGGCACTCAGAGGAGAGCTCTTCCAGAATATATATTGTTTGAGGGTACAGGCCTCCCAGCTCCCAGGAGCCCAAGAACCCTTTTTTATGAGCCCAGGACAAACCAGCAGACTGCCTGCAACTTTTAGCCGGATAAAAGAATAGCAGCGACCCAGTAAAACTTTAACATGCTGTAACTCAGGTGCAGATTCTCCAATCAGGTCGCATTTTGGACAGTATAGGTGCTTGGATGTATACTGTGTGGGGGTACTGTCAAGGAAAAAAGTTTTTTTTGTGGGACATTTTGGCTCTATGTTTGGGGAAGCCACAGCAGTGGCTCTCGTGTTGGACTATTGCAAAGGCCATTGCATTGCATGGAGTACCCTCTGGTGTGGAAGTCCACATTGCTGTGAATAAATAGTTGTGTTGTGTTCAATAAAGCTGGATCTTACTCCCCTACATTCAGTCTCGACTAATGTGTGGGGGAAAGCTATCTATAATCACTGTTTTACAGGAGAAAGGGTCTCCAGAGTAGAGAATTATTGCCAATGCAAGGAGCTATAACCACTACAGAGAGCTGTAACCAGTGCAGAGCTATAACCATGGTTGCCCTATCCAGGAAAGCATTATCCAGAGACCCTCAGACCAGTTTTGGGTCTAAAGTGATCCAGCATCCTCTGCTAGCACTGAGAAAACTGACCTAAACGGCCCCATTACATTCTGTAGACAAAATACCAAGAGTAGCAGTCCTACTTGAGACTCTTGACCACTTGAAATGGTCAACTGGTGCCATCTGCTCTCAGAAGTCAGGAGACAAGATTGCAACAAAGGCAACTAACCATAGTTTAAAACTCTAGACAGCCAAATAAACATGGAAAAACAATACCCAAATTGCGCATAGATTAATATAAAACATAATATCTTTTTTTTTAATTTTGTTCATGGCAGGGCTGCATATATCTTGGCCATTTATGTATGTCTAAATCTCCAATGTTTTACATATATAGTACTTAGTTTTGTTTTTCCTTATATTGCTTGTCTTGTTTTATATTGTATTCCCAGTCCATGTACAGTCCTGTCCTGCCCCTGTTCTGTTAATGTTTCCCTTATGTAGTGTGTACATGTTCTGCTTTCTATCCTTCTCTGGTTCTGGGATCTTCTAGTTTTGTCTTGTTTTCTTGTTTGGTGCCTATTCTAGTCCTTGTTTCTAGTACTAGATATATTTCAGCATTCATCTGCTCTGGCTTCTGAATAAACTGCATCAGTGTCTTGCTCAACATCACGGGGCATGTGGTTACCCTGCACCATGCCCTACTTATCCACTTCCACACTGAAGACCATTCTCATCGTCTACATCAGGCACAGGGGTCCCGGTCTTCGCATGACAGATCATGCTTACGAGTTTTGTGCCTCATAGAAACTCTACCAGAGAAATCTCAGATGAAGTAGCCATGAGGCACGAAATGCATAAGCATCATCATCTTCTCCTTCCTGTAAGTCCCAGCCTTGAATTTTAAATGACGAAATAAAGGTATTATGTGTTACAGCCATCTCTACATATTTTGTGCATTGTTTCTTTCCCCAGTTGCACTACATGTGCAATCCCTAAAAGTCAACATTTATTATGCAACTTCAGCAAATCATACTTTGTCATAACTATCCATAGATAAACATCGAGACACAAGGTTCAGAGTGACTTTTCAGTGGCAAGCCACAGCTTTACTGCTCTGAGGCAAATGTACCAAAATGTTCGTTCACTTAATGCTTAAAAATGTTACTCTATGATGGAAAACCAACCAACAAGACTTAATAAATGTTAAAAACCACTTACAATTTAATGAAATTGCAAAACTAAAAAAAAATATACATTCTTCAAATTGTTCCTTTTGAAAAACAGAAAAAAAGATAGCTAAAGATTTGAGTAGTGAATTACAAAACATTATTTTTTTGTCCATAACATCTTCTTGGGCAGCCTTTTAAGCAGTCATTCTTCTAATTTTGAAATCCCATAAGAAATTCAAACATCCCACATTTAATTTGTGATGCATTTCAATATTCAAGAATAACAACTTCAAAGAAAATATGCTTTTGCCATAGAATTCAGAGACAATGTTCCATCTCACTATCAAAAGGGAAGAATTGAAAATGACTTTTGATTCAACCATAAAATGCTCTTTAAATGGTTAATTTTATGCGCAATAAACTAAAATGTTCTAACTCTCCAACAAAAAATACACAGTGAGAAAGGTGGAAGAAGCTGTGCATGAACAATATTGCAATGCGTTTTTCAACTGTGAAGAAAATGCTAAAATATCTCACATAAAGAGCGAAGTGAGAAATCTAATGTCAAACAAGAGAAAAATATTTCTAAAATATATTTGAAAATAAAAGAAATCTTCCTGGTAAAATGCTTTCTAAATAATTACATAAAGCTAAGTAAGTGTAATATCCTCGGGCTGTATTCGGGATTCACTTTAAATCCTCTTCAAGTTGCTACTGCTCCTGATTGTTGTTTGCCAGTGGTATCCTCTGTTAGCACATACCCCATGAGGGTTACTCTTCAAGTTAGCCTCTTTCAGTCCTTTAAAAAGATCAATTTTATATATGTTCTTTTTTTTTTGATGATCACATATAAAGGTATGAAGAAATATACAATGGATAGTGATATACAAGAAAACACAGGCACACAAGACCAATATACACATATACACAACACACATACACATATATAACTATAGACTGTAAGCTCGTTTGAGCAGGGTCCTCTTCAACCTATTGTTCCTGTAAGTTTTCTTGTAATTGTCCTATTTATAGTTAAATCCCCCCTCTCATAATATTGTAAAGCGCTACGGAATCTGTTGGCGCTATATAAATGGCAATAATAATAATAATATAAACACATGGGTATAAAACAACATGTACAAACAAATATGTACACACATGCGCACCTATCCAATCCAAACAAATCCCCACCAGGAAAACCAGAACCATTGTACGAACTTATATCTAGTGACACCCTAGAGATATATAATTTTTTTTGCATTTTTATAATATATAGTTTCTGTATCAAATATGATAGACAATAATAACATGAATGCCCATCATGATGATCTTATCTATAGTCAATATAAAAATAATATTAATTCTGGTTTCACTGGTGAGGATCCACCCGGACCAGATAGCTGCGCATATACATGCCCATTCATCCATACACATTCCCCCATACCGATGTGTCTATACACATACATGTATGTATGTATGTATGTATGTATATGTATATACTAGTCCCATACACCCACACCTTCCCATATACCACCACCCACTGTACATTTCTTCTTCTTTTGTATTTCTTCTTTTTTATTTAGTTTTCAATCTTAACAATATTGCCAAAAATAAATAGAATACAATTAAATCCAATATTTCATTGAAATATAGGGATAACTTAGTATAAGCCATATACATAGATATAACAAATTTTAAGGCAATCTACAAAGATCATAAAAAACAAAAGAACATACACAAATAGGAACTGCAGCAATTGGGGGCCGATATTAAGTATGTGGGATTTTATATCCAAGGGTTTGCCTTTTATCATGGAACAACAATGTATTAATTCTAATCAACCTATACCATTGTTTCCACTTTTTCTTTACTCTTTCCCTTCTCTTTTCCCATTTATTTTTTCTTTTTCTAAACTACTTTAGTTTTATTTTTGCACGCAAATCAGTGCTATAAGTTACAATAAGAAATACATTTTCCAGAAGAAGTAATAACATTCCATTCCATTGTATATTGGTATTATATTTGTTGTATTATTTCTTTCCATAATGGAGGATGACTGGATTTCCAATTCCGAGCTATAGAAATCTTAAAAGCGCTCAGAATATGTGTAATTAGCTATTTGTTTTTTTTCTCCATTATTGGGAAATCTAGATTAAATAGAAGGTGTGAATATTATAGTATCCTGAATTATCAGAGAAGATATATGTGCCTTGATATCATTTAATACTTCACAGGTATACCATATATGAAGTGATGCGCCAATGTCTTTATTACATCTCCAGCATATAAGTGAGTAAGCTTCATAAATTTAATGTAGGTTAGAGCAGTGTTTCCCAACCCAGTCCTCAAGGCACACCTACCAGTCCAGGATTTAGGGATTACCCAGTTGTGTCTAAGGTGTTTTTTTTCTTCTTTGTAAAAACACCTTAGACACAACTGGGTAATCCCTAAATCCTGGACTGTTAGGTGTGCCTTGAGGACTGGGTTGGGAAACACTGGTTTAGAGGGATCCTGGCACCATCCGTATAAAATCTTTAGGTGTAGTTCTAATATTTTTTTAATTGAATAGTAGTGTGGTACCATTTATAGGGGGTATAGTTTACATTAAGATCCTTTTCCAATTTCACAATTGGCAACATTTTTAAAACATCAACCTCACTTTCCAACAACTGGTAATTAGACTCATGGATCCTAATCAATTTAAATAGCCAAACATGGTTTTGTTTCGTTCATTTCATAGACTCTGTGCTGCTGGGGAATAACACTGCGAATGCGCGAAAAAACAAACAAACAACAGGAAGGAAGCTGGCAGCACTACCAGCTCCCTCCTTGTAATATTATTTCCTACCCCCCCCCCCACCTCATTAAAACCTATGGAGGTCACTATGACCCCCATATTAATAAAAGGGAGGTTAAGTCCTCCAGCATGCCCCTACTCGCATCATGCCGCGAGTAGGGGCGTGTCGCCTAAACAAATTTAAAACTACTAGTGACTGGGCAGCTGTTGCTGCCCAGTCACTAGTGCAATACCTGTTCCCCCATGGTGGGGAACACTAATAAATAAAATGGGGGGGGCATACTGCCTCCGGCACCCCAACCCATGACCTGCAGGTGGGGGCTATTAATATAAATGGGGGCACCTAATGTCCACCCTGATCCCCACCCACGAGCGGCGGGTGGGGACCCTAAATAAATAAATAAATAATGGGGGTTACCTAATGTCCCCCACAGGTCCACACCCATGAGCGATGGGTTGGGACTTTAATAAATTAAAGGGGGGGCCTAAGATAAATAAATAATGGGGGGGACCTAAGATGTGAAAAACGCAGACCACAAGGGAATAAGCGGTGCGTGCTTCCCCTGAGTGGCCTCCGGTGCATATAACCAAATGCCAACCGGGGCACCATTCATATCCCAAACCGGCATACGCACACTGTCTCCGGTCCCCGTGTACGGGACTGTCCTACCCGCTCCCAACGGAGCTATAGTCACTGGTTCCCCCTTTGCCCAGGAGCTACGAGGGTAGGCTGTGTATGGATATCCACCGGAGAAAGGTACGCGCGCCAGCAGGGAATCTCTGGAGCTGTGAGTCAGACTCACGACCTCAGAGTCCCGCTGGCTGCATGGAAGCCCGTGTTGACCAATGGGAGAAGGAGCGCCCATTCAAACTGGGTTCGCGCCATTGGTCGGCACGAGTGAGTGCTGATTGGTCGCTGCGGGGTGCGGGCAGCCAATCAAACGGGGATTTTCGCCCTTTTTCCTGATTGGGTGGCCAAACTCCACTTATCTCCGAGCACCGATTGGTGCAACCGAGTTTCGAGACCTTTTTTCAGATTGGGCGACGATCCTCCTCTCTTCCTTCGAGCGCTGATTGGCGCGATTTAATTTGTGCCCTTTCAGCCGATTAGTTGTTGCTTGGTTTAGGTGCAAAGTTTGAATTCGCCAGACTAAACCAACCAACTCCATGGAACTCATTTCGGGGATATACAGAGCCTCGAGCCCCAGACTTTAGATGATGATATCTCGGGCTCGGTACATCTGATAACCCCGCAATTTGCAGGGATTCCAGATGGGACCTGGGGCTATCTAGTATCCATGTGACCCAAAGTTTACCTCCCTGTATGTAATGAGTTTACCATCAGGATTTTGTTTTTTTTCGGCTTATTTTGTTTTTTCACGCTTGGGTTTCTTATTATTTTAACAGTTGCAACAGGTATGGATTTTTATTTGGCCTTTTTGGGGGCGGAAAAAAGAAAAGGAAAGAAGAAAGAAGACATCTAATGGTAAGTATGACATTTTTTTACAGGGTTAGTTTATTGCCCCCCACTATTATTATGGGTAGGGTATTTTTTATTGGGGGGAGTGATTAGGGGCTTGGGGACCCCTAGTCACTTTATTATTTGTGGTCCACACCCGCCGGTCATGGGTTTGCGACCTGGGGGGGATATTAGGTCCCCCCTTTAATTAATTAGGGTCCCCACCTGCCGCTCATGGGTGGGGACCAGGGGGAAAATTAGGTCACTCTTTAATTAATTAGGGCCTCCACCTGCCGCTCATGGGTGAGGACCGGGGGAGCATTAGCTCCCTCCGTTTATATTAATAGCCCCCACCCGTGGGTTACGGGTGGGGGCACTATGTCCCCTCCATTTTAGTTATTACTGTTCCCCTTATTGCAATAGCTGCCCAGTCACTAGTACTTTTAAATTTGTTTAGGCTACATGCCACGACTTGCGGGAGGGACATGCAGGAGGATTTAACCTTCCTTTTATCAATATGGGGGTCATACTGACCCCCGTACTGATTTATATTTAGTTTCAAATGACAGCTAACAGCCACTTGCTGCTCACTGTTTAGGCGCCATGCCCCTACTCGTGGCCTGCTGTGAGTAGGGGCATGCAGGAGGATTTAACCTCCCTTTTATTAATATGGGAGTCAGTGAAATTTGGTATTTGAAATGTGCCATTTTAACAGCATTTTTTTTATGTATACCATGTTTAGTGAAAAGAGCTTGAAGTGCTTAGAGCAACGTCAGACATAGTGTTCATTCTGTTCTATATGTGAAACGTTTCTTCCTTCCGTGAAATTATTTTATTTTAAATTTTAAAAAGTGTTGAATTAGCAAGAATAGAGTTGGTAAATGTTACCCACAAGTAATAATTTTGAGAACAAAGAGAAACGAAAGAATTTTAGGCTTTTTGATTTTCTGGCTCCTCCTAAACATTCCTTCAGAACTTTGCAATTCAGACACACAATACATACAATTTTGTGGGAAATGGAGGTTAAATAAAGAGCATTTAATATTCAAGTTGGAAGCATAAAACCACACAGATACCCATAATTATGGTTTATTTCAGTCTGAAATAAAAGGGAAATATCTAAAAATACTGCAGTTAACAGCCTAAGGTTTATAATTCGTAAGCTTTTATTTTTTATTCTTTACATGTGATTAGAGTACGTGCTAACAGCCAGAAACATTTCCACATATTTAGAAAACATAAAAAGTATTTTAAGAACAAGTAAAAAAAAAAAACTTGTTTCAGACTGCTTTACGCTATTGGATTTTATTTGGCTTTGGAATGGATGACTATATTGATCTTTTTAATTTAAGCAATGATTCTGGAGTTTCAATACAGATAAATAAAAATGCTCAAGCCACTTATACATTAGAGGGACATAACAGTCACCAAAACAACTTTAGCTTAATAAAGCAGTTTTTTTTTTTATATTTATATATATACACATCATGCCCATGCAGTCTCACTGGTCAATTCTCTGCCATTTAAGAGTTAAATCACTTTGTTTATGCATCCCTAGTCCTTGCACATGACTTGCACAGCCTTACTAAAAACTTCCTGTAAAGAGTGGCAACGAAAAAAAAATAGGACACCCAGAGACAGATGGCAGAACTACTCAACAAAATCGGAGACATTGAGGTGCGCCACAAAAGAACACTCTCGGAGGACACATACACCGAACTGCTGGGACTACGGAGGCAGTTACAGGCACTGCTGCTCAAGAAACACTACCGACAAAGATTGAAGGCCTTCTACTATATTCACACAAACAAAGGCGGCAAACTCCTAGCCCGCATGCTTAGGGGACAGCAAACACATGCGCAAGTCCATAAGCTGAAAATAGCGGGCAGACGAACGACCATAGCACACGAATTCCGCTCCTACTACACACAACTATACAACTTGCACCAACAGCCCCCCAACAGACACTAAAAAGATGGCAATCCAACAATATCTAGCACAGCACCTCGCCAAACACATCACATCACTAGAGAGGAGGCCGAACTCATGGATGCCCCCATCACGGAGGAAGAGATCAGAACAGCAATCAAAACAGCAAAGACGGGCAGGGCCCCGGGACAAGATGGGTTCACACTCGAATATTACAAGAAATTCGGGAACACACTTGTCCCAAAACTGACCAAGGCAATGAATGCCCTCACATCGGGGAGCAAACTCCATGATGACACACTAGCGGCAACCATAATCATCCTCCCCAAACTGGGAAAAGACCCGGAACTATGCAGCAGCTACAGGCCCATCTTCCTACTAAACATTGACATTAAATTATTCACTAAGGTCCTGTCGAGCCGCTAAATGCGTTCCTCCCTAGATTGGTCTACCCGGATCAAACGGGCTTCGTCCCAGGCAGGGAGGCTCGAGACAGCACACTACGGGCCCTCTCCAACCAGCACCTAGCCAAACGTTCAGGGGACGACTACTACTACTCTCCACCAACGTGGAAAAGGCCTTTTACAGGGTGGATTGGACCTACCTGTTGGAGCTGCTCAAGGAGATGGGCTTTGGCACCAACCTGCTCACCTGGATGGCCGCAATATACAGCCGACTTAACGTTCAAGACAGGGTGAATGGGGCGCTCACGACCCCCTTCCAAATCCGTAACGGGGCGCTCACGACCCCCTTCACAATCCGTAACAGGACGAGGCAAGGATGCACACACTCCCTGTTGATTTTCGCCCTGACGCTGGAGCCTCTACTTGAAGCTATACGAAACAACGGTGACATCAAAGGATTTCACTCCAACGGGACGATGCACAAAACAGCAGCATATGCGGATGACATGCTATTCTTCATCTCGCAACCCGGAATTTCCCTCGCCTGCCTACTAAGAGAATTCACAACCTATGGACACATCTTGGGACTCAAACTAAACCTATCAAAATGCGAGGTCCTCAACATAACGATCCCTAGCTAAGAAAGTGACTGTCTACGCACACAATTCCAATTTCATTGGTGCGAGTCCAAGATGAAGTACCTCAGACTCTGGCTCACCAGGAACCTGCACAACCTATACACATCAAATTATAAACCGCTCCTCTCCTAGATACAGCGAGACCTGTGCGACTTGGCCTCCCAACACATATCGTGGCTGTGGCGCATCGCCGTAATAAAAATGAATACCCTGCCCCGACTGCTCTATTTATTTCAAACACTACCAATGACGATTCCCGCTGCGTATTTCTCCTCTCTAAGATCAACAATAATAAAATACGTATGGAAGGGCCAAAGGATACGACATGACACTCTGTGCTTACCACGACACTGGGGTGGCCTTCACTCCCGGACGTGAAAAAATACCAGCAGGCCACCGTGCTGCAACGCATACTGGAATGGCACTCACGTCCACCCCATAAACAGTGGATCCCGTTGATGGAGGCAGTCGGAAATACATCCATACCTGAGGCAGTCTGGACGGCTGGGACCAAGGCCCCGACAGAACGTCTCTGGTGGCTCATACCCTACACACGTGGAACACCATGTGGCGGACCCACCACACCTCCCCAAGCACAATGATCCCACTTACCAACAACCGCTCAATAGGGGGAGGCCTCACTGCCAGAGCCTGGGCAATACTAGGAGATCAAGAATATACACCCCTCCGTGATGTCCTAGATGACACCAGTATAAAACCACTCTCTGAATTCACCAACACCAGCACCTCGACATTTCTGCAAACTTTCCGATACACCCAACTGAGACACTTCTACTACACACTCCACGACAGAACGGCTGCACATAGGGCCTTAACGCCATTTGAGAACCTATGCCTAACCAAAACAAATCTCAGCAAGGCAACCTCATACCTCTATCAATACACCCTCACGGAGGACGGCTCGGAAATACTCACATTCAAGAGGTATTGGGAGCACATCACGGACCGTGAATTCACCCCTAACCAACGGGGAAAAATATTCATCCTACACCATAAATCTTCAGTGAGCTCCCGGTACCAAGAAGTCAACTACAAACACCTGTCCCAGTGGTATAAAACCCCATCACACCTACACAGAATCTTCCCTAACGTCTCAGAGACATGCTGGAGGTGCGTGACAGAGGAGGGCACCCTGAGACACATCTGGTGGGACTGTTCGAACATCAAGCCATTCTGGAGACTGGTCAACAAAAAAATCACAGAGATCCTTGGGGAAACGATCCCCCAAAATATGGAGCAATTCCTACTACACTCCACACCAAGACCGATCTCACAATACAAAAAATCCATACTAAGACATCTACTGGATGCGGCCAAGGCGCTCATACCTGCAATGTGGAAACAGACACAGACCCTGACACTAACTCATTGGTACGACCGAGTGGAGGAGATCTGCTCTGCAGAGGGTATGAGGGCGTCCCTCATGGGGCAGAGCTAAAAATATGCAGAGTGGTGGAGACCGTGGTTCGGGTTCATTGCCGGGGGGAGGGGTGGTAGTAGCACAACCCCACACGCTTGTCCGACAGATGCGGGGGGGGGATAGGGGACACGCGTAACCGCTAGACGATGACACCACCAAGACCCATGCGACCGACGCGGAAGAGAGAGCCATGTCCGACAACTCAGAGGCTAGAAACGACTGAGGGACGGTATACAGTTTACTGAAGTGCCCCTTGGGAACGCGGGGGGCGTGGGGCAGACGGGCCGGCGCGCTACACCACTAGAATGCAAAAAACCACAGAGACCGACGGGGATACACAGACATGGAAAAGACACAGATGCCAACACAGGCCCACAAGGCCCTCACCCACCAGATCAGAGGGAGGGTAGACACACCACCAACCAAAGCGACCCAGGAACAGCAGTTTATATACCACGCACCACACAGATACACCAGGGCTTGGACACACAGACTCCCCCCAACCCATAATCAGGGGAACAAGGCCACAGCAGGGCCACCTTGGAACCAACGGGACCAGCAAACCACACACACCAGAGGAACACGTGAGACCCAAAGGCAGGGAAACTGGACGATACAACCCCGAGACTCTGAAAACATACACACGATCAGAGACTAGAGAGCCCTGAGACCACACAGGACACACACGTCGCAGAACCACGGACACCACCAGATAGTCAAAGGACAACACGAAGAATCCCCCAGGAGCGCAACCGAAAAGACACCACACACCGGCGGACACTGACAACACGACCCTGGACACCTCGATACACACACATGACCACCACACAAAAACTGCCTACACCACGGCCTAAATCTGTACCAAACGAAACAAACCTGAGTCAAGTCAGGCAAAGAAACACCAGTACCCCTCACAGCTACCTTGAAACGATTGAACTTCAGCAACAGCAGCAAGAATACCAACACAAGGCGGATTACTAGGCAGACCACAACACGGGAACACCAACTCACGGGAGTAGGCAACGACAGGGGAATACACATTAGCAGCACATAGACAGGCCAAGATAAGAGGGCAATTCAATTGTTAATATGAATCAATGCAATACATATTCACGATATACGTTGAGCACTCAGTTTGCCTTGAGACCTGCATGTCTCTCTCTCAGTTGTTACTCAGAGATCTGCGAATCTCGACTGACTAATTGTTATACTATTTACCTGAAACCTGGGGGTTTCTCCTCATTTCATCCTTTCTTTCAAAAATATGAAAAAATATGAAAAAAATCGCAATAAAAAATATTTACAAAAAAAGAATAATGAATATAAACTTAAAAATAAATAAATAAATAGATAACACTGAACATGTTCAGAGGTCCTGTGGATTCCATGCCTTGAAGCATCAGAGCTGTTTTGGCAGCACACGGGAGACATACACAATACTAGGCTGGTGGTTTTAATGTTTGGCTGATCAGTGTACTCGTGACGTATTGTAAATTAAAATGTATTTAATATAGATTTTATCACTTTATGCAGTTTATAGTGTTTGAATTAGGATGATAATCAATTCAGAAATACTGCTTTACACTAACTAGCAACTGCAGAAGTGCATCTCATACAAAGTTTTTAACATAGTTATACCAAAAACATGAAATCTAGCTCACATTTAAATGTTCTAGGTTATTAGTTGTGTAAATTACTTAATTGATAAATTAATGTTATATATTTAAGAAATTCTGTGGTGTTTGTGATATATGTAGCTTTATTTCTAAATCTTTTAATAGTTTTTATAGTTTGTGTAAGAAGGGAAATATATTTTAAATATTCTGCTTATATTTTATAATATAATATTTATATAATTTTGCCAACCATCTTATTATTTATATTATCTTATTGACCATATTGTTCTCCTGTTGTAGTTCACACAACATGTCTTGCAGCCAAAATGTCATCAAAACAGAAACAACAATTAAAAATTAATTGTGTACTACTGTAGTTTTTCATATTCTATGCCAACCAAAACAACAGATAACTAGAGCTAATTCTCTGTTTGTCAAGTCTTTCTGCCTTGTTTGTCATGTCAAGCCTAGCTGTATGTGACCCAAATTAATTCTAATATTTCCGCATTTGCCTTGTAGCATGGATGATTGCTTTACTTCATCTTTGCCACCAAAATTAACATAGATTCATATCTCCAATTACTTTTTACTAGTAATTTTTGTCAACATACATTACTTAATTTTATTAAATACTTGTCCTTGCATCTAATATTATAGATACATTATTACATATGTTTTACATATATCTTACAGACATCTCATTATTTATCTATATATCAAGATACATCACATACATCTAATGTTGACTATTTAAGAATTACCAAAAAGCGAGAGAGAAAGAAGAGAAAAGAAGAACAAACAAAAAATTTGAAAAAATAAAAATAATTTTAAAAAAATAAGGGGGAGGGAGCGGGAATGGTTGTCATACAATAGCTATATCAATATTTATTTATTATTATTTATATTATTATTTATCTCATAGCCGTGTATCCCATTCTTCAAATATAACCTATAATTCTCAGCTTCTATTAATTTATTAAAATTGCATTCATATCTTTCCCTTGCATATTTTATACATAAATAAATACAGATCTCTATTATATACAAGAATAGGTTTACATTTATACATTTTATACATATACATTTATACTCTTAATCTCTCAATATTACTCTCTAGTGATGTCCCGAACGGTTCGCTGGCGAATAGTTCCTGGCGAACATAGCTTGTTCTCGTTCGCCACGGATGGCGAACATATGCGCTGTTCGGTTCGCCCCCTATTCGTCATCATTGTGTAAACTTTGACCCTGTACCTCACAGTCAGCAGACACATTCCAGCCAATCAGCAGCAGACCCTCCCTCCCAGACCCTCCCACCTCCTGGACGGCATCCATTTTACATTCATTGTGAAGCTGCATTCTTAGTGAGAGGAGGGACAGTGTAGCTGCTGCTGATTTGATAGGGAAATTGATAGCTAGGCTAGTGTATTCAGTGTCCACTACAGTCCTGAAGGACTCATCTGATCTCTCTGACCTCACTACCCACACCCTCAGCCTCACTACTCCCCACACCACCCCCAGCCTCACTACCCCCCACACCACCCTCAGCCTCACCACCCCCAGCCTCACTAACCCCCACACCACCCTCAGCCTCACTACCCCCCACACCTTCAGCCTCACTAGCCCCCCACACCCCCCAGCATCACCACCCCCACCCTCAGCATCACCACCCCCACACCCTCAGCATCACCACCCCACCACCCTCAGCTCCCACTACCCCCCACACACCCTCAGCCTCACCACCCTAAGCCTCACTACCCCTGCACCACTCCCCAGCCTCACCCCAGCCTCACTGCACCCACCACCACCCCAGCCTCCTGCACCCCTTTGCACCACCCTCAGCCTCCTACCCCTACACCCTCAGCCTCACTACCCCACCCTCGGCCTCACTACCCCACCCTCAGCCTCACTACTGCCCTCCAGCATACCACCCTCAGCCTCACTACCCCCCACACCCTCAGCATCACTACCCCCCACTACCCTCAGCCTCCCACCACCACCCTCCGCCTCATCCCCCACCACCCTCAGCCTCATCCCCCACCACCCTAAACATCACCCCACCACCACACTCAGCATCAGCACCCTCAGACTCACTACCACCCACACCAACCTCAGTCTGACTACCACCCACAGCCTCACCCCCTCCATCCTCAGCATCACTGCCCCCACACCCTCAGCCTCACTGCCCCCACACCCTCAGCCTCACTACCCCCCACACCCTCAGCCTCACTACCCCCCACACCCTCAGCCTCACTACCCGCCACACCACCCTCAGCATCACCACGCCCCACATCACCCACAGCATCACCACCCTCAGCCTCCCACCACCACCCTCAGCCTCGTCCCCCACCACCCTCAGCCTCATCTCCCACCACCCTCAGCATCACCACCCCCACCACCCCCAACCACCCTCAGTCTCACTACCACCCACACCACCCTGTCTGCGATGGTGGCCGGGCAGCCAGGAGGGGCCTCGCACCCGGCGGCATACCGGGCAAGCCGCCGGGCCCCCTCCTGGTGTCAGGTCCTCGGTCAGTGACAGAGGACCTGACACAGTCTGCCATAAGGCGGTTTAGGCGGCCGCGAGGCTCCAGACAGTGCGAAGGCCTTAGGTGGCCACCTAAACTGCCTAATTAGAGAGCTGCCTCTGTTTGCGGTTGTTTGCGGTGCGTTAAACGGGGAGTTTGGACTGTCACTGTGAAGCAGGCATAACCCTTACACTACCTGATCGATACAACATCATACCTGATGTTTTAAAGCACGTTATTCCAAACTATTTAGGAATGTTAGGTGATTTATGCCTTTTATGGATTAAAACCAGACTCTGCATCAACTATGTAATTTTCCATGGGAGTTTTGCCATGGATCCCTCTCCAGCATGCCACAGTCCAGGTGTTAGTCCCCTTGAAACAACTTTTCCATCACTATTGTGGCCAGAAAGAGTCCCTGTGGGTTTTAAAATTCGACTGCCTATTGAACTATGGCGGTTCGCCCGGTTCGCCTGGTTCGCCCGTTCGCGAACATTTGCGGAAGTTCGCGTTCGCCGTTGACGAAACCGAAAATTTTATGTTCGCGACATCACTATTACTCTCCTTTTCTGATCCTTCAGTGCCTTCTGATTAGTTATAAAAAGAAGATGCATCAGAGTTTTTTTCAAACCAATTATTACAAGCGATTTGACAATATTTATGTGTCTGAATATTCCGTCTTATTGTGCACTCATATTTCATATATTATTTAAAAGTTCTAGCTTTGTGGGGTTTTCCTTTGATAGCCAGTATTTAGCTATTAAATCCAATGCAGAAATTAGTATATGAAAAATTAAATATTCAACTGATTTCGGGTGTAACTTTGTAAACATAAATAGTAAGATAGTTGCAGGTTTATTAGTTATTATAACTCCTGTACTTTGTTCTATAAGAGAAATTGCCTCTAACCAGTATAATTGAATTTTAGGGCAGCTCCACCAAACATGAAACATAGTGCCTGCATCTTTCTGGCATCTCCAACATCTATCTGATTTAGAGGGGGATATTCTTGCTATCCAAGTTTGTACCTTATACCATCTATAAAATAATTTATGACTCAATTCCATATGTGATACACATAGAGTCTTTCCCTTATACATGTTAATAGATTCCAACCAAATTATTTCGGTCCACTAGTGACCTATATCCTGTTCCCACTTTTTGACACATGGCAGCATACAAATATTTAAATTCTGGGTAGTACTAGTTACATAGCTGAAAAGAAACTTACGTCCATCAAGTTCAGCCTTCCTCACATCTGTTTTCTGCCTTTGATCAAAACGAAGGCAAAAAAAAACAGTTTGAAGCACTTCCAATTTTGCAACAAACTAGGGGGAAAAAAAATCCTTCTTGACCCCAGAAAAGCAGTCAATGTATCCTTGGATCAAGAAGTTATTATCCTACATTGAAAAATTATAACCTTGAATATTCTGTTTTTGCAAGTATGCCTCGAGTTACTGTTTGAACATCTGTATGTACTCTGATAATACCACTGCTTCAGGCAGATAATTCCACATCCTTATTGTTCTTACAGTAAAAAAAAAACTTTTCTTTGCCTTAGACAAAAGTCTAAACGCATGACCTCGTGTCCTATGTAAAGTCCGGTTTGTGAATAGTTTTCCACACAATGGTTTGTATTGGTCCCGAATATATTTGTATAATGTTATCATATCCCCTCTCAGGCGACGTTTCTCTAAACTCTAAAGAGGTTTAAATTTGTTAACTTTTTTTCATAGCTGATATGTTGCATTCCTTTTATTAATTTTGTAGCCCACCTCTACACTTTTTCTAGTGCCATAATATTCTTCTTTAGAACAGGTGTCCCAAATTGCACAGTATTTTCAATATGTGGTCTTACCAGTGATTTAAATGTAAGATTCAAAAGTTAATCTGTTAGATAAAGATAACGTTCATCTGTGCCTTTGAGGGCACCTAATAATATTAATAGCAACTAAACTAGCTTCCTAATGAAAAATTCTGTTAGTGCTGGTAAGAACAAGCATTTTTATCTAGACCGATTTCTTTGAGTTTGAACACTAATCAGTGTGGAACTGTATCAAATGCCTTGGCAAAATCCAAATAGATCACATCCACTGCAACACCCTGATCAATACTTCTACTTACTTCTTCGAAGTTGAGCATATATTATAGATATGTTTTTTTTTCGTTGGTTTACGATTTAAGTAAAATGTTTAATACATTCGACCACCATGATTTAATTTGTAAGTATGAAAATAAGCTATACTCGACATTTTATAAGAGTGTTCTATATCTAAAAAGGATAATAAGATCCCTTCTTTACATAATTTGTATAGATGCGTAACCCCACATCAGACCCACACTTTATAGTTAAAATCATGTATCAGGAATGGCAATACTGTTATAGATGTGGCCAGAGAAAGGGACACCCCTGCCGAGTTCCATTTGTGATTACGAAGGAATCTGATTGAAATACCCGAGCAATTGGTTTATCATATTGTGCCTTAATGACAGAGGAATTCTAAAGAAAATTCTAATTTCTTCAATACAGCATGCAAAAACGACCAGTTAAGCTGGTCAAATGCTTTCTCAGCGTCCAATGATAATAATAAGCTGTTTGATGTTAATCTATGCATGCTGTAAAGAACTGCTAGTGCCTTTTGTGTAGCATCCACTCCTTGTCATCTCCTCACAAACCCCACCTGATCATCATGCACAATACTGGGAAGAATGCTAGCTAGTCTCTTTGCATATGCTTTTGCCATTATTTTAATAGCATAATTAAACTACGAGATTGGTCTAAAATTTGCACATTTGTAGGCGATTGCCCCAGTTTAGGTAGTGTAACGACATTAGCGGACAACATTCCAGAAGGTAGTGGTTCTATTCCTACTGTCGATTGAAATGATGTAGCCAGTCGAGGGGAAAGGATGGAGGAAAACCTTTTATAAAATCCATTAGGGAACCCATCTGGTCCAGGTGCTTTATTTTGTTGTAGAAACTCCATAACCTGTTCCACCTCTATGGTGGAAATTGGTTCTGCTAACATATGTTTTTGATCTTGGGTTAAAATGGGTAGTTGTATCTTAGAAAGAAATTGCATGATGCTATCCTCAAAAGGTTGGTGGACCTGAGGGTCCTCTCTGAGGTTATACAGTTTACTATAAAAGGTAGCGAATAAATTACAAATATCTAATGGTTACTTTTTTACCGTCCTCATTATAAGGTAAGCTATTTTAGTATGGCTCTGTTTGTCACGCAATTGATTGGACAGAATTGTGCTGGCTTTGTTCCCCATTGTGTATAGTCTCGCCTTTAAGTTTATTTAAAATATATGTAGTTTTGAAAATATTCCTGGCTTCTTTTTCTTTCCTAATTTTTTCTATTTGGATCGCTTTATCTGCACTGGGGTGTAAATTACGGGATATTGTCTGGTCTCTAAGGGACCTGTAGAGTTCTAACATATTGGCTTGGGCAGTTTTTCTACATACGAAGAATGATTTATAAATATGCCTCTCAAGACTGCCTTATGGGCCTGCTATAGAGAGGAGTGGTGTACACCCTGTGTATTGTTAAAATAAAAATATTCAATAAGGTCTTTTTCCACATTTTTACAAAAGGTGTCATCATTTCACAGTGAACTATTGAGACACCACGGATTACATCCTTTAAATGGAAATTTACCAAATAAAAGCATAGTAACTGGGGCATGGTTGGACCATGAAATATCCCCCATCTCGCAGCATTTTACTAGATTCAAAGCAGAGCCTTTTAAAAAAGTCAGATCTATTCTCGAATAGGAATGGTGTACCTGCGAGTAATGTGAGTAACATTTGTCACTGGGATGAAAGGTGCACCAACAGTCATACATGTCAAACTTAGATAATAATTTTGTCAAAGCCTTACATTTAGTTTGAAGAGATTTGAATCAAGGGGATTGTGATTTCAATGTTGTATCCATTTGCACATCTAAGATATGATAAGCGTCTCCACACATTATAGTTATCCCATTTTGTGTATCAGCTACTTTTGTCAACACTTTTTGTAAAAAATCTCTTTGGTTTTTGTTCAGTGCGTAGAAATTAACTATGGTACAGATTTCACCATTTAATAAACAAACCAATATTAAATATCTTCCCTCAGGGTCAGAATTTTTTTGCAGCAGTTCCAATGCTATTGCTTTATGAACATAGATAGAGACACCTTTATATTTAGAGACGATGGCCGAGTGATATTGTACCGGGAAAAACTTTATGCCAAATGTAGGTATTTTTTTGTTTTGGGAAGTGTGTTTCTTGAAGATAGAGAATAACAGCCATTTATTTTTTTGCTTCTTTCAAAATCATATGCCGTTTGTAGGGCATATTAAGCCCTCTCACATTTTTGGGAATTTATTTTCAGGATGAGAAATATAAATACATTGCGTGGGTACATCTAAACATTCCATTTATTGAAATTAATTGACACTGGAGAGTATTTAACCCCTTCAGGACGGAGTCAATAGTGCACGTTCTGATCAAAACAAAACATAAACAAAAACTGGAATTTGCGCTATATGTCTGTCCAACCGTAATTCATCGCTGTCACATTAAGTGCCCCCACACTTATTATATATCATTTTGTTCAGGGGAAACAGGGCTTTAATTTATCATTAACTATTCATATATGGAACATAATTTATTATGAATAAAATTTAAATAAAATTGAGAAAATAAGATTTTTTTTTAAATTTGTTTTTCCGTCTGACATTTTAGCTGTTAATGTCATAATACTGTTAGGTTTTACTGCAACAAAATGCACATATTTGTAATCAGTGATGTCTCACGAGTACAACAGTACCCCCCATTAACAGGTTTTATGGTGTTTTGGAAAGTTACAGGGTCAAATATAGAACGTTCAATTTTCAAATTGAAATTTGCCTGATTAGTAATGTTACCTTTGAGACGGTGTGGTAGCCCAGGAATGAGAATTACCCCCATAATGGCATACCATTTGAAAAAGTAGACAACCCAAGGTACTGAAAGTGGGGTATGTTTAGTCTTTTTTAGTAGCCACTTCATATTTGTTTTTGTGTGAAAAATGCAAAAAACTAATATTTGGCCAGTGTTTGTGACTAAGTGGCTACTAAGAAAGACTGAACATACCCCACTTGCAATACCTTGGGTTGTCTACTTTTGCAAATGGTATGCCATCATGGAGGTAATTCTTTCCTGACTACACTCTCAAAGGCAACATCCAATCTGGCAAATTTCAATGTCAAAAAAACGAAATGCAAGCCTTATATGTGACTCTCTAATAGTGATGTCCCGAACTGTTAAGCCGAACAGTTCGCGACGGACGCCACGGACTCATCATTGAGTAAACTTTGACCCTGTACCTCACAGTCAGCAGACACATTCCAGCCAATCAGCAGCAGACCCTCCCTCCCAGACCCTCCCACCTCCTGGACAGCATCCATTGTGAAGCTGCGTTCTTAGTGAGCTGTCCAGGAGGTGGAAGGGTCTTGGAGGGAGGGTCTGCTGCTGATTGGATGGCGAACAGTTCGGGACATCACTACTCTCTAACTTTCCAAAACACCATAAAACCTGTATATGGGGGGGTACTGTTATTCTCGGGAGACTTCACTAAATACAAATATTAGTGTTTTAAAACAGTAAAACATATTACAACAATAATATAGTCCATAAAAGTGTCGTTCATTTGTAAAAAATGCAAAAAACGTCACTTTTACTTAAAATATCATCGTTGTAATACAATTTACCAGTTTTAAACATTAATATTTGAGTTCAGCAAAGTCTCCCGAGTAAAACAGTATCCCCTATGTACAGGTTTTATGGTGTCTTGGAGAGTTACAGGGTCAAATATAGTGCTTGCTAATTAAAGTCTCTGCACTTTCTCCCTGTGTTGTCAGGCATGTCAATCAAATTTTTATTAATCAAATCACATAATTATGTTAAAAGAGTACTTAAATATGCAATTTTAATATATATGCATTTATAGGTATTTAAATTCTACGTGTATACTAATGTAATCTTTTATGTAATTATATGTATTTATCTATAAACAGAAAAAAGAAAGAGGCACTATATAATATCCCAAGCAAAAACCACAAAAGCAGTGCCAAAACACCCAGAAGTGTACCTCACATACACCAATACAATATAAACAAAGGGGTAAGTCTATACTGTATCAAATACTAGTATAGACTAAAGGGGTGGCACAACAAACATGAACCATACAACCTGTATACACTATAACACAGTTCTTCAAATAATCTAAAACATGAAAAAAATCACATAATAGTGAAGTATGTACAGGAATATATGATTCAGTCCCGTAGATAGAGAACTTACAAGACCGTGCTGTAGATCTGCGCTTGTCTCCCTTCCATAGGGTATTAAAGTAGCGTATTCTTTCTCAGTGGGCTTGTGTGTATGGACCAAAAAGGCGTAGATTCAGAACACCCAATCCTCAAATAAAAAGAGGTATATAGAGCAGTATTGCAAACAAAGATAGATTTATTAATACAAATTGCACTTACATCAAGTGAAGATTATAGCAGCATATCACCACTCACAAGTGGTACCGAGGAAAAGAAGTCCCTCTGTGATAGTATAAAAATATAAAAAGTAATTATATACTAAAAACAATAAAATAACAAAAAAGAAGAAAAAAGGTATTCCTGATCAATATCCAACGCGTTTCGAAGGGAGACAAGCGCAGATCTACAGCACGGTCTTGTAAGTTCTCTATCTACGGGACTGAATCATATATTCCTGTACATACTTCACTATTATGTGATTTTTTTCATGTTTTAGATTCTTTGAAGAACTGTGTTATAATGTATACAGGTTGTATGGTTCATGTTTGTTGTGCCACCCCTTTAGTCTATACTAGTATTTGATACAGTATAGACTTACCCCTTTGTTTATATGTATTTATCTATTTATATATATTTGCGGTTATTTGTATTTTATATATAGATAGATATATATAGAATGTCATTCTAAGTGTATTTTGTTACCAATATATATATTTTAATAACAAAATACAGTTAGAATGAAATGACATATATATATATATAATTTATATTAAATTTTGTTTCAATATTTTATTTATTTTATTATTTTATTTATTTTATTATTGAAATTATACGTAAATATATATATATATATATATATATATATATATATATATGTGTATATATCTATTATATATGTAATATATATACTTATTATATATATGTAACGTCATTCTAAGTGTATTTTAATATTAATATATATACTAATATTAGTATTAAAATACACTACGTATGACGTTATATATATATATAATATGTGTATATATATATAATATTATATATTATGTATATATGTATATAATACATATATTATATATATATATATATATATATATATATATAAAAATACATTTTAATTAATTTTACACGTTTATTTTTATTTTTTTTACTACTTCCCACCAGCAGGGGGACTGTCTGATATTTTAGACAGTCCCCCTGCTGGCAGATCCACAGCCAGCTATAGGGGGCCATGTGATCGCTCTTTGAGAGCGATCACATGGCCTCCACTTGCCGGAGGAGGGCTGCCTGGGCGGTCAGGCAGCCATCCAGAAGAGGATCGCGGCAGAGGTGAGTATGCCGGACCTCCCCTGGGCTTAAGCCGTTACGGCGTTCTATGCCACCGCAACGGCTTTAAAGCCCTTTAAAGCTGTGATGGCATAGAACGCCGTAACGGTGTTAAGGGGTTAAAATAACTAGCTTATATATATATGAATGGCACTGAGATGTATGAAGTTATGACAGCCCATAGAAAGTAAAGGGGATTTGATACAGCACAAAATAACAAATTAACCTAAAAACCCAAAAAGAAAAAACCACAAGGAAAATAGTAAAGTAAATGAAAAAACAAAACTAAAACTAAAACATAAGCATAAGCTTAAACCAAAGTATATACAACAGAAAACCCATAAATGGGACTTGGTACAAAAAAAATGTACATCTACGGGTTTACTAGCGGACAGTTGTAAGCTGACTCAAGGAGAGGGGGCATGACCGGAAGTGGAACGAGATGGTCGCATGAGCTGAGAGCTCTGCAACACGGGTGTGGATAACTCTAAAAGGCATTGATGTTTGGGGAAAAAAGGGGATTACTGCTCAATATGTCCAAAACTAAAAAGTAACAAGAAAAGGCTGAAAAGGCAAGGAAGGCTGAGAAGTTGAATTTCTTTGGCCAAAAACGACTCAAGCCTTCGAAACATGTGGCGCAAGGAAAACAAGATGGCGACGATGGGACCAGAGGCAGTAGCCCGCGATTGGATTCCGAGGTAATAACGGATGAAGAACCTCTCCCTACAATCATCTTACAGAAATCATTGGACAAATTGTCACAGGCACTGATCTCCACATGGCAAACCAGTGTAGAGGGCCTGAAGAAAGACATAAAGGAATTGGGATCTTGCACAGCACAGGTAGAAGCTAAAATGGAAGAAATAGTGGAAGCTCATAACTCTGCTGCTGATAAAATTAAGCAAATGGAGATCCAACTTACTTATTATGAGCAGAAAATAATGGATTTAGAAGATAGATCACGACACAGTAATCTTAGAATTCGAGGAGTTCCAGAATCAATTACAATAACAGAATTACCTAATTATATACTCAAGCTTTTTAAAACCCTGGCTCCTGAAATATCAACAGATATGTTTTTATTGGATCACCTGCACAGGGTTTCTAAACCTAAGCATAAACAAGCTACTTTACCCAGAAATGTCCTTCTTAAGGCACATTATTTTCACATTAAAAACCTGCTCTTGAAAAAGAGTCGTAACAAATCTGCTACCTGAGTATGCCGAGATCCGACTGTTCAACGAATTATCAGCGGCAACTTTAAAGCAGCGGAGCTAATTTCAGCAGGGTAACAGAAGTTCTCCGCACAATTCAAATGTCTTACCGCTGTGGGTCCCTACACGCCTAGTGATCCTCAGGAATGAACTTCTACAACGATAACATCGTCAGAAGCCGGACTAGCACTTTTGAAAAGCTGGTATGTTCCACTGAGCCTGGAATGCAGCTAAAATCACGCTTGAAGAACAATTGGTTTATATCTTCAAAAACTCACTGAAAAGCTCATCAAGTATACAAAATTTGCTAAGCTATAATATAATATGTTTGCTATATTGTAAAGGACCAGATATATTGATTGTGTGTTAGTATGAGTATGAGTTATATACAAGAAGTAATACTATATTGTATATAGTTTATAACATAAGCAATGCCAAAAAATCAAAGAAGGTGCTTAGATTATAGATTAGATTAGAAGCAATGGTAGTTAACAGCCCTTTTAGCTATATCTAGGCACCTACATGGACTAGCTGGCCCAGACCTTCGACTGTCTCCATAGAATCATGCTGAACACTGTCTCACCTTACTTCTATCTGTCAGCTACTCCTGGTGTCAGTTAAAGGGACACTCTATGGACTTAAACCATTTTATCTCATTGAATTGTTTATAGTACCATGTGTCCCCTCCATTCCATGTCAAACCATTTTGAATAGTTTAAAAAAATATTTATTTATTGAATTCCAACCACTTTGGCAAATCTCATATTACCAACGGCAAATGTGGAAATATTTGTTTTTTACTTTTTTAATGTGGCGGCTGGCTTGCAAATTCTGGCCAGCAGACACATAATTAACCCTTGCACTGTCAAGGGTTTTTAACTATTTGCCCACTGAATGTTTGCAAGCAAATAGTAAAAAAAAAAAATTAAAATTCCTTTCCCAGATTTGATGCATTTGGACCTGGATTTTGGCCATCTGGCTATGTTCATTCCAGCCAAAATCTGGACCATATTTAGGCCCGTTGGGGACTGAATTGCAAAATCTAAACATTGTTAAATAGCATGAACAATGTCTCGTTTTTGCCATCTAAATGGCCCCATACACAGCTGGATAGTTTTACCCCATTCAGGAGTGCCATTCAGACTTTAGTGAATTATCTTGTAAATAGCAGTCCATTGCCACCCACATACTGGCCAGTAATAGAGATATGTTGAGGCAGAGATTACACATACCAAATTACACTAGCAATTGGCAATCTATAATTGGGCTAAAAGTGTCACTCATTGCTTCTCAATCCAAAGCTTCCTCAAATAGCCCAATCAGCACATAGGAAATGGGCTGCTGGTGATGCTCATTGTCCATTAAAACATTTAAAACAGTTTAAGACTGAATGGAAAGACAGCACCATTAGACTCCAAGCACTATAAACACTTCAATGAGATGGAGCAGTTGCAATGCCTACAGTGTCCATTTACAAACTTCTAGTTCAAGCCCACTGTTCCTGTTCTGAAAAATAACAATTACTATCCAGGTCTATTTTTCAGATATCATTTGTCTTCCTGGCTGTGATAGTCATTACAACCTGCTCCAAATTATTATGCAAATTCTTTTTAAGTGTCACAAAGATTAAATATTTTGTTTTTCAGTTTAACTCATGGATGGCATTGTGTCTCAGGGCTCTTTTGATCACTGAAAACAATCTCGGACACCTGTGATAATTAGATTGCCAGGTGAGCCCAATTTAAGGAAAAACTACTAAAGGAGGGTGTTCCACATTATTAAGCAAAGCACCATTTTCATGCAATATGGGGAAGAAAAAGAATCTCTCTGCTGCCAAAAAGAGTGATATAGTTCAATGCCTTGGACGAGGTATGAAAACATTAGATATGTCATGAAAACTTAAGCGTGATCATAGCACTATTAAGAGATTTGTGGCTGATTCAGAGCACAGACGGGTATGTGCAGATAAAGGCACATTGAGGAAGATTTCTGCCAGATCCATGCATCGATCAAGGAAGCAGCTGCTAAAATACAATTACATAGCAGCAAACAGATATTTGAAGCTGCTGGTGCCTCTGGAGTCCCACGGACATCAAGGTGTAGAGTCCTCCAGAGCCTTGCAACTGTGCATAAACCTTCTATTCAGCCACTACTAACCAATAGAGATGTCCCAAACAGTTCGCCGGCGAATAGTTCCCGGCGAACATCGCATGTTCGCATTCGCTGCGGTGGGCGAACATATGCGATGTTCGGTCCGCCCCCTATTCCATATCATTGAGTAAACTTTGACAACCCACCCACCCGCCGCTCGGGGGTGGGGGTTGTCAAAGTTTACTCAATGATATGAGGGGGGGACCTACTGTCCTCCCCCCGGCCCCCACCCCTGAGCGGTGGGTGGGGGCCCTAAAAAAAACAATAGGGGGGGAACTTCTGTGTGTCCCCCGGCCCCCACCCCTGAGTGGTGTGTGGGGGCCCTAAATACTAAGAAGGAGGAGGACCTAAGGTCCTCCCCCCTGGCCCCCACCCCTGAGCGGTGGGTGGGGGCCCTAAATACTAAAAAGGGGGGGACCTAAGGTCCTCCCCCCTGGCCCCCACCCCTGAGCGGTGGGTGGGGGCCCTAAATACTAAAAAGGGGG
>OW240922.1:61883849-61920985 GCA_933207985.1 Pelobates cultripes | reverse complement strand
CGCCGTCAGGGGGTGACAACCATGATGGTTGGCAGTCCCAGGCCCCACATTCCCTCTCTGCACATATATATAGCAATGATCGCTATATATATGTGCAGCCACGGGCCCCCCGGCTCCCTGTATTTGCAGAGGGGGCCCAGCAGACTGCAGCAGTACTTTACAGCTCTTCCCTCTCTCTAACTCCTGCGAGATCCGCGGCCGTCAAAGCGTTGCCACAGGTTACCATGGCAACATTCCGCGCGGCATGCACGCCACGCTCGCGGGAGTTAGAGAGAGGGAAGAGCTGAAACATTCATATGCAGTTTGCTGGGCCCCCTCTGCAAGTATAGGGAGCCGGGGGGCCCCACCATGCCACTGCACCACCAGGTATGGAATCTCCCCCTCTCTGAACCAGGTAAGAAGCAGGGAGGGGGGATAACATTTATTACATTTAATGTGGGAGAGGGGAAAATGCTCCATTTGCACAACATGCATACACTAGTAAACACACACACTCTGCATTCACTACACCAAAACACACTCTGCATTCACTACACTAACACACACTCTGCATCCACTACACTAACACACACTCTGCATCCACTGCACTGACACACACTCTGCATTCAATGCACTAACACACACTCTGCATCCACTACACTAACACACTGCATCCACTACACTAACACACACTCTGCATTCACTGCACTAACACACACTCTGCATTCACTGCACTAACACACTGCATCCACTACACTAACACACTCTGCATTCACTACACTGACACACACTCTGCATTCACTAAACTGACACACACTCTGCTTTCACTACACTGACACACACTCTGCTTTCACTCCAATAACATACACTCTGCATGAACTATACATACAGCATCCACTACACAAACATCCTGTATTCACAGTACACACACTACATCCACCACACATTCAAACACTCTGCATTCAATATACAGAGACACTGTGTCTAATACACACACTACATCCACTACAGACACTGCATCCACTAAACACATTGCATCTAGTATACACAAACACTACATACACTACACAAACACACACTACATCACTGTACACCACTACATCCACTACTCAAACATACTCTGCGTTCACTATACACAATGCATCCGCTACACAAGCACACACTCTGCATTCACTGCACAAACATTATCTAATACACACAAACACTACATCCATTACACACATTCTAATTCACTTCCACTATACACACCACATTCAGTCCTGCATCACTGTCACCAAATTAAACACTGTGGGACAGGGGAGAGGAGTGGGTGGTAAGGAACACTTATTTTTTATTCTTGTTATCCTACTCTAAAAACTAGGTGCGTCTTATGGTCATGTGCATCTGATGGAGCAAAAAATACGGTATATAGCGCCAGCAAACCGCAGCGTTTTACAGTGGGTGGATGAACAGACATGTAGTTGTAACCAGACAATTTGGACACACAGGAACAGAGGGATTGAGGGCCCTGCTCAATGAGCTTACATGCTACAGGGAGTGGGGTAAAATGACACAAAAAGGTAAGGATTGTATTAGACTAGTGACAGTTGCAAGAGAGGAATCAGTCAGGAGCTATTAACAGTTTAATTGATACGCTTTTATGATGAAGTGGGTTTTTAAGGAATTTTTTGAAGGAGCGGAGACTGGATAAGCATCTAATGTAGGAGGGAAGTGAGTTCCATAGGAACGGTGCAGCCCTCGAGAAGTCTTGAAGGCGAGCATCAGAGGTGGGAGTACAAACAGAAGATAGACGTAAGTCTTCAGCAGAGTGTAAGGGCCTAGACGGGACATACTTGTGTATTAGGGAAGATAGATTTTCTTACAGCAGTATTGGGGCTTGATAGTTTTGAAATCAGGCTGTTGAATAAAGATCTGTAAGGGTCAGATAGACTTGCAATAAAGATGAGGGAAGGGGATATGTATCTAGGCACAGAGATAAAGGGATGGTTATTCAAATGAAAACAAACATATCAATAAAAGAAGGGAGGGGTCAGAGGTCAGTCAGAAATCAGTGGGGAAATAGAGGAATGCATATAGGTGACAAACAATTACATACAGGGCTAGCAAAACTACACTTTAGCATGACAGAGAAGGTATAAAGGAAAGAAAATATACAATGCACACAGCATATATAAAATAAAATCAATGTACAGGGTGGTTAAATTAAATATAAATGATGCTGTGCAGGATAGAGTCTTAGTGTGGTCTTCCAGAAGGCTACCTTGCTTATTGCAGACGATCAGCTGATGGAGCACATAATTTCTTACAGTAGTATTGGGGCTTGATAGTTTTTAAATCAGGCTTGCTTATTGTAGACGATCAGCTGATGGAGCACTGACTTTCTTACAGCAATATTGGGGCTTGATAGTTTTGAAATCAGGCTTGCTTATTGCAGATGATCAGCTGATGTAGGACAGACTTTCTTACAGAAGTATTTATAAATCACTGGTAAGAACACATCTTGAATATGCTGTGAAATTTTGGCCACCTGTTCTTAAAAAGGACATTATGGTGCTAAAAAAAAAGTGCAGAGACAAGCTACAAAATGAATAAAAGAAATGAAACATTTTAGCTATGAAGAAAGGTTAGCAAATTTAAACCTCTTTAGTTTAGAAAAACGGTGCCTCAAAGGGCATATGATTGCATTTTACAAATATATCTGGGATCCATACAAAGCATGGTCTGGAAATCTATTCACAAGCAAGACTATACATGGGACACAAGGTCATGCATTTAGACTGGAAGAAAGGAGATTTAGTCTGAGGCAAAATAAAGGTTTTTACAGTAACAGCAACACTCAATACAAATTTGCAAAAACATAATATTCAAGGATATAAATTTTAAATTGTGGGGTAATAGCTTCTTGATCGAATGATTAATCTGACTGCCATTCTGGGGTCAAGAAGGATTTTTTTCAAACAGTTTTTTTTTTTTTGCCTTCTTTTGGGTCACTCCTATGTAATTATACATTTGAACATTAACCCTAAACATGTAGTGCATTTTACTAAATGTTAAAGCATACATGATGTTCTTGGAAAGTTGTTGCATTCAATACTGAAAAATGCCTATGGATGGATGCTTCCTCATTTGCTTTTAGCGTGATACTGATTGCTGTGGAGGAATGCCCTCTAGTGTTCATTTGTAAAAAGGCACAGCATCCTCTAATATTCACTTCTACATAGACACGCATTGTATAATGTATTACAATGGGAAGCCCAGATACACAATTTGTTGAATAGCGTAAATATTACTACTACTTACTACCAGAGGTCTGTCTAAAGAACACTCTTAGTTACTCTAGCTCTCCTTTAGGATAATATTAGTTATCCAGTACAAAAGAAAATGTATGGAATCTGGAATGTGTGGATATTCTATCCACCTGTTAAGTATCACATTTAAGTATAACAGGATGGAATTAAGGCATAAATTTAATATTGTTTGATATTTTTTCCAAATGATTTCATATTTTAGATAAACTTCTAAATTTATATTTTCAACACATTAAATTATCAAAAATAGAACATATATAAAAAGTATATATTCATATGTAAACTAATATATCAAAATACAAATTAAAATATTTTTCATGATAGTAAAACATTTTAAAAGTTTATCCAAAATATTCGATCATTTGGAAAGGTTATGGAACAATATTAAATTGAGGCCTTTGGCTGATAGAATTCAAACAAAATTTTAAAAAAAGAGATCCTGCAATAGATTCTGAAATGGGCAACATTTTGGTTTAGAGAATACATCCCAAACTCTGGTCGCTAGATGTTGTTAAACTACAAACTCCCATGATTATCTGCCCATCTATTGAATTCAATTGCATTCAATATTTCTGGGAGCTATTCAACAAGAGAATATACTGGTTGCATGAATAACAACACTGGCACCAGAAGCAGAATATGGATTATTGGATAAAAGATAAAAAAATAAATAAAATAAGTACAGGGTCTTTCCACCATAAACACTTCAGTATGATAAAGTGGTTGTTGTGCTTAGAATTAATGTTTAAAGAGGACCTTAAAGGAACACTATAGAGTCAGGAATACAAATGTGTATTCCTGACCCTATAGTATTAAAAAAAACTATTTAGCCCCCGGCCCCCCTTGAAAAGGTAAAAACTCACCTTCATTCCCGCACTCGCGGGCCTGACGGCGCTGACCTTACCCCCGATCCACCTTCTTGGCTGACATCATAAGAATTGATGATCTCAGCCAAATCAATGCTTTCCCATAGTAAAGCTTAGGATTGGCTGAGATCGTCAATTCTAATGATGTCAGACTATAGTGTCCCTTTTAGACTATTTTAAAGGAGGAATTCAGTTATGAATCTGTGAACAGTTTAGATTCTTCACAGATGCTTCAAGGTCACAAAGTTTTGTCTTCTAGTTCTAAAGGCAGGAAAATGCTTTTTTCTTGGTTTTTTTTTTGCATTGTTCTAAAGATATTCTGCTGCTCGAATGCTTTCCACTACCGGTTACTTTATTTCAAAAGAAAAAGAGAATTAAGGGGATAAGGAGGAAACAGCATCTTGTAGGTCAAAACTGAACACAGTCTAATGTTGTATAGTATTTAGTTGCAAGGAGAGCACATTCTTGGAACTAAGAATCTAATTTACCTACTGCCAAAAGGATATATTCTGGGAATACGCCCTGCAAGCAAAGGAGAACTGTGATGGTCAGGCATTCTGCTGAGGATTAGTCTTAGCAAGACTCATCTAGTAAATTGATTTAATTTTACATTCATTAGCTCCCTAGACATGAAAAGGTTACATTTTAGCACAGAAATTTCACATCAGCACTGGTGATGTATTGGTGTCAGGTTTTATTAGACACTTATGTCCTGACAATTACTGATCAAATCCATATCTCTTTTTTTATTTTGATTTCAATGGAAAAGAAATTCAAAAATATTGTATTAGGAGGAACTACGGTCTTGCAGGCTCTGAAAGGTTATATAAAGCTTAGCAGTTTTAAAAATTCCAGATGTTTGATTATTTTGCAATTACCAGCAAAAGTTATAGTATTCAGTCTTACGAGGTTATACACCAAACACGGGAATTTGTCTGGATGGACAAAACCAGGTAATAATGACTGAATTCCAACCACATTGGCAATTTCAGATTCACTAAAGTCAAATTCGTAGTGGTGGATCTACTGCCGGTGCGGCTGCACCGCGGCCTGCATGCTTTGGGGGCCCAATCCAGTGGCCCATATATGTAGGTTCACCCGATTTGCATTGCTGAACATCAGCACCCTGTAATATCAGCATCATTGGAGGAAGTGACAGCCTGTCACTTTTCTCCCACATACATAAAGAGCACTGTATGGGATATAATAAAAATATTATCCAATCCACTTTTAACCAAGCACTGTCCATCAACCAGAAAGAATTGTTATCTAAGAAGAGAACTCAAAAACAAAATATATCACTACCCATTATATTAGATTACAATAATAAAAATAGAGAACTTAAAAAAATTATCAACAAACATTGGAACTTACTGAAAGAAGATGCTATTTTAAAAAACCTAATACCAGAGAGACCAAAAATAGTTTTTAGGGGAGCGCCAAATTTAAAGATGCATCTCACAAAAAATTACACTAAATCTGAGAAAAAACCACAGGGGCTAGTTTTTTAAATGGGATAAAAGGTTTTTATAAATGCAACACGTGTGCTGCATGTAGAAAAACTAAATCTACGCCCAAATTGAGATGCAATTTTAAATCACTATAACAGTGGTAAGACCTATAATATAAAAGAGATAATTACATGCAGTAGTAAAAATGTGATATACTTATTGGAATGCCCTTGTGGCCTCCAATACATAGGACGAACTATTAGACCTCTTAAAACACGAATGGCCGAGCATTGTAGAAACATAGAAAAACGTTTTAAAAATCATTCTGTTTCATCTCACTTCTGCATTCATAACAATGATCCTAGAAATCTAACTTTCATTGGTATTGCCACTGTGCAATCTCATTGGAGAGGAGGTGATCACATTAAAAAAATAGGACGTACAGAGATGGAATGGGTTTACAATATGAATACTTTGCACCCAGATGGATTAAATATAGAATTTGATTTGTTCAATTTTTTATAATTTGTATTGCTTTTTATAAATCCTGTTTTTATTCAATCATCTTATCCATTTTTTTTCATATACTCCATTTTTTTTAAATATCCCTTTTTTTCCCTTTCCATCTCTGGGTCCCCTTCTTTTTAATTTCTTTATTAAGTCTATACCTATTTATGATATGTATATGTATAAATATCTTTTTATCTTACAAACACAAGATATTTGTTTGGATATTTTATGTACCCAATTATTATCCTTTTTAAAATATATCTAGATGTTTTATATGTAATCCTTAAGGAATTTTTTCTTAACAGCTCTCTTTCTTATTTATATATATCAATCATATTTATATATATTTTTTTTTATTTTATATTGATCTTGTGTTATACACATTATGTATATCATAATTATGGAAATTTTTTGATGTTTTTTACTATTATTCTGCCCACACTTTTGCCCTCCTCCAATATGACTGGATTCACACGCTGGCAATTATGAATGGAGCATCCTCATTCAGTTTTGGACACCCAATGCTATCTTGGAAATGAGAATTAAAGACTTTTTATAACCCCATATTTCACCAAATGAAGAAGATTTTTGTTGTTCAATTGCTGCGCTTAACTTTTACTAACAGCTGAATAGCCGCGGCCATTGTGCTGGGACGCACTGACTTACGATGCCCGTGGAAGCGCCGCGTCACTTCCGGCGCGATGCGTGCATTCCAGGGTGGATACTTATACACATGTGGACGCCGCGCCGCTTCCGGTTTTGCCACGTTCGTTCCACGGCCCAAACACACCAGGAAGTAATTTCTACTCATGTAAGTTATATATTTAAAGGAATGATTTGAGGTTACTTATTTACACTTCTGATGAAGCCTAACTGGCGAAACGTGTAAAGTGTTATTTTATATAGCCCTTTTGTTTTATTACTGCTATTATTATCATTAAATATCTTTTAAAGTGATATACTTTTTTACTTTAAAATGTATTCTCCTCATCACTTCCTGGTCTACACATCCTACAGTGGGGATTATACTACTGCAAGCCTTATACACTAGAGCAAGTTGTCTGCTCTAGCAAATGTGAGTATAATTACTTTCATTTATTTTCTCTACATTTGGAGTTAGAGTTACTACACCATTGGAGTTTCTCTCTCTTTTTTTTCATCTAATTCACACCGCCATATTATTGGAGTACTGAAGACTTCGGACTTCTAATCCTGAGACGGGGGTTGTACCGTCCGTGCGAATTACGGTAGAGCTCCTAACTAGCGCTACCAAATGTGAGTTTAAAATACCTCCGCTTTCTATACCACCTTTGTTCTCAATTTGTCAAACATACTGCACTATTATATATTTTTCTCTTTGTGTTCTCTTTTTTTTGAGGATAAATTATCTACATCAATTAAGAGATATCGAGTGTATGTACGTACAGTTAATATAAGGCGTGGTTTCCTTCCTCTCTTCTATATATATTGTCTCCTTACAAGGCTGGGAATCCTTGCATTGGTTACTGCTGCCTATCCATCCTCTGTTTTGGAGTGAGCACCCGACACACTTTCCTTTTTTCCAAAAAACCCAGTTTGAAGCACTTCCAATTTTGCAACAAACTAGGAAAATAATTATTCTTGACCCCAGAATGGCAGTCATATGTATCCTTGGATCAAGAAATTATTACCACACAACTTTAAAATTATATCCTTGAATATGATGTTTTTGTAAGTATTTTTTCAAATGCTGTTTAAACATCTGTACAGACTCTGATAAAAAAAAATTTTTTTAGGCAGAGAATTCTACATCCTTATTGTTCTTAGTGTAAAAAAAACTTTTCTTTGCCTTAGAATAAATCTCCGTTCTTCCAGTCTAAATGCGTGACCTCATGTACCATGTATAGTCCAGTTTGTAATTAGATTTCTAGACAGTGGTTTGTATGAGCCCCAGATATATTTGTTAATGCTATCATATGACCTCCGAGGCACCAATTTTGTAAACTAAAGAGGTTTAAATTTGTTAACTTTTTTATAACTAAAATTTTCCATTCCTTTTATAAATTTTGTATATCTGTGTGTATCTGTGTTAATATGTATGATGTATGCAGCAGCATATATGTATATGCACATACATGCGAGGAATCAAACTCCAACATAACATGCAAACACACCCTTGCAAACAAACACAAACATTACATAAAAACACACTCCTACAGTCAAACGCCAAAATTACACACAAATGAACATCCTTATTTAAAAGCCATCTGTACATACACAACTCTGCATATTAACAGAAATATTACAAACACACCCCTGTATTAAAATGCCAAAAATATATACAATACCCCTTCATTCAAACACCAACATTACACACTAAAGTACACCTGCATTTTATAGCTAACACTACATACAAACACACCATTGCATTCAAATGCAAACATTACATAGAAGTACACCACTGCATTCTAATGGCAACAGCACATACAAATATACACCTACATGCACACACACATAGTCCATACAAAAATATGATTACATTCAAAAACACGCCTATCCTTGCAAATACAACTGTGCAAGGATGGGCAAATGGTAGATCCCCAGCAGTTATAGCATTGTGGGAGTTGTACGAAGATGGGGATATACCTTTTGTCTATGCTTGCACTAGAGGGAGGTGGGTGGGACTAAAAATGTATTGCACCCGGACCCTCTAGACCAGGGCTGTCCAACCTGCGGCCCCCCAGATGTTGCTGAACTACAACTCTCATGATTCTTTCAATGAAACAGATAGCCAGGGAATCATGGGAGTTGTAGTTCAGCAATATCTGGGGGGCCGCAGGTTGGACAGCCCTGCTCTAGACATTAGTTCTGCCACTGCAAATATGGTTAGAATTTTGTCAGTCCAATTGGATTTAAAGCAATCACCCAGATGTATTTGGTGTTCAAATTAAAATATGTGCTTTGGCACCTAAATCCTAAACAAAGGTGGAGGAGTGTCTACTGAACATTTAAAACTAGCAAATTAGCAAACATTGCTTCAGAGCCTCAAGAAAGGCCCAATTCCATGGGGATGGGCCCTGTTAAATAACAAGGTTAGCATAGTTCCCCTCCCTGAGCCCCCATCAGATCACTCTCCACCCCCTGCCCCTCTCTGTGGTCAGCAGGTGGGGCTATTACAAAGTAAGGGGACAGCCTAGTGTCAATCCCAACCATTGACGGTGGAGCCTGAATCACCAAATTTGGACATTGTTAAGTAGTGTGAACAATGTCTGGATTCTATAGTCCAGTATGCAGGTGGATGGTTATGCCCTATTCAATATGGGCTATTCAGAATTTATTGAATAACCTTTCTAATGTGTGGAGCTCTTATTTTGAGAGTGTATTGTTTAACACCAGTTTTCCATAGCATTTTGGGTCTATAATGAAAGGTGAGTCAGAGGCGCTAAAGTCAATTTGAATAGTTAAGATTGCACACTTATGTTGATTTTATTGACATACTCTTAGCATGTAGACTGTAGACTGTTGTAACTATCGGCAACAGAATGATACTTAGCGTCACTATGGACATGTGAGTGAGATTGTGCATCAATATAGATGCAGGAAAAATGCAAAACATCAACATAGGCGGCTCTAGACTATATGAGGCCTTAGGTGAAATTCAATAAAAAAGAAAATCCAGTGCACTCCCTTTTCCAAATATCCACGAAAAAGCAACTTGCCAAAGATGGGGTATATTGTGCATTGCATAAGCCTGCCACAACGTCAATCATATAATGTAACTAAACCCCCATTATTTTTTACCTAGATTAGGAGTTTGTAAAAAACTAACCAAATCTGTCAGCACCGAAGTTGCTGTTTAGTGGATAAGGAAGTGCGCTGGATTTTCTTTTTTATTGTATAAATTGGCTCCCAGCAGCACCCTCTTTAAGCATGTTATGCATTTTTTATTTGGGAGTCTAGCTAACTCATTGGTTTTGCACCCCTCGCTGTCACAGGTGCCTCATTCCAGGGCCCTGTTTAGCTTTGTACTGCAGAGAACTCCAGATGGATTTTTTTCCCCCAAGCAAGTAGCTCATTAAGCAGACATTAGGCTGTTAGAGTAGGGCCTGCCAAAGATGGGGTACATTGTTTTTGTTTTTTCCCAGATTAGGTGTTTTTAAAAAACTAACAAAATATCTGGCTGTAGTTGTAGCATAATTTGCAAATAAAAATTAATTTGCAATAAATAAATTTAATTTGCAATTATGCCAATCGTTTATACACAATTGTGGGGTATGGTTGCATAGCCTGGCAGTTGTGTCTACACAAGTACTGGTGTGAAGAATTATCGAAAACAAAAATGAAAATTTTGTTTGGGCAAAAAAGCTTTTTTTAAATAATTTACTAAATAATAAAGTGTGTATGTTGTATGTGTTCATCTGGTGACTGTGACAGAATGAGTTAAGGGTACCAGTGGCAGAGAGAGTGTGACAGGACGAAGGTGGCAAATGGACATGGTGGGGGGTTGTGAGAGAGAATGAGGGAGGGCGAGTATGACATGGTTTGATGAGGGAGTGTGATAGGGCAATAGTGGCATGGTAGGAGGGACGAGTGTGATAGGATAGGGTAAGTGTGGTATAGCTGGGGTGGGGTGAGTATCGCATAATTGGGGTGAAGGGTGAATATGGCATGGTTGGAGGGTGTGTGACAGGATTAAGGGGGATTAATGTGACAGGGTGAGCGTGGCAGAGTGTGACAGGATTAAGGGGTATTAATATGATGAGATAAGTGTGGCAGGGTTGGGGGGAGAGTGTGACAGAGTGAGAGAAGGTGAGTGTGACAGAATTAGGGGGGTAATTTGACAGAGTGAGTGTGGCAGAGCGAGGGCAGGTGAGTTTGGAGGGGGTGAGATTAACAGGATTAGGAGTGATTAATGTGAGTGTGGATGCGTGAAGTGGCTGAAAGTGGGGAGGAGGGATGACAGTGTGGTGACGGGTGACAATTTGTTGGGATGTGACAGTGTGTGAGGGGAGTCTGACAGTGTGTGAGAGTATGATAACACCACATTGTGAGTGGTGACAGTGTGCGGGGTGCATGACAGTGTGTGTGTGAGGGGGTGACATTGTGTATAAGGGGTGATCCTGTGTGTGTATGTGGGGGGGTGGTGGGGTGATCCTGTGTGGAGGTGATGATCCTGTGAGGGGTGGTGTGATACTGTGTGGGACAGTGGGGTGATGGTGTGTGGGGCTTTAGTGTGTGGGGCAATAGTGTGTGGGACAGTGGAGTGATAGTGTGTGGGATGATGGTGTGTGGGATGGGGAGATGGTGTGTGATATGGGGTGATGGTGTGTTGGAGGGGGTGATGGTGTGAGGGAGGAAGTTATGTGTGAGGGAGGGGTGATGTAGTGAGGGAGGGGGTGATACTGTGAGGGAAGGGGTGGGATAATGTTAGGGGAGGTAAGACTGTGCTGAGGGGGGTAATACTCATGAGGGAGAATACTGGGAGGGAGGGGGAATACTGGGAGGGGGAATTCTGGAAGGGAGGGGTATACTGGGAGGGAGTGGGGTGATAGTGTTAGGGAGTGGTGATAGTAAAGGGGATACTGGGAGGGAGGGTTAATGGTGTGAGGAAAGGGGTATACTGGAAGGGGGTGATAGTGAGGGGGATACTGGGAGGGAGGGGGTAATGATGATGTGGGTGGGGGTGAGATTAAATACCTTATTTAATTCCCTGGTGGTCTGGTGGTGATGTCCGGTCTGCAGTTCCGCAGTGTGCAGACCTGCAGACCATGTGTCTCGTGAGACCAAGTCAGAGCGTTGCCGTGGTAAACTGCGGCAACGCTCTGATTGGCCAGATCTCGCGAGACACATGGTCTGCAGCTCTGCACAATGCGGTGCTGCAGACCGGCGGCCACAGGCGCTCTCCGGCCAGGCAGCCTGGAGTGGCCTTGTCAATGACCAAGGACCTGACACAGTCTGTCCTAAGGTGGTTTAACTGGCCGCGAGGCCGAAGCCAGCGTGATGCCTTAGGCGGGTGTCTAATTAGAGAGCCACCTCTTAACATCAATATATACCTCAGATCTATGCCTAGCAGATCCAGGTAACGTGACACTGTGAATTCGCCACTTTGTCCACCTCTACCTGCAGTAGTATGTGCTAGCTATGATAATTTTGCTGCAATATTTTTTCCTTGAAAAGGTCCTAGCAGTGAATAAGTTAGTGACAGCAAAAAACTAACCATTTATCGTGTTGTGAAAACAATCTTCTTAAATTAAAGATCATATGCCACATCTAGGTTGGCTGGGGAGATAATTACCCCCCATATAATAAGAATGTTGTCAGATATTTGTCGGACAACACAGTTACCGACTGATGGGACCACTCAAAGAAGAAGTGCCCTAATATTCAAATTGAGGTTTGCAAGACAGATAAGGACCTTTGAAAAGGCTACCTATAGAAACGTGGAGTATGTGATAAAGAAAATTCCTAGATCTTGCTTTTTTTATATGCTATAATGCATTCAGGAAATGTAATTTACACAGCCACTTTGAATAGGGCATATTTTTTTTTTATAAGTATGGCTTATGATATGTATGGAAAATATGTACATTTGAGAACTTACAGGGTAAATCTGGGGGCACTCATTAATACATAGAGGAGAGATAATAAATAATTAAAATATAGAATTGTAAAAAAACTAAAATTGTCACAAACGTATGTTATCATGATTATTTTCCCATTAGTATCTTAATTGCTGACTTTATGTGAATATGCTGTGTGTGGTTTAATTTAAAAGTAACATTTTGAATAAAAATTTGGAAAACAGGGATTTGACTCTAAACACAAATATTTTTTCTAGGCATTTACAAATCCAGATCCAATACAATTTGTTAATTATTTATGTGAATTCCTAAAAATGAAAAACAAATATGGCATGTTCAATAGATTTTCCTGATAATACTGCAGTATTTAAAAAAAATTCATTAGGAAGTGCTAATTCTACAGAAGGAAACTTTTTTATATATATGCAAATATGTATTTTTTTTTTTTTTTTACAGGGGAAAGCAATAAAGAAAATATTTGAAAAATAAATATATTTGCCAAGATTTTCTTTCTAAAGTCTATTTTTAGTGTTAAATATAATTCCAAATAAAACCTTATAGCATTAGTCTTAAGTAAGCAGTGTGTGAATATTTTTTTTATCTTGGGTAGTAAAGAGTTTAATTGGTCAATTCTTCAGTTGATTTAACATATTTTTATAATTATATATTCAGTATTTTTTTATTTTTTTTTAGGAACAAGATCCCATCTTGCATTGCAGAACTATAGAAAGCCAACAAACTCAGCCATGCGTTTAAAATAATTTTCCGACATTCTATTTTGGCTTCACTTAAACAACCGCACTCTTGATATTAGTATACAAGCCCCTTGTGCTTTCTCATTGCAGTAAGCAACTCCCTCAATTCCCAGGAGAAAATAGCAGTTTGACTTTAGAAGTGTGTTCAGTTTTATTTCCAGAAAGAAAAATATATATATATTTTTAAACACACGTAGCAGCTGAGTGTCTTTCAGTGTAACTCATACGTAGGTGAATGGACATAGGACAAAGCTGAACATTCTTCCATAATACAGCATAAAATTCCTGTCTAAATATGGCTAACAAGCAATTTTTATTCATTGGACAATCTTAAAAAATTTCCAAAATAGGTCAGTTTATGAGGTAGTAGGTAACAAGGCAGTGGAGTTAAGGGCATTTACAGCTTTAAACAACAGCAGAATTTTAGACTAGAAAAAAGTGGCCGTAGTTTGGGGACATCAGATGCACTATTTATTTATTATTAGCTTACATTAGAAATGAAGGTTGTTATTATGGAGTATGATTAGTATATCTATGTGTGCAAATTGTAATACTTAATAAATCTTGTTAAACACATTACCCTACAAGGATAAGGATGGTAGTGTTTGTTTGAAAAACGTTTGTAAAAAAATAAATAAAAAATAAATAAAAAGATTTTCAGAAACATGAACGTATAAACCTATTACCTTGATACATACAGCATGAAAGACACCTCTATAAAAATGTATGAGGGGTGCCTGAAATTCTCCAGATCTCAATTCAATTGAGCATCTGTGGTATGTGCTGGAACAACAAAACTGATCCAGCCAAGTGATCGCAACTTGCAGGAATTAACCTCTTAACCCCTTAACGATGTTACGGCGTTCTATGCCGTTGCGGCTTTAAAGGGCTTTAAAGCCGTTGCGGCGGCATAGAACGCCGTAACGGCTTAAGCCCCAAGGACCTCGGCGGTACTTACCTCCACCGCGATCCTCTTCTGGAGGGCTGCCTGACAGCCCAGGCAGCCCTCCTCCGGCAAGTGAGGCCCTCGGGGGCCATATGATCGCTCTCAAAAGATTACATTAGTATACACGTAGAATTTAAATACCTATAAATGCGTATATATTAAAATTCTACGTGTATATTTAAGTAATCTTTTAACATAATTATGTGATTTGATTAATTAAAATTTGATTGACATGCCTGACAACACAGGGCGAAATTGCAGAGAATTTAATTTGCAAGCACTATATTTGACCCTGTAACTCTCCAAGACACCATAAAACCTGTACATAGGGGGTACTGTTTTACTCGGGAGACTTTGCTGAACTCAAATATTAGTGTTTCAAACTGGTAAATTGTATTACAACGATGATATTTTAAGTAAAAGTGACTTTTGTTGCATTTTTTACAAACAAACTGCACTTTTATGGACTATATTATTGTTTTAATATGTTTTACTGTTTTAAAACACTAATATTTGTGTTTAGTGAAGTCTCCCGAGAATAACAGTACCCCCCCATGTACAGGTTTTATGGTGTTTTGGAAAGTTATAGAGTCACATATAAGGCTTGCATTTCAATTTTTTGACATTGAAATTTGCCAGATTGGTTATGTTGCCTTTGAGACCGTATGGTAGCCCAGGAATAAGAATTACCCCCTTGATGGCATCCCATTTGCAAAAGTAGACAACCCAAGATATTGCAAATGGGGTATGTCCAGCCATTTCTAGTAGCCACTTATATAAATATTAGTTTTTTGCTTTTTTCACACAAAAACAAATATGAACGTTAACTTTGGCCAGTGTTTGTGACTAAGTGGCTACTAAAAAAGACTAAACATACCCCACGTTCAATACCTTGGGTTGTCTACTTTTTCAAATGGTATGCCATTATGGGGTAATTTCATTCCTGAGCTACACACCAGTGGCGTACATACCAGGGTCCAGGGGTCGCGGCTGCGACCGCCTGGCCAACCAGGGGCCCGGCCGCCTCTGCGACCCGGTATGTAGCTTCGACACCCGCGGGCCCCAGGCTGGCCCCGCTTTCGACACCAGGCAGGCGGGTGGCTCTTGTCGGGTAGGCGGGCGCTACGAGGGAGTTTCGTTTAGGTAAAGTTACCCTCGCCACATCGCGACTGATGCTGGTACCGGAGCCGGAAGATGACGGCCATCTTCCGGGCGCCGCGGCATCCCTACGCCGGGCGCCGTAGGGAGTTGAAGAGAAGCACTGAGTGCTCCCTCACGCGCCCGCCTGCCCGACCGGCCACCCGCCTGCCTGGGGTCAGCAGCACCACTGGACCCCAGGGAATCCCCCCAGCACTCCAAAAGGTAAGGAGGCTGGGGATATTACATTTGAAAAAAAAAATGTGTTAGTGTGTGTGTGTGTTAGAGTGTGTGTGTGTTAGAGTGTGTGTGTGTGTTAGTGTGTCAGTGTTTGTTTGTGTTAGTGCGTGTGTTAGTGTGTGTGTCAGTGAATGTGTCTGTTATTGGGTGTGTGTGTTAGTGTGTGTGTTTGTGTGTGTGTGTTAGTGTTTTTGTGTGTTAGTGTGTGTTAGTGTATGTGTGTGTGTTATGTATGTGTGTGTTAGTGTGTGTGTGTGTGTGTGTGTTAGTGTTTGTTTGTGTTAGTGTGTGTGTCTGTTATTGGGTGTGTGTCTGCTAGTGAGTGTGTTACTGTGTGTGTCTGTTACTGAGTGTGTTTGATGTCTGCTAGTGAGTGTGTGTTTGTCAGTGAAAGTGTATGTTTTGTAAGTGAGTGTGTATGTATGTCTGTCGCTGAGTGTGTCTCTGTCAGTAAATGTGTGTGTCTGTTAGCTAGTGTGTATGCGTCTGTTCGTGAGAGTGTGTGTGTGTCTTCAGCATTTACCTTTCTCCAGCGTCGGACTCCCCAGTGTCCGCCTCAGCTCCGAAATGCACATGCGCGGCAAGAGGCGCGCTCGCATTTAAACCACCCATAGGAAAGCATTACTCAATGCTTTCCTATGGACAAACAGTCTTCTCACTGTGATTTTCACAGTGAGAATCGCGGAAGCTCCTCTAGCAGCTGTCAATGACAGCCACCAGGCTGGATTAACCCTCAGTGGGGTCACAGCCCTGCAAACCCCTGCGACCAGGTGCCCGCCACCATGTGTTGCGACCGACCCGCCCGAGTAAGCGGGGGGCCCACGGATCAATTTTTGCACCGGGGCCCCATGGGTCATGTGTACGCCACTGACCACACCGTCTCAAAGGTAACATTACTAATCTAGCAAATTTCAATTTGAAAATGGAACGTTCTATATTTGACCCTGTAACTTTCCAAAACACCATAAAACCTGTTAATGGGGGGTACTGTTGTACTCGTGAAACATCACTGATTACAAATATGTGCATTTTTTTGCAGTAAAACCTAACAGTATTATGACATTTACAGCTAAAATGTGAGGCGGAACTACACATTTAAAAAAAAAAAAAAGATTTCTCACAGTTTTTTTAATTTTATTCATAATAAATTATGTTTCATATATAAATATTTGATACGAAATGAAAACCCTGTTTCTCCTGAACAAAATGATATATAAAAAGTGTGGGTACATTTAATATGAAAAAGGTGAATTACGGTTGAACAGACAGATAGCGCAAATTCCAGTTTTTATTTACGTTTTGTTTTGATCAGAACCCGTACTATTGACTCCGTCCTGAAGGGGTTAACCGCTTAAGACCGGAGGGCGTACTATTACGCCCTATTTTAGGCGGCTCTAAATGCCGCCAGGCGTAATAGTACGCCCTCCATTTTTTTTTTTACTTCCCCGGTCGCAGGCGATCCCACGCTGGCGATCGCAGTTGGGGGGACTCCCAGGGAGCCCCCCGCGACACAACCGACCTCTTGCAGCCCCCCCGGCCATGTGAGAGTGAGGTCCTTGCGAGGACCTCACAATCACATGGGAGGGTTAGCTGCCTGCTGCATTGCCAGCAGGGGGACTGCCTGTAATGACAGGCAGCCCCCCTGCTGGCTGGAAATAAAATAAATTAATGTTAATAAGTGTAAAAAAAAATTATATACTTAGATCATATATATATATTATATATATATATGATCTATTATATATATATGATCTAAGTATATATATATATGCATATATACATACATACACATACACTGTCTAGGTGTATTTTACTATTAATATATATATAATTTTCCTGGCCATATCCATGGCAGCACAACAATGGGTTAGCTCCTCCCTATCCCTAATTAGACAGGAACAGAATTAAAATCAGGGGTATAAATACCCCCTCCCACCAATGGTCCCTTAGTCTTTTTTTTCCTGTCCTATCCCTATAGGACTCCAGTCACTGTAGACTGTGAGCATACTCTTTTTTTTTCTCTTTGGCTTACCTGAGGGTTTTTACCTTCGGCCTCAAGGGAGTTCAGCCTCTCTTCCTTGGGAAGTCTCCAGTACGTGGCCCTGCGCAAAGGATATCCCCCTGGAGATGCTCCTTTAGTGACCGGGAGCCACTTGCAGTGACCCTAGGGGTAGCAAGCAAAATATTGCCAGTAAGGAACATTCCCTGCAGTAACCAAGCGGTAGCAGGAAGTGGCAGAAGAACCTCATCTACAGAAGATTCTTCTTACCTCTACCTGGCAGGCACAGTAAGTTTTAATGCATTTATTGTGTATTATTTTACTTATGGCTGTCAGGTTTTCCCCCTTCCACCTCTTGTATGTGCCATAGGATTTTGTATTTTTTTTTTTTCCTTCTCTCTCCCCTTTTCCCCTTTAATTTTGATTTTACCGGGCTTGCCGCCATCTTGTCGGCGTCCTCCTGGTGCTCTGCACCTGCGCGGACTGTGGGCGCGTCATTCCCGGTCCCCGCGCATGCGCGGTCCGGCGGCCGCGTCATAGCTTCTTCCGCGCATGCGCGGACCGGTAGCTACGTCTGGGACGCCTCCGCGCATGCGCGGATTAGGGGGGCACGTCATGCGGACGTCCGCGCATGCGCGGAGTATTTGTGCACATGCGCGGAGTGTTCTTCCGGGTTCGCGGTGACGTCATCGGTGACGTCACTCGCCACCTTTAAAAAGGCGCCAAATTTGAATTTTCTTACCTGTTTCAGGTTGCCTGGACTCTGGGGAGCTCTTGCAGCATCTTTTGTTCCAGTTTTGTTCGATTTTTCAAACCTCCAGTTTCTGTTACTCAGGTATGGGTTTATTTCTTAAAGGCACCTTCCCCTTTTTTCACAGATTGAGTTTTTATGCTTTTTTGAGTATAAATATTTCAATTCCTTCCTATATTATGACAGGGAAGATGGACAAATCTTTCTCATCAGACTCTGAGGCTTACATTCATAAACAAAGGTCGCAATCCAAAGGTTATAGGTAAGCCATTTTTTTTCCCTCTCTCTATCTAGACCAAACAAAAGAGTGCTTGGTTTAATTATATTTCCCTATTATGTCAGCTCTACGGGAATTAAAGCATCCAGAACTTCCAAAGGCAAGTCGCCTATGAAGAAGAGATGCGAAGCCTGCAGCAATAAACCTCTGGAAGGCAAACGTCTCTGCGCAGAATGCCTCTCTACAGCCGCAGGCACTTCCACTACTGCCCCTACTCCAGATATGATGGAGTTTATTAAACAGGCGGTCTCCCAGGGCAGCAGAGAAGCTAGGAAGTCCCACAAGAGGCCAAGATTTGCTGAACCCTTGGGGTTTTCTCAGGAAGAATCCTCAGATGAGTCCGTAGACTCCTACAGGGACGGGCTATCCTCCTCTGAAGAAGAATCTTATGCCCCAGAATTCATGGAGCCTGCTCAAGTTGATCATTTAATATCCAGAGTGCGCAAATCCTTGAGTCTCAAGGAAATTTCCTCTGAGCAACCTTCTACTTCCAGTAGATATTTTGCTGATCTGAAGAAAAAGAGAGCCACGTTTCCAGCTCATGAGACAATCAAGGAACTGATTTGAAGACGAGTGGTCAAATACTCGTAAGAAACTGACCTCTCAAGGCAGAGTTGCTCGTCTTTATCCATTTGAGAGAAAAGACTCCAGCTGTTGGGATTCGGCTCCTAAGGTAGATGCGGCCATAGTAAGACTGGCCAAACACACTACTCTACCGGTTGACGACGCAGGTTCATTCAGAGATCCCATGGATATAAAAATGGATCTGAACCTTACCAAAGCTTACGTGGCTGCAGGCACAGGCCTCCATCCAGCAATCGCTCTCACCTCAGTTTCCAGAGCTTTAAAGATCTGGATGGAAAATCTAGAGGCAGACATCCAAAGAGGCAGGAGCAGATCCAGTCTTCTGGAAAGCCTAAAAGATATAAAACTTAAAGTAGACTTTACGTCTGACGCTTCGGTGGATCTGGTTAAGGCCTTTGCCAGAAATATGGCCCTCTCCGTTTCAGCCAGAAGGGCTTTATGGTTAAGGTCCTGGATAGCAGATACCTCTTCTAAATCTAGTTTATGTGCCTTACCTTTCCACGGAGACATGTTGTTTGGAAAAAACGTGGCTGAATGTATTAAAAGAGCAGCCGAAGGCAAAAGAGCTTTTCTCCCGCAGGATCGTAAACCCAGAGGTTCCTTTCGATCCAAAAGATATCCAGACTATTTTTCCTTTCGAGATGCCAGATCTTACAAGCCAGGAAGAGAGCATGGAAGATCCCAGCCTTGGAGAGGTGGACAGTCATCCAGAGGCGGTAAATCTAGAGGCACCTCATTCCACAAGAACCCCAGATCTTTATGACTGGTCCCCCCCCCCAGTCAGTAGGTGTGGGGGCACGTCTGTTACTCTTCCAAGACGTATGGGAATTATCCACCACAGACAGATGGGTGTTGGATATCATAAGAAGGGGATATCGTTTAGAATTTTTCAGACCCCCTCCAGCGTACTCCTTTCAAACAACCAAATGGCCAGGAGACGCAGCAAAAAGACAGGCCTTGAAAGATTTCATCTCGACACTCCAGGAAGGAAATGTCATCATTCCAGTTCCTCAGCAACAACAAGGTCAAGGGTTTTACTCTCACCTGTTTCTCACCAGAAAAGCTTCAGGTGGTTGGAGGCCTATCTTAGACTTAAGCAGACTAAATCAGCATCTCCTCATCCGAAAGTTCAAGATGGAATCTATTCAATCCATCATAAAGGTCGTCTTTCCACACCAATGGATGATTTCTATAGACTTGGCAGACGCTTATTTCCACATCCCCATCGCTCCAGAACATCAGAAATTCCTTCGGTTTGCGGTGGAACAAGGGCATTTTCAATTCCGAGCCCTGCCGTTTGGTCTCAGCACAGCTCCAAGAACATTCTCCAAGGTCTTGGTTGTTTTGATTGCGGAGCTCAGGAAAAAGGGCATAACCATTTACCATTACTTAGACGACATCCTCATCTTGGCAGAGGACACAGATACCCTTCAGACCCATGGACAGGTTTGTCTACGTTTTCTACGCCGTCATGGTTGGAAGATAAACGAGAACAAGAGCCAATTACAGCCGGTTCAGGAGATGAAATATTTGGGGGCCATATTCAACACTCTAGCAGGCACAGTGCAACTGTCTCCAGAAAGAGGTACGAAGTTGATGAACAAAGTCAAAGACATGTTGGCATCCAATGTGACCTCAGCAGAAAGATGCATGAGCCTATTGGGATCAATGTCCTCCACCATCGGGCTGACAAGATGGGCCCAATGGAGGATGAGGATTTTCCAGAAGAATTTCATCCTTCAATTCAGATCGAAAAGTCCACTTCAGCCTATCAAGATTCCCCCTCAGGTCCATCAATCTCTGATTTGGTGGTTACAGAAGAAATCCCTGTTCAGAGGGTTTCCATTGGGGAACATCACATGGACAGTTATTACCACGGACGCAAGCCAGTGGGGATGGGGTGCCCACCTGCAAGATCAGTTTATCCAGGGGAAATGGTCCTTTCCAGTAACAGAGACTCCCTCCAACCAATTGGAGCTTCTGGCAGTTCTAAAAGCTCTAGAGAATTTCCTTCCCCTCATACGCTTCAAGTGGATCAAGATCAGATCAGACAATTCCACTGTAGTTGCCTACATAAACCATCAAGGGGGAACAAGGAGTCGGAAAATGATGTCCATCATGAAGCCCCTAATGTCCTTCTCCCAGAAGCATCTAGCGGGCCTATCGGCGATCCATCTTCCGGGAGTCCAGAATTCCATAGCGGATTACCTAAACAGAGTGGAATTAGATCCAGGAGAATGGAGTCTGTCAAACAAGGTGTTCGAAGACATCTCTCAAGTATGGGGCATGCCACAAGTCGACCTTATGGCAACACACAAGAACAGGAAGGTGCAGCACTTCTTTTCAAAAAGCATCGATCCCCAAGCATCAGGAAGGGATGCTCTTTCAATCGATTGGGAATTTCAACTAGGATACGCATTTCCTCCTACGCCCCTCATCTTTCCTCTTCTGAGACGATTGAGGCAGGAGAAGGTATCCATCATCCTCATAGCCCCCTTTTGGCCTTGCAGGCCGTGGTTTCCTCTGTTGTTGAGCCTCTGCAGCGCAGAACCCTGGCAGCTTCCAAATATTCCTTCCCTTCTACATCAGGGTCCTGTCCTCCATCCAGACCCTGCCTCCCTCAAGCTGATGGCATGGAAATTGAAAGGGAAAGGTTGAACTGCAAGGGATTTTCCCATTCTGTCATTGAAACTCTACTGCAAGCAAGGAAACGCTCTACATCTTCCACTTACTACAGAATCTGGGACGTTTTTTTCCTCCTGGGCTGCATCCAACCACAGGAATATTCAGTCTATCTCCACCAAGGAGATCCTTGAATTTCTACAATCCGGTCTTGATAAGGGTCTAAGCTACAATACCCTGAAGGTACATATTTCAGCTCTTTCGGCCCTTACGGACCAAAGATGGGCCTTAAACTCAGACGTGATCAGATTTATGGCAGCAGTTTTGAAAATCAAGCCTCCTATCAAGCCCTTCGCTCCACCATGGGATCTTCCCTTGGTGTTAAGGGCTCTGAGCAATTCTCCTTTTGAACCTCTTGAATCCATCTCTCCTCAGTTACTCACCATTAAGACGGTTCTATTGGTGGCCTTAGCCTCAGGTAGACGAGTGTCTGAACTCCATGCCTTATCTACGAAAGAGCCCTTTACAGTTTTTCATAAGGACAGAGTTATTTTACGAACTGTTCCCGAATTTCATCCTAAAGTGGTGTCAGCTATTCACATCAACGAAGAAATAGTACTCCCAGCTCTTCATTCAGAGTCTTCTACTGAGGATGATGAATCTCTGCCTTCTCCATTGGATCTTGTTCGATGTCTGTCTGTCTATCTACAAAGATCTTCAGCCTGGCGGATCTCTCAAAGGCTATTCGTTATCCCCAACGGCCCCAGAAGAGGCCTTCAGGCTTCTAAGATGGCCATCAGTAGATGGATTGTTGCCGCCATCGTTCAGGCTTACCAAGCCTCAAAGATGAAGGTCCCTGAGGGGCTCAAGGCTCACTCCACGAGGTCCCTTTCCTCATCTTGGGCAGCAGCTGCTAATTTGTCTCCCGAGCTGATTTGCAAAGCAGCCACTTGGTCTTCTCCAAACACGTTTATTAAGCATTACCAGATTGACGTTAAAGCCAGCCAATCAGACTCTTTTGGCAAATCAGTCTTATCCGCAGTCAACTCTTCTTGATTGATTTCTATTGCACGTGTGATTTCTAATACACCAGCATTTAAAAATGTTCTTGAGTCTGTGTTTCTTTATTCCCTCCCTTGGTTATTGCTTGGGTATTACCCATTGTTGTGCTGCCATGGATATGGCCAGGAAAGATGAAAATGTATCCATACTTACCGTAATTTTCCTTTCCTGGTCATAGGCCATGGCAGCACTTAGATCCCGCCCTGGGATATTGCTGTTAACAAGACTAAGGGACCATTGGTGGGAGGGGGTAATTATACCCCTGATTTTAATTCTGTTCCTGTCTAATTAGGGATAGGGAGGAGCTAACCCATTGTTGTGCTGCCATGGCCTATGACCAGGAAAGGAAAATTACGGTAAGTATGGATAAATTTTCATCTATATATATATATATATATATTAATATCAAATTACACGTAGACTGATACTGATTAAATAAATATATAATTATTGTTATATATATATTTATATATAATATAAAAAATTTAAATACGTTAAAAAATAAAATTTTAAAATAAATAATAAAAAATGTATAGATGTGTGCTATTTCGTTCTAACTGTATTGTGATAATATATATATAGTTATATCAAAATACACGTAGAACGAAATAATATATATATATATCTATATACATAAATATATACGTATATATCACTATTTATATACCTATATATAAATAAAAATATTTTTAAAAAATAATATATATATATATATATATACATACATATATTTACACATACGTATATATATATATACATATATATTTATGTAATATTTTTACATAATTAGGTATCTTAATTAATTACAATTAGCGGGACCTGCCTGACAACCCATGCCGAAAGTAAAGGGAATTTAATTTGCTAGCACTATATTTAACCCTATAACTTTACATGGGGGGTACTGTTCTACTCGGGAGACTTCACTGAACACAAATATTAGTGTTTCAAAACAGTAAAATGTATTACAACAATGATATCGCCAGTAAAAGTGACGTTTTTTGCATTTTTCATGCACAAACAGCACTTACACGGACAATATTATTGCTGTGATACTTTTTGCTGTTTTGAAACACAAATATTTGTGTTCAGTGAAGTCTCCCGAGTACAACAGTACCCCTCATGTAAAGGTTTTATAGTGTTTTCAAAAGTTACAGCGTCAAATATAAGGCTTGCGTTTCATTTTTTTCACATTAAAATTCGCCAGATTGGTTACGTTGCCTTTGAGACCCTATGGTAGCCCAAGAATGAAAGTTACCCCTATGATGGCATACCATTTGCAATAGTAGACAACCCAAGGTATTGCAAACAGGGTATGTCCAGTCTTTTTTAGTAGCCACTTAGTCACAAACACTGGCCAAAATTGGCGTTTTTTGCATTTTTCACACACAAACAAATACTAGCGCTAACTTTGGCCAGTGTTTGTGACCAAATGGCTACTAAAAAAGACTGGACATACCCCATTTGCAATACCTTGGGTTGTCTACTATTGCAAATGGTCTGCCATTATAGGTGTAAATTTCATCCCTGGGCTACTATACAGTCTCAAAGGCAACATAACCTATCTGGTGAATTTCAATTTCAAATGTAACGTGCTATATTTGACCCTGTAACTTCCCAAAACACCATAAAACCTGTACATAGGGGGTGCTGTCTTACACGTGAGACTTTGCTGAATACATTTTACTGTTTTGAAACACTAATATTTGTGTTTAGCAAAGCCTTCCGAGTAAAACAGGTTTTATGGTGTTTTGGAAAGTTACAGGGTTAAATATAGTGCTAGCAAATTAAATTCCCTGGACTTTTGGCCTGTCAGGCAGGTCCCGCAAATTGTAATTAATAAAATTACCTAATTATGTAAAATTATTACATAAATATATACGTAGAATTATTATATATATATATATATATATACGTGTGTGTATATATATGTGTATATTTATATATATATATATATATATATATATATATATACACACACACACACACACACGATACCAGTAGAGAGCACTCAGGAGTCTTTCAAGGTAAATTTCATCTGTTGCTTTATTGAGCAATTACAAAACGTTCCAGACGACGTTTCAGTCTGTCAAAGACTTTTTTCATACATATACTTTTTTCATACATATATATATATATATATATATATATATATATATATATATATATATATATATAATTTTTTAAAATAATTTTTAAATTAAATTATTTTTATTTATATATAGGTATATATATATATATATATATATATAGTGATATATACGTATATACTTATGTATATAGATATATATATTATTTCGTTCTACGTGTATTTTGATATCAATATATATATATATTAATTTTAAAATACAGTTAGAACGAAATTACACATATTTTTATTTTTATTTTTTTTATGTATTTACATATATATTTATTTTATATTATATATATATATATAATGATAATTATATATATTTAAATCAATATCATTGTACGTGGATTTTGATATTAATATATGTATATAAAACTATATATATATATTAATATTAAAATACACTTAGACAGTGTATGTGTATTTATGTGTATGTGTGTGTGTGTGTGTGTGTGTATGTGTATATATATATATATATATACTTAGATCATATATATAATAAATATATATATATGATCTAAGTATATATTATTTATTTTTACACTGTTGTAACGGTTTTTATTTTATTTTCAGGCAGCAGTGGGAGTACCTGTCATTTCGGGCACTCCCCCTGCTGGCAATGCCTTGGACGGCTATGCCGTCCATGTGATCGCGAGGTCCTCGCAAGGACCTCGCAATCACATGGCCCAGGGGGGATGAAGAGGAAGGAGGGGGACTCCCAGGTAAGTTCCCATACCGCGATCGCCGGCGACCGGGTAAGTACTAATAGCCCCCCTACAATAGCCAAAACAGATGAAACTTAGCTAGTTGGTTAGTGCTGCACTTGTACTGGTTTGTGTCATTAAAATTTGTATTTGTGCTGCTTTGGTTTTTAGTTGTAACAGTTTGTGTTTTTTGTCAGGGAAAATTATGAAACCCACCATCAAATTCGACTTAGTGGTGTAAAGTTGGCATCGTATATTTCTAAAAAGTGAATGTATATTAAGCATTATATAGTGTAGCGGTTACCCCGTGTAGCAGAGGGGTTTCAACCGCTGGAGGGTGTCCTTTTCCCAATCAGTGAGGAGGATTCTCAGCAGCCAGTCATGTTCCAAGTGAAGTAGCTCTTATAAGAGCTAGTGTGAATAGCTGTATAGCGGTTACCCCCAATAAGAGACAGGACTCTAGATTGAGGGTGAAGTAGAACTGAGGTTTAATGACAGGTACTCTGCTTTTATTCAGTGCTCCCCTGCAATTAGATATTAACCAATCAGACAATGGTTACATCCCACAGATTCCATCTCCTCTGCTTGGGAGATAATTGAGATTCTTACTGTATCTACTCAATTATCCCCAAACTAAAACTTATACTTTTTTATGCATTTTTATAACTTTATGATTTTTCATCACACAGGAATAAAACTTATATTTTTATGAACAACACAACTTGGGGACAAACATATTCAAAATTCGTACAAATTCGTTCAGGGGTTTTCCAGAGATATGGAAAAGTCTCTTTGGACCGGCCGCACGCCTGTTTGCATACCCAAAACAGTTCCACAGATTCAGGCTGTGTGGTCGGTCTATTTCTGCGTTGAAAAGTAACAAAGTCCCATCCGAAGGCGGCGTTCGAATAGTCGAACGCACTTTGACTTCTGTCGAAATGTCGAAGTAAAACGGGATTAAACTTCCTTGGTGGTCGTTAGGTGGGTGGCAGTCTATTTCACATGAAAAAGATGACAAAGTACCATTCGAACGTGTGTTCAAATCTTCGAATGGGGCTTAGTCCTCAGCCGCAGTGTCGAAGGGTAGGGGAAGGTACTGTGGGGATATTTATGGGATAATAATAGTAACAGTGAGAATTGCCCACTAATTCAATTCTCAGATCCCAAAGAACGTTTATCGTGTTAAGTGGAATGTATTTCATATAATAATATCACAATGTATAAAAATAGATTTTTTTTATGATAACCAATAATTAACAAATAATATTATGTAACATGCATGACAATAATCAATGAATATTCAGTATAAAATTATATGCAATACAAAGGAACGGCTATTACGTTTCAATGGCTATTACAGCATTTTCTGTCAAGACTTTATAATTTATGACTATGCTTACACAGACATAGTGAAACTTTTCACAGCGAAGAACAGAATTCCTCAGAGTGCAGCGTAAGGTCGTAAAGTTTAGCAGACAGTTAGAATAACCCTTTCAATGCTGGCTAGATCTCCTAGGTAGTTAAGATCTATTTTTATGTAATTTTAAATAAAATAACATTTAACCCAGTTCATTAGTCATTTCCTGAAACCCATCCAATAAGAGAATCTACCATATTATATAAGCAGATTTTTAATTTGTCTAAAAGATATCTATCTTAATTTAGAGCAAATCAATACACCTGGATAAAAACAGCGGTATGCTAACACGTGATAATATCACATCAATATATAATTATTCTTAATTCCACCTGCAGAATGGAATGTTTATAACTATATATTCTTAGTTAACTAAGATTTCTTAATATGGAAATCTGACCGTGCTTTATCCAGTCATATATAATGCTATTAATACATTTTAATTAATTTAATTAATTAAATGAAACCAGTATAATTACCAGTTGAGTAGATATTTCATCCGATTGGTAGTCTCAGGAACTTATTTGGATGTCTCTCTCTGCATGGAGGTTGGAGTCCCCAAACTTCCAATTCCTCTCTCCTCTTTTTCTTTGCATATCTCTTGGATCTGCCCCCCTGTCTTCCCTTTGTCTTAACTTTTAAAGGGCCAGACTCTCTGTACGTCATCAGTTGATAACCCAATAGAAGCACTAGAGGTGTGGTTATCTTCCAGATCGCAAATTAGTTATTTGGTCTATAGAGGGCAGTCTTGTCCCACTAAACATACCTATCCAGGAAAGAGTTAACTTTTCCTGGTGGCTATTTTGACATCATTTTGCTTATCTCAAATGACCACTATAACTTACGTATCCTTCAAAGATCAAAGGGTTTCTTAAATTTTGTCCAGACTATGTGTCTGGCAAATCCTGCCATAATTTCTGATATGACAGATCATGAACTAAGTTTACCCTTTTCCATACAATGGTACCTTATATATATATAGACAGTAAAATTAAATTATTTAATCTTCTCTGTCACAATCGTCTGGGTTTAGATTTGATTATATTCTTCTTATCACTTGTTTATACTATGCATTCCTTAGCTCTGGCAAAGAGGCCAGTCTTACAGAAAGAATTTTGTGTCTTTTTGTTAATTTGAAAATAACAAAATGGGGTCTGGTCTGTTCAGAGTGACTCAGAATATACACTTTTAGTTTCTATCATAGCACAAAATGTCTGCCGATATAAATACTCTGACATAACCCCCCTTTAGTGCATTTCATAGCCAAAATTAATTTAGCTTATGAATAAGCACTATAGAAGTTATCAGACATATTGTGCAATCACATCATTTCTAACATAGGCCCGTGCGTGGAATGAACATTTTTGTATATATTTGTACCTGTAAGAGTTTTGAACTTTACACTTAGTACAATCAACCATAATATCATTATTAACATAGTACATTATTTTCATTTGAAAAATGTTTTTGGGAGTTACATATGGTATGGTCAATAAAAAGCAAATCTCCATACGTTCCGGATTAATTAAGAGAGGTATAGCGCTCCCCATCTCAAAGGCCAGATTTAATTGCATAGGCTCAATTGTCTCTCCATCCACATTGGCAAGCATCGCATGAACAATATCCTTGGATACAAAGTACAGAGGTATGCGTCCCCCTGCCAATTCGATCATTCCAGTTTGCACTTCGTCAAGAAAAGCAAGTGTGTGGAACAATATTGGGTCATGCAGAAATAGAAGTTCACGCTTAAATAAGTCATGACTTTGGTGCAACTCAGTGGATTTGGCAATTAACTCCGAATGCAAATTTGTTGTAACAACTGTGTCTTCCACAATAGTTAACACGTCTTGGAGAAGTGTTCTTTGCTGTTTTATCACCTGATGAATATCGTTAATGTGTTGCTTTAGCGCATAGATTTCCATATCCAGCTTTTGGACAGTAATAGAGTTGGCTGCAGACATTCCAGTTGCGACAACTGCACCGACAGTGGCACAAACTAATGCAACAATTATAGCGGTGAGGAACCTTTTGGGTCGGTTGCTCATCGGAATAGAACTGGATACAAATGGTTTCCGGGCTTGCTCCAAGATGTTTCGCACACGGTCCTGTGCTCTTTGGAGGTGCATCTGGTACCAAGTCTGTAACTCAGGAAGCTGCATCGATGAAATGTTGTATGCCTTCTCAATGGAAATCTTGGGGTCCAAGCTGACGAACACACGTCGGGTCAGGATCCTCTTCTCTGTTAAGATGAACCCTGGTGTCTCTTGAATCAGGATGCCGGAGGATGGTCCCATCTCTGCGATCGGGTCGGTCCGTAGCTCTGGGCACAGGAGCAGTACAATCCAGAAACATGCCACATCCTTCTTGGACATCTTTCGACAGTCACGGATCAGGAACTCGTTTCAGACTTATCTACTAATGATTCAAGGTTTGTTAAGCATACAAACTTATAACAGTGTGACATCACTTGCCCTAGGACAACACATTTTTACGATTCATCAACATATGTATTCTATCTAATTCTATTTTTATAACTTCATCCCTCACTACATTTATTACTGACTCTTCAGCAATTTGCCTATGGCAGCTAAACAAGCTAGTAACCTGCTTAGAAATGTAGTTATTGGATGGCAAGGAAATGGTTAATGACATGAACGTACATGAGATCATGGCACATCACAATATTTCACATCATACTATACCACGTGAATCAAGCATTCATCTAGGTTAGTCGTTCACCCTTCTGCGTCCGAATCCACACCTATAATCCTTAATTGAGATTTAGGATGACAAGCACGCAACTGGTTAATGTGAACCCACTTTTCAATAAAATCACCATCCTTAGGAATTTTTATCTTGTACGCTACTGGGGAAATTTTGTCAATGATGACATATGGCCCTTTCCAAGAAGGTAAAAATTTATTTTCCTTGACTTGATTTCGCGCAAAGTTATACAGATAGACTTGATCTGTTATCTCATATTCCTTTTTCGTGGTTTTTAGATCGTAATAGGTCTTAACCCCTGTCGCTGCTTTTCTAGATTCTTTTGGGCAAAAGCAAACGCATGCTGTAAATGCTTGCGCAAATCTTCGATATACTGATGCGTAGTGGCAGCATTGATCAAGTTATGATCCGAAGTACGATATAGTAAATGCTGTGGTAAAACCATCTTTCTTCCTGTCATCAATTCAAAAGGTGACAATTTGGTAGCAGTGCTAGGTGTAGCTCTAATCGCCATTAAAACTAGGGGCAATTTAATGTCCCAGTCTTTACCAGACTCCTTAACATATTTCTTCAGAATATTAACGATAGACTGGTTATATCGCTCTACCCCCCCGCTAGACGCAGCGCGGTATGCAATATGTAGCTTTCGTTTAACACCTAGAATGTTCCACATCTTAGCCATTACTTCGCTGGTAAAATGACTACCTCTGTCTGACTCAATTCTTTGAGGCAGACCGAACCTGGAAAAGACATGGTTAATCAACAAAGTGGCGCACACGGTACTCGTGTTCTCTTTACAAGGCAAACATTCTATCCACTTTGTGTACATACATGTAACAGTTAACATGTATTTGTTACCTCTTGAAGATCTTGTTACAGGACCTATAAAGTCAATTTGAATATCAGACCAGGGTAATGACACCCCCCTCTTCTGAAGTGGTGCACGATGGGTTGGACCATGGGGTTGATATTGCGGACAAATCAAGCATCCCTGACAGTATGTCTTAACATCCCTTAACATGTGTGGCCAATATGCATAATCACGCAATATCTCATATGTGATCTTATCACCACGATGCCCAGATGTAGGTGCATCATGTGCGTGTTGGAGCATTAACCCTCTGTATACAGTTGGGACTACCCATTGTTGTATACCATGTTTAGAAGTTCTGACCAGTAACCCATCCATGATACTAAATTGGACTTTATATCTCATCAAGATTCGTAAATCTTCATTATCTTTGCAATCTTCATCTGTGATGGGATTGGCAGTAGGGTCTTCTATATGTTTATAGAATATGCCTATGACGGGATCATTCTTTTGGCTAGTAATCAGGTCCTCACTAGGAGCTTCTTGACTCTATTGCACGACATTTAAGTCGGCATTATCTCTAGCCTGACGTCTAGTTATGGCGTCAACATGAATTGAACCCATAAGATCATCAATGTTTAGGGTTTCACCATTGATGGCAGCTTGTTTTGCCAGTGAATCGGCTAAGTCATTACCATCCTTGTCAATACCTTCTATTTTAGAATGGCCTTTGGTTTTCTTCCAATATATTGTTAAACCATTTTCCTTAACCAACTCATCGATTTTACAAAACAATTTCCCATGTTTAACAGGTTTGTTATTGCTTTTCAGCATTTGGTTACGTTTCCAGCTAGGCAGATATTCGACGAAACTGTTGCGAACATAGTTGGAATCAGTTATAATAACAAATTCTTTGATACCATATTCTATTGCCATTTGAATGGTCTTATATACTGCACAGAGTTCGGCTATCTGACTGCTTTTGGGACCAATATTGTATCCTATAGATACATTAGGATAATCACCTGTCCAGGCGATTCCGATACCTGCAACTAACTTCCGTTCAGCACCAGCGACGTGGTGATATGAACAACCATCAATGTATACCCACGGTAGTGGTCGACAGTATTCCTCGTCATAAACTTTATAAGGAGATAGCAATTGCTCTTCTAGGAAGTCATCTCCGGTGTCATTATCATCCAGAGATGGAGCAGTGCAGTCATGTAATTCTGCTAAACCTTGGGCAACTGGGCTTCTCTTATTATGTTTATAACAGACTTCTAACGGCCATCCCTGTAAGGATAGAGTCCATGCAGTAATCCGACTGTTAGAGAGATTACCGTCTCTAATTCTTTCACTCTGCAGATACTGTAGAGGTTGGTGAGCTGTTTCTACAATTATTTTCTCACCTTGGATATAGCTACGAAAATTTTGTAGTGCCCAGACAGTCGACAATAACGCCTTCTCACACGTGTTGAATTTAACTTCAACAGGTGACAAAGTCTTGCTAGCATATGCAATAACTTTGTTTAAACTGTCCTGCTTCTGATACAGAACAGCACTTATGCTTAAATCGGTATATCCTGTCTCCAGATAGAAGGGTTTACCCCCCTCTGGGTATGCTAAACAGGGTGCCTGAGTGAGCTTCCTCCTCAGTTCACTTACCGCTTGGTCCTGAGGCTCCCCCCAGTTCCAGGTAGTTTCCTTTTTAAGCAGGTGTAAGAGTGGTTTAGTTATTTCTGCATAGTTATCTATAAACTTACGGGAGTAGTTAGTCATACCAAGGAACGATCTTAATTCCCTGATGTTTGAAGGTGTTTTAGCCTTTAGTACGGCTTCAACCTTCTTCCTCTGGGGATTTAATCCTTCAGAAGTTACCTCATGTCCAAGGAAATTGACATGGGTGCGACACCATTGTGCCTTTTGTAAAGACAGTTTAATCCCTGCCTCTCTTAACTGAGTGAGAACATGTCTAATCTCTAAGATATGCTTATCAAAGGAAGTGCTTTTCAGCAAGACATCGTCGACATATGATAACGTTCCTCTCTCGAGTGCGTCAGGCATAGCTTTATGCATGAACACAGCGAATTCATGACCAGAGTTTATGTAACCGAAAGGCATACGGGTCCAGGTATACTGCTGCTTTCCAAATGTGAAGGCCAATTTGTATTGGTCTTCATTATGGACTGGTACAGTCCAATATCCCTGCGCACAGTCAATGGCAGTGAATATTTTGGATCCCTGCATTTGTACCAAACATTGGTCTATGTATGGCGTTGGCCAACCAGACATATAGACGCGTTTATTTAGCTGTCGTAAGTCAGCGCATAAACGCCATTGTCCATTAGGTTTCAGAATCCCCAAGATCGGATTATTATACGAACTGTGCACTGGACGTATAATGCCCCTTTCCTTTAAATTCTGAATGATGTCTTGTAGACCATCATATGACGCTAATGGGAGTCTATATTGTTTGATAAATACAGGTGGTAAATTTGGATCAGTTTGTATTCTGGCTACGTGGAGGTTAGTTAACCCACAGTCATAGGAATCTTTGGCAAAAATATCTTGGAATTCTAAAAGGATTTCCTTTAGCTGTTGCCGCTCAGCATCGTTGGAGCAACCGTCAGCTAAAGATATTTGCTCTTCTAGCCTTTCCTGAAATCCTGGAAAGATTTCAGGCTGGCCTATCTCATAAGCTTCTTCAAGCCTAGAAGTTAGGTCAGTTCGGTGTTGACTTACCTTTTCTCTTTGGTCGTGATACTCTTGTGATTCCTGCTCATTGAGCGGATGATCGAAGGTGATAGATGCTTCTTCGATTTTACACGAGCCTTCTTCAACATTGAAGGGATACACAGATAGGATAGTGAATAATCCTTCTGGGGAGGAATGGAATATTTGATCGACAATTTCGTCCTCAGTTAAGTATTCTTCAGGGATGAGGCCTATAATTTGGTTTTGGAAACCAAATGTATAGTACTCAGCATCCAATGCTAGACCTAATAATGTTCCTTTTGGTAAAGTAACACTATTGGGTGTAACATTGTTGACCATGAGATAGGTGGGATTCTTACCAATACTTACCATCTGCTTTAACAGACTTCTGCTAATATAGCTGTTCTCACTCTGTAAGTCCAGCTTTGCATTCCTACTTCTTCCTAAGTCATTTATTTGAATAGGAAAGAATAAGTTGTTATTAACCCTTTCAATTCTGGCAAGGAATTGAGCATGACCTGCCAGATCTACAGATTCAACATAGTCCCTGTGGAGAGAAATAGTTAAAACATCACCTTCCAGAGAGACATTCTGGATCCTCTCTGGAGCAATTCTTATGGAATGCTCATCTACAGGTGTGATTGCATCATTCACCTGCAGGATAGTCACGTCAGGTGACTGACTATTTCTAAAATGTACCTCAATCGAGTCAGGTCTTTCTTCTATCACATGGCAGTTACGATCAGATTGTACATGTGATTTCTCGTAGGTTATGGGAACCTTAGCTTGTGACCATACAATTCCATTCACACAGTCAATAATTGTGTTAAGTCTTCTGAGTATGTCTATACCCAGAATCAGACGGTCCCATAGGGGAGATCTACCACTATCACCGGGTGTCTAAAGGTTTTGTTACCTATTTTAAACTTTAACCAGGTATTGCCAATAACATGAAGGGCATTTCCTCCTACACTCAACAGAGCATTGGGGAAGCCTCTTAGCTTCGGCTTATCCGTTGCTAAGTCCATTACCTGCTGGAAGTAGGTATTGGATAAGATAGTGGCTTGTGAACCAGTATCTATTAACCCTTTAAAAGGCTGGGGTAGCGAATCCTGTATTTCTACAGACATGTAGTACCTTCCTTCATGTTCTTCTAATTCACATAAGAATTTAGAATGTGTCAACATATTACTTGTTTTCCATACATTACCGGTCACAGCAGTAGTTTCTACCTGTACTGAGGAATGCTCAATCTTACCCACAGGCCCATCCTTTTTAGGAACATCTTGAACTGTCAAGCGGGAACTAGTGGTCGGCATCTTATCAGTTAATCCTTTCAGGTCTGGATCCTGGAAACTAGTGGTTGCTGGGGCTACTTTAGCCTTTGGCTGAAATGAAAAAACAGAGGAACACGTTGCGCCTCCTTCACCCGGAAGTGAAGTGACGGTATAGGCAATAGGTTTCCTTACACAACTATTGTTTATATGACTGTTAGTACCTGGAAAGGAAACAGGGTTAGGCATTACATCTACTGATAACCTAGCCTGTTTAGTCACAGTGGCTATTATTGCTGCGGCACCTGTTGTTGTTGCTGCGGTTGCACAGGTAGTTCTGCAATTGGAGCTATCCCTAAAAAAGGATTTAGAGCAAAGACTTGGTTGATCTTTGTCATTTCCTCCATTAATTTGCCCATCTGGTCTGTCAATTGACCAACCTGACGACGCAAATTATTTCCCCCATTGCCGTTTTGTCTTTGCCCATTAGAATTTGGCTGGGATGGCTGAGACTGTTGGGAGTTATTGGAAGCAGATTGGTTGTTTCTGTTTCCATATCTCCTATTTCCCTGAGGATTCCTTCTCCATTGGGAATTGCCTTGGTTCTTATTAACCCAGGGGCGTTTATTCCCATTGGTATTGGATTTTTCAGAGTTATTAGAGGAATTTGCAGAATTGCTTCTGGCGTTTTCCTGTTTCTGAGGTTTTGGTGTTTTCAAAACCTCGGAATAGGTCCTCTTTTTCTGTTGGGTTTCTAAACCTAACTGAATTTTAGTCTCTGACACCATTTTATCACCAGGTTTCTTAACCTTTGGCTGATTTTCGTCATGTGCATGGTGTATAGTGTACAATTTCATACACTGACTGACTAGCCATTCTAATGGCAACTTACAATCGTAATCTCTTGCGAGATTCATTTGTATGTTTACCGGCATGGCATGAAAATACAGATCTTTGAAGTCTGTGCTTTCATACCTGGGTTTTCTTTGGGCCACGGAGTATGCATTTTTAAGAATTATTAAAAATTCTCTGGGGCTTTGATCTGGAGGCACTTTAAGTTATAAAGCGCCTTCTTTGCAGAGGCAATGGTTTTATACTTACCATATTCCATGATTATTTCATATTTCATCTTGGACCAGGACATTAACTGTATAGCTTGAAGACTTTCTAGATAAACACGACATATTGAATCAAAGGTCCATGTAATGAACCATTTCTTATGAATGTCATCATACATGCTCAATGAATTCATTGCTCTATCATAATTTTCCAGATGTTCAGATATGTTTCCTGAACCTCTAGAAAATTGTGGGACAGTCTCTCTAAGGAATTTGATGACCTTTGGTGTTTCATAAACAGGCATCGTTGATTTACGACCTCTGTTTCTGTATTTGGGTAAACGTCTATGCGATCTGTCTGCTGAAGAGGAATTAGACCCGTACAACAGTGCAGATGGTATATCAGTTACATGGCCTTCAGAGTGGATAGTGCAATCACTTTCACTCCCATCACTCTGAGCTTCTTGTTCACTGTCACAACTCTGATCTGCATCAGAATCCTGCCAGTGTACAGAACCATGTCTGTTTTCATTCCTATCACCTTGAATTGGACTCTCCCTCTCAAGTTTGGCCAAGACAGCTTTTTCAAACTGTTCTGCCCAAGATTGCCAAGATGGCTTGGTAATGTCATGAGATGGGGAATCTTGTTCCACAGGTGATTTTTTAGAATTACTCACATCTTTACTTACAGACTGTTTTATGAAAACCTGGTTTGGTGTGGGAAAATCATAATAAGGAGGGGATTTACAAATAGTCTTTTCTTGCATTTTTGTGCAACTTTTTGGCACAGAATGATGACTACAAACCTCACTGTCTAATTTCTGACTCTCCTTTTCGTACTCATCCAATTGCATTTTAAGCTGATTTATTTCCTGTGCATATTTATCCGTCAAAGCTTCCATTTCTTTTTCATGATCAGCCTGACGAGTTTTATGCTCAGGAAGTAAATCTTGGTATTTCCCATTTTGAATGCCCAGATCGTCACTGTACGTGTCCAATTTGGCATTCAGTGACTTGTTTTCATCACACACCTTAAGAAGTGCTGTCATAAAGAAAGGCCAAGAGTGTATTATGTACGCCATTTTCCTTTCTATGTTCCTTTGTTCAGCAATTTCTTTAAGATATATGATGATGTGTTCATCAGTTAGAATGGTGTGTTTAGCTTCCCATTCTATGCTTTTCAACCAAACCTCATAGGTTGCATCATTTTTCATATGTTTATGAATATGAACTAGAGCATGTTTTCTTAGGTCTTCA
>OW240922.1:61482364-61883749 GCA_933207985.1 Pelobates cultripes | reverse complement strand
CAGATGTAATTGGTGGCACTGACTGGGGAAATGGGCACTGTGAGCCTGACACAGAAGCTGGCAGCAGTGGCAGACAACTAAGTGCATTTACATTAGATAGAAAAAAAAAATCCAAAAAAAGCATACCCTTATCCCTAACCTAGCTATGCTTTTCCCTATCTTATGAACAGCAGCTACACTTTCCCTCCTCTTACTAAGCATGCAGCTTGAGAATGAATCTAAAATGGATGCTGTCCAGTAGGTGGGAGGGTCTGCTAGGGAGGCTGTGCTGCTAATTGGCTGGAATGTGTCTGCTGACTGTGAGGTACAGGGTCAAAGTTTACTCAATGATGACGAATAGGGGGCGGGTCGAACCGCGCATATGTTCGCACGCCGTGGCGAACGCGAACATGCTATGTTCGCCAGGAACCGTTCGCCGGCGAACCGTTCGGTACATCACTAGTAATCTTTTATGTAATTATATGTATTTATCTATTTATATATATTTGCGGTTATTTGTATTTTATATATAGATAGATATATATAGAATGTCATTCTAAGTGTATTTTGTTACCAATATATATATTTTAATAACAAAATACAGTTAGAATGAAATGACATATATATATATATATATAATTTATATTAAATTTTGTTTCAATATTTTATTTATTTTATTATTTTATTTATTTATTATTGTAATTATACGTAAATATATATATGTGTATATATCTATTATATATGTAATATATACACTTATTATATATATGTAACGTCATTCTAAGTGTATTTTAATATTAATATATATACTAATATTAGTATTAAAATACACTACGTATGACGTTATATATATATATAATATGTATATATATAATATTATATATTATGTATATATATGTATATAATACATATATTATATATATATATATAAAAATAAATTTTAATTAATTTTACACATGTTTATTTTTATTTTTTTTACTACTTCCCACCAGCAGGGGGACTGTCTGATATTTTAGACAGTCCTCCTGCTGGCAGATCCACAGCCAGCTATAGGGGGCCATGTGATCGCTCTTTGAGAGCGATCACATGGCCTCCACTTGCCGGAGGAGGGCTGCGTGGGTGGTCAGGCAGCCCTCCAGAAGAGGATCGCGGCAGAGGTGAGTATGCCGGACCTCCCCTGGGCTTAAGCCGTTACGGCGTTCTATGCCACCGCAACGGCTTTAAAGCCCTTTAAAGCCGTGATGGCATAGAACGCCGTAACGGAGTTAAGGGGTTAAAATAACTAGCTTATATATATATGAATGGCACTGAGATGTATGAAGTTATGACAGTCCATAGAAAGTAAAGGGGATTTGATAAAGCACAAAATAACAAATTAACCTAAAAACCGAAAAAGAAAAAACCACAAGGAAAATAGTAAAGTAAATGAAAAAACAAAACTAAAACTAAAACATAAGCATAAGCTAAAACCAAAGTATATACAACAGAAAGCCCATAAATGGGACTTGGTACAAAAAAAATATACATCTACGGGTTTACTAGCGGACAGTTGTAAGCTGACTCAAGGAGAGGGGGCATGGCCGGAAGTGGAACGAGATGGTCGCATGAGCTGAGAGCTCTGCAACACGGGTGTGGATAACTCTAAAAGGCATTGATGTTTGGAGGAAAAAAAGGTGATTACCGCTCAATATGTACAAAACTAAAAAGTAACAAGAAAAGGCTGAAAAGGCAAAGAAGGCTGAGAAGTTGAATTTCTTTGGCCAGAAACGACTCAAGCCTTCGAAACATGTGGCACAAGGAAAACAAGATGGCGACGATGGGACCAGAGGCAGTAGCTCACGATTGGATTGCGAGGTAATAACGGATGAAGAACCTCTCCCTACAATCATCTTACAGAAATCATTGGACAAGTTGTCACAGGCACTGATCTCCACATGGCAAACCAGTGTGGAGGGCCTGAAGAAAGACATAAAGGAATTGGGATCTTGCACAGCACAGGTTGAAGCTAAAATGGAAGAAATAGTGGAAGCTCATAACTCTGCTGCTGATAAAATTAAGCAAATGGAGATCCAACTTACTTATTATGAGCAGAAAATAATGGATTTAGAAGATAGATCACGACACAGTAATCTTAGAATTCGAGGAGTTCCAGAATCAATTACAATAACAGAATTACCTAATTATATACTCAAGCTTTTTAAAACCCTGGCTCCTGAAATATCAACAGATATGTTTTTATTGGATCACCTGCACAGGGTTTCTAAACCTAAGCATAAACAAGCTACTTTACCCAGAGATGTGCTTCTTAAAGCACATTATTTTCACATTAAAAATCTGCTCCTGAAAAAGAGTCGTAACAAATCTGCTACCTGAGTATGCCGAGATCTGACTGTTCGACGAAATATCAGCGGCAACTTTAAAGCAGCGGAGCTCATTTCAGCAGGGTAACAGAAGTTCTCCGCACAAATCAAATGTCTTACCAGTGTGGGTCCCTACACGCCTAGTGATCACCAGGAATGAACTTCTACAACGATAACATCGCCAGAAGACAGACTAGCACTTTTGAAAAGCTGGTATGTTCCACTGAGGAGTTCCAGAATCAATTACAACAACAGAATTACCTAATTATATACTCAAGCTTTTTAAAACCCTGGCTCCTGAAATATCAACAGATATGTTTTTATTGGATCACCTGCACAGGGTTTCTAAACCTAAGCATAAACAAGCTACTTTACCCAGAGATGTGCTTCTTAAAGCACATTATTTTCACATTAAAAATCTGCTCCTGAAAAAGAGTCGTAACAAATCTGCTACCTGAGTATGCCGAGATCTGACTGTTCGACGAAATATCAGCGGCAACTTTAAAGCAGCGGAGCTCATTTCAGCAGGGTAACAGAAGTTCTCCGCACAAATCAAATGTCTTACCAGTGTGGGTCCCTACACGCCTAGTGATCACCAGGAATGAACTTCTACAACGATAACATCGCCAGAAGACAGACTAGCACTTTTGAAAAGCTGGTATGTTCCACTGAGCTTGAAGAACAATTGGTTTATATCTTCAAAAACTCACTGAAAAGCTCAGCAAGTATACTAAATTTGCTAAGCTATAATATAATAAGTTTGCTATATTGTATAGGACCAGATATATTGATTGTGTGTTAGTATGAGTATGAGTTATATACAAGAAGTAATACTATATTGTATATAGTTTATAACATAAGCAATGCCAAAAAATCAAAGAAGGTGCTTAGATTATAGATTAGATTAGAAGCAAGGGGATGGTAGTTAACAGCCCTTTTAGCTATATCTAGGCACCTACATGGACTAGCTGGCCCAGACCTTTGACTGTCTACATAGAATCATGCTGAACACTGTCTCACCTTACTTCTATCTGTCAGCTACTCCTGGTGTCAGTAAAAGGGACACTCTATGGACTTTAACCATTTTATCTCATTGAATTTTTTATAGTACCATGTGTCCCCTCCATTCCATGTCAAACCATTTTGAATAGTTTAAAAAAATATTTATTTATTGAATTCCAACCACTTTGGCAATTCTCATATTACCAACACCAAATGTGGAAATATTTGTTTTTTACTTTTTTTAATGTGGAGGCTGGCTAGCAAATGCTGGCCAGCAGACACATAATTAACCCTTGCACTGTCAAGGGTTTTTAACTGTATGTTTGCAGGCAAATAGTACAAAAAAAAAAAATTCCTTTCCCAGATTTGATGCATTTGGACCTGGATTTTGGCCATCTGGCTATGTTCATTCCAGCCAAAATCTGGACCATATTTAGGCCAGTTGGGGACTGAATTGCAAAATCTAGACATTGTTAAATAGCACGAACAATGTCTCGCTTTTGCCATCTAAATGGCCCCATACACAGCTGGATAGTTTTACCCCATTCAGGAGTGCCATTCAGACTTTAGTGAATTATCTTGTAAATAACAGTCCATTGCCACCCACATACTGGCCAGTAATAGAGATATGTTGAGGCAGAGATTACACATACCAAATTACACCAGCAATAGGCAATCTAATGGGCTAAAAGTGTCACTCATTGCTTCTCAATCCAAAGCTTCCTCAAATAGCCCAATCAGCACATAGGAAATGGGCTGCTGGTGATGCTCATTGTCCATTAAAACATTTAAAACAGTTTAAGACTGAATGGAAGGACAGCACCATTAGACCCCAAGCACTATAAACACTTCAATGAGATGGAGCAGTAGCAATGCCTACAGTGTCTATTTACAAACTTCTAGTTCAAGCCCACTGTTCCTGTTCTGAAAAATAACAATTACTATCCAGGTCTATTTTTCAGATATAATTTTGTCTTCCTGGCTGTGATAGTCATTACAACCTGCTCCAAATTATTATGCAAATTCTTTTTAAGTGTCACAAAGATTAAATATTTTGTTTTTCAGTTTAACTCATGGATGGCATTGATCACTGAAAACAATCTCGGACACCTGTGATAATTAGATTCCCAGGTGAGCACAATTTAAGGAAAAACTACTAAAGGAGGGTGTTCCACATTATTAAGCAGAGCACCATTTTCATGCAATAGGGGGAAGAAAAAGAATCTCTCTGCTGCCGAAAAGAGTGAAATAATTCAATGCCTTGGACGAGGTATGAAAACATTAGATATTTCATGAAAACTTAAGCGTGATCATAGCACTATTAAGAGATTTGTGGCTGATTCAGAGCACAGACGGGTTTGTGCCGATAAAGGCACATTGAGGAAGATTTCTGCCAGATCCATGCATCGTATCAAGAGAGCAGCTGCTAAAATACCATTACATAGCAGCAAACAGATATTTGAAGCTGCTGGTGCCTCTGGTGTCCCATCAAGGTGTAGAGTCCTCCAGAGCCTTGCAACTGTGCATAAACCTTCTATTCAGCCACTACTAACCAATGCTCACAAGCAGAAACAGCTGCATTTGGCAGAAAAATACATGAAGACTAATTTTCAGTCCTGTTCACTGATGAGTGCCGTGCAACCCTGGATGGTCCAGATGGATGGAGTAGTGGATGATTGGTGGACGGCAACCCTGTTCCAACAAAGCTGCGATGTCAGCAAGGCGGTGGTGGAGTCATTTTTTGGGCCGGAATCATGGGAAGAGAGCTGGTCGGCCCCTTTAGGGTCCCCGAAGGTGTAAAGATGACCTCTTTAAAGTATGTGGAGTTTCTGACTGACCACTTTCTTCCCTGGTACAGAAGGAAGAACTATGCTTTCCGTAATAAAATCATCTTCATGCATGACAATGCACCATCTCATGCTGCAAAGAATACATCTGCATCAATGGCTGCTATCGGGATAAAAAGAGAGAAAGTCATGGTGTGGCCTCCATCCTCCCCTGACCTCAATCCTTTTGAGAACCTTTGAAGCATCCTCAAGCAAAAGAGGGAGGCAGTTTACATCCATACAGCAGCTCTGGAAGGCTATTCTGACATCTTGCAAACAAATTCAAGTGGAAACTGTCCAAGTTCAATGGATGCAAGACTTGTGAAGCTGCTATCAAATAAGGAGTCCTATGTTAAAATGTAACGTGACCTGTTAAAATGTTTAAAAAGTTAAAATGTTGTTATAAGTTTGATTGAAATAGCCTTTGATTTCAGTAAATATGCTGCAAACACAACAAATGACAATTTTCAGTTCTTTACAACCTATAAAGTGTTTTGAAACTTACTGTGCATAATAATTTGGAACAGTGCATTGTATGCTTTTTATGTTTAAAAAAAGAATACTGTTATCATTGGGAGTTTTGTTCAATAAAATTTGAATTGTACTCTTAGGTAAATGAGAAAAATATAATTTGCATAATAATTTGGAACAGGGTGTAGGAAAGTCCTAGGGATGTATCCTGTGGACAGTTGTGACTTTTAAGATGAAGACTCCATCAATACACCTGTCACTGCGATCAGGTTTCAATTCCAAGACTTAGACACCCAACCTTTTCAAACTGAGCTTCTACAGTATATTTTTCTGCATGCAATACTGTAAACCAAAAGAAAAAGCAAATTTGAAGTACTTCTTTGCTATATGTTTGCTAAGTTACAAAATACACATTAATTTCTTCACAATAACCTGCAGAGCTGGGCAAGTGCTGACATCTCTTCTACAAGAAGATTTTTAGCCATTTCAAAACATGTTATCATCTCCACTCTAGTGAAAATTGCGGAAGCACGAGGGGACCTAAATCGCCTGTGTAATTAATAGTTGACATGGGTCGCTTGACATTTAAAAGTGAACATTTGAAGAACTGCACAAGCCATGATGAGAAAATCAGTACATAGATCTTTACCTCCCTGAACAGTAAAGCTTGGTGTTATTATACAAAGATTCTCTGCGTGGAACTGCACCGGCTTCTCTAAATAGTTGGACTGATGAAAGAAGGCTGTGTACGGAATTTCCAGCAGTGCAAAGAAGAGACTTTACTCAGAACAGAGGTCTTATGTTCAGTAAGGATTCTGCTTCCAATGTGCTCCATTGAGTGAAAGGAAGAGTGCCTGTTGTTTAGAAATGAACACACTTAATAGAGTTGTGTATAAATCATCATAACTAGAGGCTAATGAATGTACAGGGAGCAGGACACCCCACCACATGGCTCATATTAACATCTTTCCTACAAAATACCTAGAGAAGAGTTTCTATGGAATCCTACTACCATCAATCATTCCCATTAACATAAACAATAACAAAAGATCCGGAATGTATCAACCACTGAAAGACATATTAATTTGCTGATTGTACCTGAATATATTTTTTTCCTGAAAATACAAGGAGCAGCAAATTTATTTATTTTTTCACATTGCAAAACTTTGTACATTAATGTTACATTTACAATTGTTGACAGTGAGGAAATTTGTCTCTGCCAAATAATTTTTCAAGACGCCTGAATTTCGGACAACTGTTTGTTCAGCTCTGGAAAAGGTCAGTACTGAAAATCATATTCGTGAACTGAATCAGACAAAGCAATTGAATGCACAAATTGTGTATTAAATGGAAAGTACATGTTTTGTCATATAATGTGAAAACTCAATAAATAATACATACAAAAAAAAACGAAGGTCTGATAAACATATAGTATTATGTCTATACCTGTTAGGAGAGTTTCCTCACTATGTGGCTCACAGATGATGTGAGAAAAAGTTAAAAAAAATTACAAAGGAAATCAGGAGAAGCAATAAAACAAAATCTATCATGTAGATTCCTATCAATCGTCTCTTTCTGTGGTGCCCCGGGCAGAATTCAGAATAATGAACCAAAATGGACATGCTCGGCCATTGCACATTTCAGTTGATTTTGTTATTCAAGTACATTTAGTCTTGGTTTTCGAGAATTTGACCAATCACTAAATCGGCCCAGATTTTGAAAAATTGCAGTTAGATGAGAAGTGAATCTTGTTTTAAGCAACTTTAATATTTCAGATCATATATTTGGGTAGGAGAGTTTTACAACAGTGAGACACACACACACATTACACACACACACACACACTCAATTTTAACAGTTACTCAGAAGTTGAAAAGATAATAAATGGAAATAAAACATGTTTTATGTGTAATATAACTCTTCAAAAATGGTGGGACAAATATTCTTTATTGCTATTAACTATATGTGATATAATCCTAGAACCCACATACACACATAGCCACAATGAAACTAAACTGCAAAATTCAGGCTAAATTGGTTGGTTAGGCAAATTCTCAGTGTGGCTTTACTTACCTCTGCTGAGTTGCGTAGACCCATCCTGTCGTGCGGTCCCACTGCTCCACGCGACCGAGCGGCACACTGAGGGAAACTCACCCCCTCGCTCCTGGTTGACCTCCTACCACGCGGTCCAATCGCTCAGCGACTGTGCGGCACACCGAGGGAAACTCACCTCCCTCGATCCTAGTCGAACTCCTCCTGCTGCGCGGTCTGACTGAACTACGCGGCTGCACAGCACAACATCTATATATAGATGTGGACGTGAAGTCACACCCACTCTTCAAGTGACCACATCATCATTGCGATCCTAATCTGTTTTGGATGGCAGTGATGACGTGGACCTATCAGAACATAGGTTCTATTTAGGGCTTGTTTCAGCCCCCATTCATTGCCCTATCGTGGTTTCTGTTAGAACCTCATTGAATGCTCCTAGTGATTCTCTTGTGATTTCCTGTGTTTGACCTTGGCTTCGTATTTGACTCATGTATTCTGGTATCCTGACCTCAGCTTCGTATTTGACTTGTGATTTCTGGTATTCTGACCCCGGCTTTGTCTTGACTCTGAGTATTCCTGTTATTCCTGTCCTTGATGTAATGTTGACCCTGATTCTTGTTGTTTAGTTACGTTAACTCCGGCCATTCTAAGGCTTGGTAAGAAGTTTTTTGGATCCACCTTTTCGGGTTTCCTCTTTCCTGCGTGTTGGGTTATGACTCCTTTGACAAATCTGGCAAAATTCAATGTGAAAAAACAGAAAAGCAAGCCTTATATTTGACCATGTTACTTTCCAAAAGACCATAAAATCTGTACATGGGGAGTACTGTTGTACTCGTGAGGTTTGCTGAATACAAATATGTGCATTTTATTGCAGTAATAGCTAACAGTATTATAACATTTACAGTTAAAATGCCACGCAGAACTAAAAAAAGTTTTTAAATCTTAATTTCTCCCATTTTTTTTAAAGATTTTATTCATAATGAATTATGTTTCATATATGAATAATTCATTTGAAATTAAAGCACTGTTTCTCCTGAAAAAAAAATTATATATAATAAGTTTTGGTGCACTTAATATGAAAAAGGGGAATTACGCTTGAACAGACATAGTGCAAATACCAGTTTTTGTTTACATTTTGTTTTGATTACAAGGTGTACAACTGGCTCAGTCCTTAACCCCTCAATGACATCATGCCAGGGAAGCACTTAATGCCGGGTGACGGACCGGATCCGTAATGCGCTAAAGTTAACCCCAGATCGCGGTGATCGCAGTGATCACGGGGTTAGCGCTCCTCCGGTCTGCCTCGGTATTTGCACTGTCCATGCAGCTGTGATCACTGACAGGCTGTCAGAGCGAGTACATGTGCTGCATTGACTTCTGATATGCCTCCCTGCTCTTCTGCGTTCAGTGCAGGGAGACGGATCACTGCTGATCTTCTCCCTGTGTAAAAAAAAAATAAAGTTAGTTTAAAATCCCAATCCCAAAAGTTTTAAAAAGTTTAAAAAAAATATTTTAATAACGTTTTAAAAATGTTAAAAAAAAAACACCCCCCCTTTACCCAGTCCTAATAAAAATTAACCCCTTCCCTGCCGGTTGATCACTACCTACAATGATCAAAATACAGATCACAGTATTATACGGTTATCCATTTTTGTTTTTTTACCCCTTTAGGGTTAACTTTTATTTTTTTTTAACTCTCATCAGTTCAATTTATTTCATTAATTTAAATATTTTAAAATTATATATTTTGCTAGCTGGGGTGGGAGGTATGGGAAATTGGGGAATTTATTGTTAATGCTGCTTACTGCTAGTTAGGGGTTAACGGTAAAAAAAAGTTTATAAAAATGTTAAATGTGTAAAAAAGTTTTAGGAATGTTTAAGAAAGTTTAAAAAATTTCATAAGCAAAAAAAAGTAAAAACGAGTATTAAAAAGTAAAAGAAAGTTTAAAAAAGTTAAAAAAAAATACATTTAAAAATGCTCATTACCACTAGACCTGGAACAAAGTAAAGAATCCCACGCCAACGTTCAAAATATGCCTTTTACAATACCCTGGGATGTCTTCTTTAATAGACATGTGCAATTCGTTTCAGTCCGAATATGAATTCGGATGAATTTCGGGCAATTCGGACATTCGGGTACTTCCGAATGGCCGAAGTGCCGAATTGCCGAGGTTCCGAAGTTCCGAAATTACCGAATTTCCGAAGTGTCGAAGTGCCGAAGTTCTGAAGTGTTAAAGTGTCGAAGTGCCGAAGCACAGTATTGCCTAAGTACTAATATACATACCCAGCGAAAGAAGAAGAATGTTACATTGTATACTATTTTAAATAAAAAGTATACAAACATAGCCAGGATTTAGCTGTAAGCATTTGCAACACTTACAACAATCAAGTAATATACATTCATATAAAATGTAAGTTACTTGGCCAGTCAATGTAATGACAGGAATGAATAAGTAGATAACTCCCTAATTCCCATGGTATTAGGGAGTTATCTACCAAAGGGCTGAAAGACCTAAATTGGTCTTTGGCTGCTCACTGTTTAATAGACATGCCCCTACTCGCAGTAGAGCGAGTAGGGGCATAATTTACTAATACTAAGTAATAATTACTTAGTATTAGTAAATTTGGCTGAAAGACCAATTTAGGTCTTTCAGCCTTTTGGTAGATAACTCCCTAATACCGTGGGAATTAGGGAGTTATCTACTAAGCGGCTGCAAGAGAAGTCCCGAAGTCCCGAAATGCTGAAGTTCCGAAATTCCGAAGTGTTGAAGTGGCCGAATTTCCGAAGTGTTGAAGTCCCGAATTGCGAAAGTCACGAATTTCGGAATGCCGAACCGAACCGAAAATTTTCCCCATGCACATGCCTATTTTTTAATAAATGGTATGCCTTTACGGGGTAGTTGGGTTATATTGCCTGCTAAAATACTCTAAAATGGGACATGGAAACAGAGTAAAAATTCAAAGTTTGAAAAAAAACTGGAATGACTGTGTCCACATATACCTGTCAAAGGTACATATGGGGGTATTGCTGTACTCAGATGACATAGCTAAGAAACATATGAAGTATTATACAGTTGTAGCATGCATAAAGTTTGCAAAATATACTGTGCTAACTAACTACGTGTGTCAAAAAGGCAGACAAAAATGCTTATTACCACTACACTTGGTACAAGCTAGCGGAAAAATGATCCCACGCTAAAGTTCAAAATATGCCATTTGAAATACCCTGGGATGTCTTCTTTAAAAAATGGTATGCCTTTATGGGGTTGTTTGATTATATAGCCTGCTAAAATACTCTAAAACGGGACATGGACACAGCATAAAAATTCAAAGATTGAAAAAAAACTGGGATGACTGTGTCTCAAATGTGCCCCTTCAGTGTCCACATATACCTTGCAAAGTAACATATGGGGGTATTGCTGGACTCAGACGACATAGCTAAGAAACATATGAAGTATTATACATATTATGCATAAAGTTTGCAAAATATACTGTGCAAACTATGTATGACAAAAAGGCAGAAAAAATGGGACACAAATGCATTAAAACCCTCCATGAAAATTCACACTTAAAAACCTGAACTTGTCACGTCTCTTTTACAGCACTGTAACTTCACAAAATAGTGTCTAGGTCGTACATTGGGCATATTGTTTTACTCAGAAGATGTAACTGAGCATAATTTGGGGGGGTTTTATGACAGTGGTACATATCAACTGTAAGAAATACTCAGCAAAAATGCAACATATATGTAAATATGCCATTTTTGTCCCTCACCACAAACATTGACATAAATTGGTGAACAAATTGTGGAAGGTTAAGGCACAATATACACCATATAAGATACCCTGGGGTGTCTGCTTTATCAAATGAAAGCCCTTTGTGGGGTTATTTGAACAGTCACACTGCTATAATACCCTAAATTGAGACATAGGCCCGTCAAATACATCTACGAAAATTCTAACTATAGAAACTGAAATAGCCTTGTCTCTTATATGGCATTGTAGCTTTACAGAATAGTGCCAAAGGCATACAATGGAGGTATCGTTATACTTAGCAGATGTAGCTGAACACAATGTGGGGTTCTGTGCAGGAATAGCACACACCAGCTTTACGAAATACACATTACAAAAACCTTGTTATATGTGTATATGCCAAAATAAAGAAAAACACCACACACACACATACACCACCATTCAGAAGCCGCAGAGCATGACTCGGATGCCCAAAGACAGATACATACATATACGACACCGCAAGAACACAACACCACAAAAGTAAAAGGGAAGAACTTTATGAAAATTTAAACATAAACACACAGAGACGAGTCTCGCTGTAATGACTGGGACAGCGAAATGCTATACCTCTGTGTGGGCAACTCGAAGCAAAAACACCCAAAAAAGTAAACCCAAGCCTCAGCGTAGGAGACTACCCGCACAGGCGAAGACAAGTTAGATACCTGACACAAAATGTGACTCCAATAAAAATTTATTCAAAGCAAACAACACACAGCTAAAACTATATCTACCTGCTGTAAAACCAATGTCCTAATAAACTTGCCTCTGCGCAGGCAACAGCCCGCATAAGTACAAATGTAATGTCAACTATGCCTCTGCGCAGGCACCAACCCGCTTAAAAACAAATACGTTTGCATTGAAATTTATGTTGTGAATCCAATAAACAAAATAAAGAAAAAAACACAATTTTACTCCAATATTTAGCAGAGATTGGCGATGAAATGGCTATGTAAAAAGTGTCAAACTAACCTCAGGTAAATAGCCTGTGATGTCTACTTTATATAAATATATACTTTTGTGTGGCAATTTTTTTTTCTGTGATGGCTTCTAAACCTACAAGACAAACATACCAACTTCTAAAATTGTTGTACATTGAAATTTTATTTTAGTCATTGTATTTTGTGACCTGTAACTTTCAAAATAAGCTGAAATTATATATATAATTTGCTCCTCCGCTGGTAAGAGATGGTCAGGCATAGGAAATCCCCATAAGACAAATAGTCCCTACTTTGTCTTGTGTTTTAAAGAAAACTAGAGCAGACAGGGAGAAATGAAGAACAGATCCTGAGAGAGGGAGAGAAGAGGAATCGATTAAATAAAGGTAAGTTCGGCATGACAGTGCCGCTTTAAGCAACAAGTAACTATTTTCTTAAACAAGTTCCATATTACCATACACTGACCTTGTATGCATAATAAATCATTAAGAATCTATGAGATTGTCCAATATATTAACAAGATTGATAAGATTATTGTTAAAGATCTGGAAGAGTGTCAAGATATCTGCAAGATTGATAAAACCATTGTTAACGAACCGGATTACAGGTGTTTATAGAGTAACTTCAATAATATGTGTGCCAAGAAATTATACTTATTTAGCCATGAAAAAATATATAAGCTAGCTGTGTTTATGTTAGGTAACATCTTGTTAATGCCAGCTTTAACAGTCCATGTAACCCATTAACTGTACTGGCATATCCTCATCTATTGAACTGTAAAGGACACAAGACTTCCACGGACAGAAAATTTAGTTCATTTGAATTTGAAAAATGTAATTTTATTTATTTATTTTAATTATTATTTGGCCAAACCAAATTGCATTCATCTTTTGGTTTGGTTTGTCCAAATTTTGTTTTCATAGTTTTGTTATAAATGAAATTCAGACAGCTGCTTTCATTTGCAACCACTCACTCATTGCCGAGGAGGAAAGGGTTAAAATGGAAAGGGCACTAGTCTTGCACTTGCACAGACAGAAAATTTAGTTAATGTAAATAGTTTTGTCAGAGAAATAAAAAAATGATTTGGCTGAACCGAATTGCGTCCATGTTTTGATTTGGTTTGTCCAAATTTTGTTTGCATATTTTCATTGCAAATGAAATTCAGATAACTGCTTTCATTTTTACTCACTGCCGATGTGCAAAGGGTTAAAAATGGAAATGGTGGGAAACTCGCTGCGTCCTTTCCCCAATCTGTCCCATTGGTTAAAAGAACCAATAAAAGACTATGGGGAATCAATATGACCCCATATTGGTATAAAGAAGACTTAAAACATTAACTATGCCACAGGCCTACTAAAGAGTGTGCAGCCAGTAGCTGCTTGCTGTTATATAAAAATTGCTGCTCATTCACTAATACAATAAAAGAGGTCACCTGACCATAGATTTATGGTCCCTGCCAGCCTCCACCTATGAGCAGCAGGTGGGGGCTCTAAATATAATAATGCAGGTGAGGGACCTTATGACCCCCCACAGCCTCCACTCATGGGTGCTATTAAATAAATATTACCCTGGGTGGACCTAATTTGCCTCCAGCCCCACTCATAGGTGACAGGTGGGAGCTCATAATATATAAAGGGGGATGGAAACATTATATAAGGGTTGGTCAAAATTCAGAGTAGGGTAATGAAATTACACACAATCAAATGCTTCATGTTTGGAGATTTGTTTGGATAGGTAGTGAAGATGACATAGTGGAAAATGTATTCATACTTACCGTAATTTTCTTCTCCTGGCTATTATTCATGGCAGCATATACACATGGGTTAGCCCCTCCCCTACAGCCGATAGGACAGGAAAACCACCAAGGTTTTAAAAGGAGGCTCCATCCCTAAGGTCCTCAGTCAGTTTACAAGCTCTACAGTACATAAATAGAGACATTAATGGGTGGGAAGTATATGCTGCCATGAATAATAGCCAGGAAAAGAAAATTACGGTAAGTATGAATAAATTTTCCACTTTCCTGGCTAATCATGGCAGCATATACACATGGGGAATACCCAAGCTTACAAAGGGAGGGACAGAATAGCCAATCAAATTATCAGAATAATTCAACATAGATAGAAGAATGAACTGAGTTAAGTGCTTGAGTACCAAATTGTGCATCATAGGACTATTTTAAAGAACAGCATGAAATGCCAGACAAACGTGTCTAAAGAGGTTCAAATGCTAGCTTATAAAAAGTGTCAGCAGAAAACATTGCCATGGCAAACCATGATGCTGCAACAGAATGAGAGGAGAGTGCCCTGATACCCTCCAGCACAGCTAGAGAACGGACGTGACGTCCAAATTGTGCCTCATTAATTGCTTCAATATCCAATATATAATGCAGGACAAACTAGTTCAAAGAGGTCCAAATGTCAACGTTACAAAGTTTCTGCAGAGACCATTGCCATGGAAGCCCACGAGATGCTGTAACAGCACTAGTGGAGAATGCCCCAAATTCTTTGCTACAGGTAGAGAATGGCATTGAAAGGCTCTCACTTTAGGCAGGATCACTGGTGCTACATGCAAGACAACCATATCCTGTTGAAATTCAGTGAATGGGGGTACACAGGATCAAGCCTGGAGTTCACCCATTTCCCTTGCTGGGGTACCAGCCACCAGCACTTTCTGTGCTACCACCATGGAAGCTCCTTCTAGAGGTTCAAATAATGATTCAGTCAGGGCCCGTGAGACCAGTGGTACGTCACATATTGGCTTCACCACACTCAGTGGAGGCATGATTTCAATCAATGCCTATATGAAGCAAAGTGCAGCAAAGTGCACACATTCACCCTGCTGAGGTACCAGTCACCAGCAACAGCAACGTCTGGGCTAACATCATGGAAGCTCCTGGTAGAAGTTCAGTCAGAGTCTGTGAGGCCATTCGTACGTCACATATTGGTTTCAACACCCTCAGCGGAGGCTTGAGTTCAGTTGTTGCTTACATGAAGCAAAGCACCAGGGGCATCAACGCTCAATCGGTACCCTTCAGTACAGGTAGAGAATGACATAGATAAGCATTCACCATAGGCAGGATCTTCAGGTGCCAAATGCAAGACGACCATATCTGTAGAAAAGTAGTGAAAGGGGGTTCACAGGATCAAGCCTGGAGTTCACCCATTTTCCTTGCTGGGGTACTAGCCACCAGCACTTTCTGTGATACCACCATGGAAGCTCCTTCTAGAGGTTCGAATAATGGTTCAGTCAGAGCCCGTGTGACCAATGGTACGTCACATATTGGCTTCACCACACTCAGTGGAGGCATGATTTCAATCAATGCCTATATGAAGCAAAGTGCAGCTAAGTGCTCCTCTAGAGTGTTATAACACAGAACCTTTCAAGGCCTGAATGAGGAGTAAATCCAACAGACAAAAGCATGTCAAGCTTAGTAAAGCATGTATAGGATTGTAAGAGGATCTCAATGACCGTCCCGCATTAACACCAGAACTTGAAGATCCTGGTGTTTCATGGGGCCTTGTAATAGGTCTGGACGTACAGGAATTTCCCTTGGAGGTTCCAGAATCATCCTATTCATCATAGGAATTAGAGTCGACACGGTCTTCCACTGTCACCTTTTGCATTGCCTTTTTAAGAAGGTCGAAAACAGGAAAATATGTACATCAGACTAAAATTCAAAATTTGAGCCAGTGTATCCTGAACCTGAGCATTCTGGTCCTAGCATGTAAAAAATACTTCTGGACCTGGTAGTTCCAAGAAATGGCCATCAGATCTATGTAGGGTATCAGACAATCTGCCTCAACCACGAGGATACGTCAGGACATGGTTGCCAATCCACCTTGTCCACAGTTATTTGGCTCCAGCAAACAGCCATGGTATTCTGAGTCACTGGTTGTTCTTCTGTGCCCTGATCATTATGGGCTGGAATTCCATCAATACGTATCTGTGAGACCCATCTTGGTAGATATAGGATACAGTTGCATTGATATTTGAACAAATTTGGACCCACTCGTTCTTCATCAAGCCTCTGAAGTGAAGAAGAGCCTTGAAAATTACTCTTAATTCCATACAAATGAATGGAAACATTGTGCAACATGGTCCAAATACTGTGCAACCAATCTTATAAAAACTGGAATTTGAGCTGATAATTGACCAATGAGGTTCTGTTCACTGGAAACTCAGAGATCTAATCCCTCTTTCAGCTGCCAGGGTAAGGTGCAACTCCACTGATGGGGACATAGTAAGTGGCTGGCTCCAATAATCTCTCTCTTGTTAGACCAAGATAGGAAGGATCTGTAAGGAATCCAGAGATGCCATTGGGCCCATCTGACAAGTCTGCTGGTGGAAGCCAGGATTCCTAGTAGTTGCATCTATTTTCTTGCTGTTACCAAGCCGAAATGAAGAAACTGGGAGAGAAAACCTTCACAATCTGTGGAACTGTTCCCGAGATAGGGAAAAGCAGAGCCTAGAATTTTCCACTCGGGAATGTCAACCACTGAGCTGGTCTGAAACTGCTTTTCTTGATATTCATCAAGCAGCCAAACTTTAGGAGTTATGAAAGAACTATATACCTATGTGTGCCTGCCTTCTGAGGGTCTAAGACTAATAGAAGTAGATCCTTCAGATAATTGAGCCAGGTGGAGTTCTGGACTCTCAATAACACTATAAGCACATACGAAGATTCTTGGGGCCGCATTGAAGCCAAATGGTAGGGCACTAACATGGAAGTTCTCTTCTGAGATAATGCCGAAGTTCTCTGCAGATTGGACTGAAAGTAAGCATCCTTGAGATATTTAGAGGTAAGGAAATTATCCTTTCAGATTGCTTGAGATATGGATCTGATTTACTCCATCCCGAAGACTAACATTCAGCCTCATGTTGGCCCCTCTTAGGTCCAGTGTAAGCTTTCATGTGTTTTTCCTCTTGGCACCCGAAGAGGAGGCAAAACCTGTCCCTGGAACTGCTCTTGTTCTGGGACCTAAAAAAAAAATCACCTCTTCGTCCAGAAGGCTTCTTCCTTCAGTGCTTTACCTTTTGATTCATTGGTCTTAATACTCCTGTTGGTATGGAGACTCCTGTGCCCATTAAGAAAAAAACTCCAGTCTATATCAATCTGGACCATGGATACCACTCAAGCCTCCAGAGTATGACGAGTCCAGGTATGTGTGATCAGACAAATGAGGCTCCTAGTACTGGAGGAGATATGTTCATTGCTGAAGAGCAAAACGACTGCGTTATAGCTCCATTAGAACCTTGAAAGGCAGGTTTACCAACTGTCATGAGTTACTTCTGGAGTATTCCCTGCAGGGCCAGTAGCTCCATGTATCTCAGAAATACTGGTCACTGGAGGTTCTCCGGTCAGACAATGAGGAGCTGGGATCCTTGGAACTTCCATCCTAAGGTACCAATATCTTGCAGCCCTCATTCGCCTTTTCAATGGAATTATCCAAAGTTTTCCCAAACAGCACCACCCCTTCAAATAGAATGGTGTAGAGGGCAGACTTGGAGGATGAGTCATCATCCCAGAAACAGAACCATAAAGCTTTCTTAGCGGCTATAGATAAAGCCATTTGATCCAGAGAATATCCTAGTTACATCTAGGATAGTTTCTGTGAAGAAGTCAGTTGTAACCTGAAGACTTCAGACTGCCTCTTCAATCTTGGCTTTTAATATCTCTCTTCATAGTAGCCTTTAGATCTTTAATCACATATTTCATGTTTGTAGAAACAGCAGCGGAAATCACAGCTGGCTGGCCTCCTGCAATGGTAGGCGTAAAATTTTGGACAGGTCTGCGTCCACCTATGATCCATAAGTTTGCAACTTAGGTGGTGTAGTTCGGGGGTTGGAAATAACTTCCTCTACAGGGTAAAGCCTGGCCTCTTTTCTTACCCCTAAGGCCTCTGGAACTTACTTTGTAAGCCCTGCCCACATGTCATGTAGCTGCACATTGATAGGTCATGCTGAAGCGACAACCTTCTGGAGGCAGTCAGTGCATAACTGATTTATTTCACGGTTTTCTCCTCATAACCAGATCCTGGTGAAGAATCAGACATCTGACAAATAATAATAACTAAATATTACCTGTGGTAAAGTATTAAGAAAAAATGTGCACTGTTCTATAAGAAACCAGTGAAACAGCTTTAAAACAGGCTGAAGACAGCACTTATCTATGTCTGGAGACCCTGCAAATACTTACCCAATAAGTATATGGTTACTGTAATTTTCTCTTTATTTTAGGCACTTTCTGGCAATTGCCCTTATCCAAGATGGCTGCCACAACTTGTATTCCCACAATGCAAGTCATCTGTATTGGGCCCATTAAGGCACAAACTGCACACATGTAGGCCTATTCCAAGTGTGTTTGCTGTTAGAGACCAGGGAGAGGACTCTGTCTGAAGCCTACATGGCCCCTAAACACCCAGGGAACCGGGAATAAATCACTGGGACCGAGGGGAATCAAAATAGATAACAAAAGTGCCTGCAAGGAAGTTTAAAAGGCAACCACGTGCAAAAAGTCAAAATTTAAAGGCACCACAGTCTAAATCTAAATCTAACAGTTTCCAAAATGTAACAGTTTTTAAAATATATCAGTCTTCAAATGCACTGTAGTTTCCCAATGGACTGCAGTTTTCCAAATGTACTGCGGTTTCCAATGACTTGCGGTATTACATGCAACAGTATTAAATGCAAATTTAAATGAAACAGTTTTAAATGCCACACAGCTTAAATGCTTCCTAGCAAAAGCACAATCGCATAATGTACCACAATCCTAAAAATAAGGTACAGCTGTACAATGCACTAGTTTAACCCCTTAAGGACACATGACATGTGTGACATGTCATGGTTCCCTTTTATTCCACAAGTTTGGTCCTTAAGGGGTTAAAGATATCAAAGCTTAAATGCATCACAGCATAAAAGCACAATTGCATAATGTACTACAGTAAAACAGGCAAATAAAGTAATGAAGATAAAACAACATACATGTCCGTAAGTAAAGGGAGCAAATTGCTCACATCCTCAGGGCTGTAGGACAGGAAAAAGACTGAGGACCTTAGGGATGGAGCCTCCTTTTAAAACCTTGGTGGTTTTCCTGTCCTATCGGCTGTAGGGGAGGAGCTAACCCATGTGTATATGCTGCCATGATTAGCCAGGAAAGTTTGAATGAGCTCCATTTGCAATTTCTCAAAGTTGCATTGCCGACTGCATTGTTCATAACATTAGTTAATGTTTGAAGCTCTACTACTTGAATTTCTGCACAGATATTCTTCTTGAACTGCTTAAGTGTTCGTTTAAACCCACTCCTTCAGATATACCCACAGAAAGTAACTGGGAGCTGGAAGGTTAATTAATCTTGGAATTGTTTTAAATTTTCACCTTGTCCAACCGTTGTCTCATGAGATCCATTGTGGCCCTGGCTGTATGGGCAGTAGCTTCATCCTGTTGAAACTACATTTCAGTACAATTTTCCTCTTTGCAACAAAATCATGGACCTGGCATTTTGAAAATAAAATTTCACTATTTTTACTCGTTGTTACTTTGTGAAATTACCCATGATTAAACTCCCAAGACTCAGTTATAATATGCACCACCAACAAAAAAAAAATAGCTGCTAACAAATAAGTTATTTACCTGTCAAATCCTACTCTAAATTGTGGCCCACCCTGTATTTGTGAAAATCTCCATCCATGCAACTTTAATTTCAGACTTTTATACATTTCTCTGTTTTATATAATTGCAACAAATATTAAGTAAACTATATTTTGCTTCTAAGATAAGTTCAATACAAATTTTTTTTTTTTTTTATAATGTCAGTTTAAATTATATGTATAGGAGTTGGAGTCACTGCTTGTCATATATCATTATTATAGGGTTTTTGCTTTATCACATTATACTAATTATTACATTTATTATTTTTTACTTGTATTTTTTTTTGCTTCCATTTTATACAAAAATTCATTCAAGTTTGAAAAGTTTGAAGACTGGTCTATATTTATGATTCTATACCAAGAGCTTATCATTTATGTATTTTTAATAAACCGTTTTGTACAGTTTACTCCTATATGCAGGGTTTATGTTCATAAAAACACTTAAGAAATAATACTGTTGTTATAATTTGTTAATCTGTTTTTCACTAGTTAAGCTAAATTTGTATATTTATATCAGACATGCATGTATTTTTTAAAAATAATGATCCCTGGATACTAACAATTATGATTTGAATTTCAATTATATATATATATATGTAAAGGCTTGCCTGGAGTTATGGGAGGGGCGTGGTGATCCTATTTAAACTCACCCCCCTTTCTCTGCATCACCGTGTAGTTTTGACTTTGGCAGGCATCACTTCCGGTTTCGGACTTCCGGGTTACGATCACTTCCGGTTCGCGGTCTGTGCGTTTCAGTTCGGCAAACAGCGGCTGTTTTCCCACACGCTCGGGGGCACTAAAATCGTGAGTCTTGCATACCCCGGTCCCCTCACATCTGCCACACGCTGGATGGTCCATAGAGGTGGGGGGGTTGGCAGTAAAATGCATGGACACAGCAGCCAGAGACCACACAGGTCTCCACACTGCTGACAGGTTTCAGCTTACTTAGTACAATACTAAACAAAGCTTACATGCTGCTGGGGAAGTTAAACTGTAAATACTGCAGCACATACCACAGTACAAGTATTGGGCTGCATAATGTAAACTGTTATGGCATACTACTCACTGCATACTATTTTATACTTAGCACATACCAACTACTTACTGCATACTAATGGATACTTTAGGTCATACTACTTGCATACTAATGGATACTTTAGGTCATACTACTTACTACATACAACTGTATACTTGGCACATACTAACTAAACTACGTACTAATGTATGCTTTGCCATACTACTTACTGCATACTACTGTGTACGTAACACATTCTAACTGAACGGCATAATGATGTATACTTTATTTTTATACTACTTGCTACATACCACTATATACTTATCATATACCAATTAAGCTGCATACTAACGTATATTATTTCATGCTAGCTTGCCACATTCTACGTATGGCACTACAGTAGTACATCCTGCTATGTAACACACTACTAAGCTGCTCATACTACTGGGCTTATCACTAAGGTTCAAACGGTGTTATTGCGTTACATGCTACGGCATGCCATAATACTATATGACTTGTGGCATACTATGGTGTTATATACTACCATGGCACAAGTGGTTCAACATGCGCTGGTATTTTATGCCACTTGACTACGTGACCGTAGGGCACATTCTAAGATACGCGCTACGCGATAAAGGAAGTGCGGACGCTTAAATGATATAGTGGTGCGGGTTGCTGTAGATTACAATGTGTTCACATGCCTTATGTGCATTATTCTACAAAGCTAGTATCAGTGATCACATTACTTATTTCTCTATGCTTACTTTTCAGGTTCAAGTTAACTCAAATCAACTACGTTCATTACTATCAAATCTTTATTTAACATTGTCCAGTAAGTAAGGTGTTAAGTAAGGGGTACTCTCAGCATTAAAAAGGGAAGTACGTTTATTACTATTAATAACATATACTCCTCTCTACTATCACCAGGTATAAACCTCGCTTCCATTAGTTTAGTGGTGGAAGTCTCAGGTTCTCTGTTGGTTGTGACCTAATTTTTGATCCAACAACAACAAGCGGTCTCAGGTACGTTTTGCCTAAACACCCCCCACCCCTCCCCCCTTAGAGTTTATGATTTAGTATTACTGGCATATCTAGGATAAGTGGCCACTAGTAAATTATCCGGGCTTCTTTGCCTTAGTAGTAGTGGTCCCGCGAGGGACATTCGCCCCTCGGGCCAAATCATAGTTAGCTGCCTCGCACGGTTGCATAGAGAGGGCCTCACTTGTCACTCCCATTCTATATTATGCGCTTTAATCGTCATCGAGAGGCCAACACCCCGCCACAACGTTTCGGTGGCAACAATTCCCTCGCGCCAATCGATAGATAGAGCCTCTCAAGCCACTTGGCAACTAGCAGGGCCTCACCTGTCACCACACCTAGGAAAATGTTTTGCCATCCCGCATTAGCTAGGCACTTGGCTCAGTAAAACTGACATCGTCAATGCGTTCAAGTTACTACCCATTCGCCCGTCACTATGGCATCTGCATGGTTTAAAATGGAAAGGTGTCTATTATTTTTTCACAAGACTCACGTTCGGGTCAAAAAGCAGCCCAAAAATATTTGACATCTTTTCCGAAACCTTATGTTGGGTACCAGTGTCCCCCAAGAAAACAGAAGGCCCTGACACGTTAGTAAATTTCCTAGGTATCCTACTCGATTCAGTAAACATGGAAGCGTGCTTACCTCCAGGAAAAATTGACAGCATACTACAATCCATTAACAAATTTTTGGTCAATAGGACATGCAATAGGAAGGAATTGCAATCTTTGTTGGGATCGTTGAATTTTGCTATACGAATCATCCCGCAAGGCAGGGCCTTTATCTCTATACTCCTTTGCCTCCTCCCTCTCATACCAAATGACATTACTCGTATCAGCTTGGAGGCGCAGGCTACAGCTGATTTGCTAATGTGGCGCAAATTCCTATTGCAATGGAATGGCAGAAGTATGTTCTTGCCTCCATTGTCTGTCCACTCTCCGGTCATTTGGACAGATGCGGCAGCATCAACGGGTTTTTCAGCTATATTTGGAAACGAGTGGCTTTGGGATGCTTGGCCAGAGGAGGTTCAACACATTGAAGGTTTCTCACGCACCTCAGCCTTATTTGAGATATACCCCATTGTGGCGGCAGCAGCGGTGTGGGGTCAGTCTTGGGCAGGTAGCTCGGTATGCTGTTTTTCCGACAATCTAGCTACCTGCCACATCATAAACAAAGGCCCATCGGAGTCTCTAACGATCATGAGATTCATGAGAAGACTGACCTGGCTGGTGGCCTGCAATCACTTTTATTTGGTGTGTTCTCATGTACCAGGGGTCTTTAATACTGCAGCTGACCAATTGTCTCGCTTCGAATTCCAGGCAAAGAGACGTTAGCCACGGCCTCCCCCACAGCCACTGCAGCACCATGTTTTTAGGAGCTGGTGATGGACTGAAAGAACTGGCTAAGCATGGGCTCGCCTTGGTTAGTCTAGCCCTGTCCGACAATACTAAACGGTTTTACGATAGGGCCTTCAAACTATACACAAGGTTTATGATAGAACACAACTTGGTGCAGTTTTTTGCCATTTCCACACTGGTAGCTTTTGTTTCATTTTGTCATCTTAAACTCAAACTGTCACACAACACCATCAAATTATATTTAACCGGCATACAACACCACATGTATACCTTATACCCAGATAACTCTAGTTTCTTATCTTCTTACCCCATTAAAAACATTCTTAAAGGCATACAGAAATCCAGTACCACTCCTCCATCAACAAGATTACCGGTACATAAGCAGTTATTTAAGGATACGTCCGACTTGTTGGACACAGCCCCATTTGAACACTATACAAACATGGTAAACAAAACAGCCATCTATTTGGCATATTATGATTTTCTTAGACCTGGCGAGTTTACCATACACGGACATAAATACGCACAAAACTGCCTCAAACAGTCCCATCTCACCAAACTACATGATCACTATATCTTGTCACTACCAGTTACGAAAACAAGCCAGCTGGGCAACATGGTACCAGTCACATATTATCCTACTGCAAACAGATGGTGCCCGGTGAAAGTATTGGATACATACCTCCACTCATTACCACCGCAGTCTGACATCCCGCTGCTAGTCTTACACAAAGAGGTCTTAACAACAGCCAAATTCATGCAATACGTCCGCATGTTACTGACCAGACTAGGTCTGAACGCTGGCAACTTTTCTGGCCATTCATTTTGGATAGGGGCAGCCTCCACAGCCTCCAGCCAAAATATTCCAGTACATGTAATCAAGTCTTTGGGCCGCTGGAAGTCCTCAGCCTTTGCTTTGTATATACCTCAACCTGTGTTAGAAAGTAGGGCGGCATTTGTTAAACTGTCATCTTGAGGTATTTTCTTTGAACTATGTTTTTCTATGCAATAAATATTTTCTTTGGCAAAGACACTGCTTATTTTTACCCTCTTTATTACAGGCCTACCGCATACGTCGGTTTCGGCACACTTCAACTGACTTGTTCATACCTATGGTTACACCATACGATACGTACAAGAATAGCACCGAACACAAATGTAAAGGCTTGCCTGGAGTTGTGGGAGGGGCGTGGTGATCCTAGTTAAACTCACCCCCCTTTCTCTGCATCACCGTGTAGTTTTGACTTCGGCAGGCCCCACCCACCACTCCCTCAACTCAATTTAATATGTTATATCTAGGGTGGGCCCTCTTTATTACAGGCCTACCACATACGTCGGTTTCGGCACACTTCAACTGACTTGTTCATACCTATGGTTACACCATACGATACGTACGTTACGTTACAAGAATAGCACCGAACACAAATATATATAAGAACAATCAGGATTATCGTTTTTTTCAGTAGGTCGGTTCTGTTTGCCTATGATCGAGAACTTTCATCTCATAGAATTTTTCAGGGTTTTTACAGCTTTCACTTCCAACACCAGTGGACTTTACAAAGAAGTTTATAACATTTTGAAGGTTTTAATCTGTTGGAAAGCTAGAAAAGTGATAACTGTTTCTGTATTTTCTTCTATGTGGATAAAAGAGTCAATAGTTCATAATGTACTGATAGCAGGAGTTTGAGTCACTGCTTGTCATTATTCTCTTGTAATTATTCTTTGGAAAAACACAAAAAACACACTTGCATTGCCCCCCATTACTTCTGATAAAGAGCACATAATCTATAACATTGTTACTGGAGTGTTCACCTCACAAGACACAATGTAGGCCTTAGGCTCATATTTTAGAAGATTGTAATCCAGAAACATTTGGCTCTGTAATGTCTGCATGTTTTGTTACTTGTGTTCGCATGAATGCGATCAACCTGCGGAATGTACTGACTTCAAGCTTTGCAGTTTACTTGCAGACAATCATATCCGCCACACAAGTCTGGAATGGTCTTGAAATTACAACAAATAACTGTGGTAGGATTAAAATAAAAATACATGACCCACTTTGTACTTGGAGAGTAATTTCACATAAATCTTTAAATTAAAAAATAGAGCACTTTTTAAGAATGATGTAACCATATTTTGCTAAATAATAATGTGCTATGTTCAAGGTATTGTCAGGTAAATCAGTTTTACTTGTACATACGTTGCACATGTTATAAACTGGCTCATGAAAAGTTGCCTTCTGTTATGAAGAATCCATATTTTCAGTGAAGAAAATAAATGAATGAATAAATGAATTATCCATCTAGAGGAATGTTTAGGAACTGCTGTTATAAATCTACCGGTACTTAAAAACTATTATTATTAATATTATTATTAAGGAAATAATTACTAGGCAATACTTTGTGTGTGAACCAAAGAAAAAAGTTACTGGCGTACTATCCCAAATACCTATGCACGTTTAAATAACTTTAAAGTGTAAGCAGACACGCCACGTCAAGGCAAACCTTTTAGGCGAGCCCTACACCAATAATTCACTTTACTGTTTTCAGCTAAAAGGCAAAATCTCTAGTGAGACGGGCATTTTTCTAAACCCCTACACACTTGTTAATAGGGAACACATGGGATAGGCAGCAGCACTGTAACATTGCCATGTAATGCAAAAACAAATACAAATATACAAAATTAAGCCCTGCGCTCAAACTCTCACTACTCCTAGGTGACAACAATGACAATCATATTTAAATAACTGGAGTTTTTTTTAGAATACTCTAATGTCCATTAAAGTGTAAGCTCACCTGTCACATCAAGGAAAAACCTCTTAGGTGATGTGCCTTGATGAGGCAGGTGAGCTTACGCTTAAAAAAATGGGTTTTCCATAATTAGGTTATATATTATTTCAAAATTATTTTTTGTTACCTTATTGTTTAGTGAATGTTCCCCCTTTAAATTCAATACTTTAATTTTTATGCACGGAACAACACAATAAACCCGAACACCAAGTGCTGATATCAGAAAACATTTGGTAAAATAGTTGTAACAGCTTTACCACCACAGATGCCTCCTAATGTCATCAGACTTTTCTCAGGAAAATAGTCAATAAGGTAAGCCTCTGATAAAAAAATACACTTACTTGGCTAGGCTTAGAATATTTCCTCAAATTCATTTCCATTCCACGTATCTATCCATAAATTACTCTATCAATTAGCCTACTCTAGTATTGATTAAACAACTAAATACTCTCTATCTCTCTATCTCCCCTATTCCTGTGGGAGCATACATTAGGGATCCATGGCTTAAGAATGGAAATATATGTAGAATATGTATTATGGAGAATTGTAATGGATACCCCTTACTGTATTTTTCTTTTTACTGTATCTTCAATGTTTAAGACCATCGTGTTTTGTTTTTATGTAATGAGCTTGTCAATGCTTTTGATTAACTGAATCTTAAAACATATTGACCAATATGTGTTTTAGATAATAAGAATACAGTGATGTATTGAAGTATTGGGAGATCAATAACATATTTTTGATAATCTGTGAATTACGCACTTTGTGTTGGCAGCTTTTATAGAGCAATTGTGATCTTAAAAGGATAGACCCCAAACTAATTCTTGCTACAGGTAATGCTCATGAAATCTGTTCAAAGACAGAGGTGTGGTGAGCAGGGATTCCCCAAAGAAAATGTTATGAGGAGGGCAGTGGTAAACTATAGTAGAGAAGGCCCAGCCGCAAGATTTCTTTAGGCACTCCCCTATTGCAAAGGTGGCCAAAGGTAGATCGTCATGTGTTGTACAACTCCCACAATGCTGTGACAGCTGTGCTTGTCCATTTTTCCATCATTGCAGGGTTGTATTTAGCACTGAGCAGTATTTGTGTGTTTGACTGTAAACATGTTTTTGTATGGAGCATGTTTGTGTGAATGTAGAGGTGTGGTTATATGTCGTGTTAGTGTATGAATGAAAGCACACATTTATGTGTAGTGTTGTTTTTTTAATGCAGGTGTGCTTTTATACAATTTTGGTGTTTTATTACAGAGGTGTGTTTGTATGTAGTGTTAATATTTAAGTGCAGGGGTATATTTGCTTGTAGTGATGGCGTTTGAATGTGGAAAACAAATACACTTACACTACCATACACACACACAGATACAGCATCCAGATACACACACAGATACACACGGATACACACATAGATACACACTGACATACACACAGATAAACATACGCACCAACACAGATACACATACAGACACACATTCTGGCCAAAATGTACACTTTTATAGCCATCCTCCAGTTTGCTACCTTTTGGGTGCAGGATGTGGCTTCCCTTGGGTCTAGTCTGCAGGCTTGGGCTGTTGGAAGTTAGGGTCTGGCTCTTCTCTCCCCTCCTCTCTGCCCTCTCCTCTTCTCTCCTGCGCAGCTTCATGCCTCAGTTAGCTGGGAGGCAGTGAGTAGATCTCCCTTCCTCCCAGGCTGCTGAAAGGAAGGTGCTTAGCCGCCCTGTTAAAGGGCCACAGCATCCGACAGGTCTTTGCTGACTAAGTGCATGGGCCATCCAATAGGCCCCCTTAGTGTGTGGGCCCCGATGCAACTGCACCGTCAGTACTTCCGGACCTGGGGTAATGATAAACCAAACATATGTGTAGGTACAGCCAGTCTCAGGCACCACTTAAATCAAAGGACAAGAAGATGGGTATGGGTTTGCCTCCTCTTGTCCTATACTTTGGACACCCAAAGGCTTAAACTAGGGTTGGCTGTTTTTGTCAAAGAATTGTTTTTCAACTAATAACCTCAAAACAACCCTGAATAGAGAAAGAAAATGCTTATATGGAAACATAGAATGTGACGGCAGATAAGAACCATTCGGCCCATCTAGTCTGCCCAGTTTTCTTAATACTCTCAGCTGTCCGTGGCCTTATCTTATAGCTAGGATAGCCTTATGCCCATCCCACACATGCTTAAACTCCTTCACTGTGTTAACCTCTACCACTTCACCTGGAAGGCGATTCCATGCATCCTCTACCCTCTCAGTAAAGTAATACTTCCTGATATTATTTTTAAATCTTTGCCCCTCTAATTTAAGACTATGTACTCTTGTTGTGGTAGTTTTTCTTCTTTTAAATATAGTCTCCTCCTTTACTGTGTTGATTCCCTTTATGTATTTAAATGTTTCTATCATATCCCCCGGTCTCATCTTTCCTCCAAGCTATACATGTTAAGATCCTTTAACCTATAAGTACTTACCTAATATCAAAATCCTTGCCTGGAAATTATAGACCTGTGAACTTCTTTAGCTGGGAAAGTATTTGAAAGGTTATTAAGGGATTATATTCAGGAATTCATTGAGGAGAACACAGTTATCAGCAAAAATCAGCATGGTTTTATGAAACATAGGTAAACTAACCTAATTGCATTCTACGAAGAAGTAAGTAGAAGTATAGATCAGGGTGTTGCGGTGGATGTGATCTGCTTGGATTTTGCTAAGGCGTTTGATATGATATGATTTGATATGATTCCATTCAATAGGTGTTCAAATTAAAAGAAATTGGTCTTCATGAATATTCTTGTTCTTGGGTAGAACATTGGCCCAAAGATAGAGTACAACGAGTTGTCAACAGTAAATTTTTAAACTTGACAAAAGTGGTAAGTGGTGTCCCTCGGGGTTCTTTTCTGAGACTGCTTATACATAACATATTTATAAATGATCTTTAAACAAGCATTGAAAGTCATGTTTCAGTGTTTGTGGATGAAACAAAACTCTGCAAAGTAATAAAATGTGAGCATGATATTGCTTTGCTGCAGAATGATTTAGATAGATTGGGGGACTGGGCACTAAAATGGCAGATGAAATTTAATGTAGAAAAATGCAAAGCTATGCACTTCAGGTTAAAGAATGCACAAGCAACATATACCCTAAATGGTGGTGATTTAGAAATAACAACACACATGATTTGGGAATTGTTATAGACAACAAACTAGGCAACAATGTGCAATGTCAATCAGCAGTGGCTAAGGCCAGTAAGGTCTTGTATAAAAAGAGGAATTCATTCCCAGGATGAGAATATAATTTAACCTCTTTATTATTATTATTATTATTACTACTATTATTATGCTATTATTTACCATATTTTTTGCTCTGTAAGATGCAATTTTTTCCTTCTCAAAACTGATGGGAAATGTCTGTGCGTCTTATGGAGCAAATGTGTGCATACCGCGGTACAGGAACTTCTGTTTCCTGTACCCGGCCGGATTGAAAAGAAGTGCTCACTGAGAGAGCACTTCCTTTTAGTCGGCCGGGTACTGGAGACTGAAGTGCACTACTCTGCTCAGCCACGCTACAATAAAGGTAGGAGACTTACCAGGTCCAAGGGTGGAGAGAGATGGACACTAAGGGACGGGGTGGTAAGGAACACTATAGGAATGGGGTGGGTGGAAGAACACTATGGGACAGGGGAGGGGGCGTAAAGAACACTATGGGACAAGGGAGGAGAGTGGGTGGTAAAGAACACTATGGGACAGGCGGGGCCGCCGTCAGGGGGTGACAACCATGATGGTTGGCAGTCCCAGGCCCCACATTCCCTCTCTGCACATATATATAGCAATGATCGCTATATACATGTGCAGCCACGGGCCCCCCGGCTCCCTGTATTTGCAGAGGGGGCCCAGCAGACTGCAGCAGTACTTTACAGCTCTTCCCTCTCTCTAACTCCTGCGAGATCCGCGGCCGTCAAAGCGTTGCCACAGGTTACCATGGCAACATTCCGCGCGGCACGCACGCCACGCTCGCGGGAGTTAGAGAGAGGGAAGAGCTGAAACATTCATATGCAGTTTGCTGGGGCCCCTCTGCAAGTATAGGGAGCCGGGGGGCCCCACCATGCCACTGCACCACCAGGTATGGAATCTCCCCCTCTCTGAACCAGGTAAGAAGCAGGGAGGGGGGATAACATTTATTACATTTAAGAGGGGAAAATGCTCCATTTGCACAACATGCATACACTAGTAAACACACACACTCTGCATTCACTACACCAAAACACACTCTGCATTCACTACACTAACACACACTCTGCATCCACTACACTAACACAAACTCTGCATCCACTACACTAACACACACTCTGCATCCACTGCACTGACACACACTCTGCATTCAATGCACTAACACACACTCTGCATCCACTACACTAACACACTGCATCCACTACACTAACACACACTCTGCATTCACTGCACTAACACACAATCTGCATCCACTACACTAACACACTGCATCCACTACACTAACACACTCTGCATTCACTACACTGACACACACTCTGCATTCACTAAACTGACACACACTCTGCTTTCACTACACTGACACACACTCTGCTTTCACTCCAATAACATACACTCTGCATGAACTATACATACAGCATCCACTACACAAACATCCTGTATTCACAGTACACACACTACATCCACCACACATTCAAACACTCTGCATTCAATATACAGAGACACTGTGTCTAATACACACACTACATCCACTACAGACACTGCATCCACTAAACACATTGCATCTAGTATACACAAACACTACATACACTACACAAACACACACTACATCACTGTACACCACTACATAAACATACTCTGCATTCACTATACACAATGCATCCGCTACACAAGCACACACTCTGCATTCACTGCACAAACATTATCTAATACACACAAACACTACATCCATTACACACATTCTAATTCACTTCCACTATACACACCACATTCAGTCCTGCATCACTGTCACCAAATTGAACACTGTGGGACAGGGGAGAGGAGTGGGTGGTAAGGAACACTTATTTTTTATTCTTGTTATCCTACTCTAAAAACTAGGTGCGTCTTATGGTCATGTGCATCTTATGGAGCAAAAAATCCGGTATATAGCACCAGCAAACCGCAGCGTTTTACAGTGGGTGGATGAACAGACATGTAGTTGTAACCAGACAATTTGGACACACAGGAACAGAGGGGTTGAGGGCCCTGCTCAATGAGCTTACATACTAGAGGGAGTGGGGTAAAATGACACAAAAAGGTAAGGATTGTATTAGACTAGTGACAGTTGCAAGAGAGGAATCAGTCGGGAGCTATTAACAGTTTAATTGATACGCTTTTATGATGAAGTGGGTTTTTAAGGAATTTTTTGAAGGAGTGGAGACTGGATAAGCATCTAATGGAGGAGGGAAGTGAGTTCCATAGGAACGGTGCAGCCCTCGAGAAGTCTTGAAGGCGAGCATCAGAGGTGGGAGTACAAACAGAAGATAGACGTAAGTCTTCAGCAGAGTGTAAGGGCCTAGACGGGACATACTTGTGTATTAGGGAAGATAGATTTTCTTACAGCAGTATTGGGGCTTGATAGTTTTGAAATCAGGCTGTTGAATAAAGATCTGTAAGGGTCAGATAGACTTGCAATAAAGATGAGGGAAGGGGATATGTATCTAGGCACAGAGATAAAGGGATGGTTATTCAAATGAAAACAAACATATCAATAAAAGAAGGGAGGGGTCAGAGGTCAGTCAGAAATCAGTGGGGAAATAGAGGAATGCATATAGGTGACAAACAATTACATACAGGGCTAGCAAAACTACACTTTAGCATGACAGAGAAGGTATAAAGGAAAGAAAATATACAATGCACACAGCATATATAAAATAAAATCAATGTACAGGGTGGTTAAATTAAATATAAATGATGCTGTGCAGGATAGAGTCTTAGTGTGGTCTTCCAGAAGGCTACCTTGCTTATTGCAGACGATCAGCTGATGGAGCACATAATTTCTTACAGTAGTATTGGGGCTTGATAGTTTTTAAATCAGGCTTGCTTATTGTAGACGATCAGCTGATGGAGCACTGACTTTCTTACAGCAATATTGGGGCTTGATAGTTTTGAAATCAGGCTTGCTTATTGCAGATGATCAGCTGATGTAGGACAGACTTTCTTACAGAAGTATTTATAAATCACTGGTAAGAACACATCTTGAATATGCTGTGAAATTTTGGCCACCTGTTCTTAAAAAGGACATTATGGTGCTAAAAAAAAGTGCAGAGACAAGCTACAAAATGAATAAAAGAAATGAAACATTTTAGCTATGAAGAAAGGTTAGCAAATTTAAACCTCTTTAGTTTAGAAAAACGGTGCCTCAAAGGGCATATGATTGCATTTTACAAATATATCTGGGATCCATACAAAACATGGTCTGGAAATCTATTCACAAGCAAAACTATACATGGGACACAAGGTCATGCATTTAGACTGGAAGAAAGGAGATTTAGTCTGAGGCAAAATAAAGGTTTTTACAGTAACAGCAACACTCAATACAAATTTGCAAAAACATAATATTCAAGGATATAAATTTTAAATTGTGGGGTAATAGCTTCTTGATCGAATGATTAATCTGACTGCCATTCTGGGGTCAAGAAGGATTTTTTTCAAACAGTTTTATTTTTTTGCCTTCTTTTGGGTCACTCCTATGTAATTATACATTTGAACATTAACCCTAAACATGTAGTGCATTTTACTAAATGTTAAAGCATACATGATGTTCCTGGAAAGTTGTTGCATTCAATACTGAAAAATGCCTATGGATGGATGCTTCCTCATTTGCTTTTAGCGTGATACTGATTGCTGTGGAGGAATGCCCTCTAGTGTTCATTTGTAAAAAGGCACAGCATCCTCTAATATTCACTTCTACATAGACACGCATTGTATAATGTATTACAATGGGAAGCCCAGATACACAATTTGTTGAATAGCGTAAATATTACTACTACTTACTACCAGAGGTCTGTCTAAAGAACACTCTTAGTTACTCTAGCTCTCCTTTAGGATAATATTAGTTATCCAGTACAAAAGAAAATGTATGGAATCTGGAATGTGTGGATATTCTATCCACCTGTTAAGTATCACATTTAAGTATAACAGGATGGAATTAAGGCATAAATTTAATATTGTTTGATATTTTTTCCAAATGATTTCATATTTTAGATAAACTTCTAAATTTATATTTTCAACACATTAAATTATCAAAAATAGAACATATATAAAAAGTATATATTCATATGTAAACTAATATATCAAAATACAAATTAAAATATTTTTCATGATAGTAAAACATTTTAAAAGTTTATCCAAATTATTCGATCATTTGGAAAGGTTATGGAACAATATTAAATTGAGGCCTAAGGCTGATAGAATTCAAACAAAATTTAAAAAAAAGAGATCCTGCAATAGATTCTGAAATGGGCAACATTTTGGTTTAGAGAATACATCCCAAACTCTGGTCGCTAGATGTTGTTAAACTACAAACTCCCATGATTATCTGCCCATCTATTGAATTCAATTGCATTCAATATTTCTGGGAGCTATTCAACAAGAGAATATACTGGTTGCATGAATAACAACACTGGCACCAGAAGCAGAATATGGATTATTGGATAAAAGATAAAAAAATAAATAAAATAAGTACAGGGTCTTTCCACCATAAACACTTCAGTATGACAAAGTGGTTGTTGTGCTTAGAATTAATGTTTAAAGAGGACCTTAAAGGAACACTATAGAGTCAGGAATACAAATGTGTATTCCTGACCCTATAGTATTAAAAAAAACTATTTAGCCCCCGGCCCCCCTTGAAAAGGTAAAAACTCACCTTCATTCCCGCACTCGCGGGCCTGACGGCGCTGACCTTACCCCCGATCCATCTTCTTGGCTGACATCATAAGAATTGATGATCTCAGCCAAATCAATGCTTTCCCATAGTAAAGCTTAGGATTGGCTGAGATCGTCAATTCTAATGATGTCAGACTATAGTGTCCCTTTTAGACTATTTTAAAGGAGGAATTCAGTTATGAATCTGTGAACAGTTTAGATTCTTCACAGATGCTTCAAGGTCACAAAGTTTTGTCTTCTAGTTCTAAAGGCAGGAAAATGCTTTTTTCTTGTTTTTTTTTTTGCATTGTTCTAAAGATATTCTGCTGCTCGAATGCTTTCCACTACCGGTTACTTTATTTCTAAAGAAAAAGAGAATTAAGGGGATAAGGAGGAAACAGCATCTTGTAGGTCAAAACTGAACACAGTCTAATGTTGTATAGTATTTAGTTGCAAGGAGAGCACATTCTTGGAACTAAGAATCTAATTTACCTACTCCCAAAAGGATATATTCTGGGAATACGCCCTGCAAGCAAAGGAGAACTGTGATGGTCAGGCATTCTGCTGAGGATTAGTCTTAGCAAGACTCATCTAGTAAATTGATTTAATTTTACATTCATTAGCTCCCTAGACACGAAAAGGTTACATTTCAGCACAGAAATTTTTGTTTAAGTTCACATCAGCACTGGTGATGTATTGGTGTCAGGTTTTATTAGACACTTATGTCCTGACAATTACTGATCAAATCCATATCTCTTTTTTTATTTTGATTTCAATGGAAAAGAAATTCCAAAATATTGTATTAGGAGGAACTACGGTCTTGCAGGCTCTGAAAGGTTATATAAAGCTTAGCAGTTTTAAGAATTCCAGATGTTTGATTATTTTGCAATTACCAGCAAAAGTTATAGTATTCAGTCTTACGAGGTTATACACCAAACACGGGAATTTGTCTGGATGGACAAAACCGGGTAATAATGACTGAATTCAAACCACATTGGCAATTTCAGATTCACTAAAGTCAAATTCGTAGTGGTGGATCTACTGCCAGTGCGGCTGCACCGCGGCCTGCATGCTTTGGGGGCCCAATCCAGTGGCCCATATATGTAGGTTCACCCGATTTGCATTGCTGAACATCAGCACCCTGTAATATCAGCATCATTGGAGGAAGTGACAGCCTGTCACTTTTCTCCCACATACATAAAGAGCACTGTATGGGAGGGAGGAGTAGGAACTGCAAGAGGGGGAAGGACATGGAGAGACCCAGCTCCAGCCCGCCCCACACTCATATCAGCCTCAGCTAGCAGGACCCTGGGAAGCCACACCCCTGCACATAGTTACAAAGGCCGAAAAGCGACATGCGTCCATCAAGTTCAGCCCTTCTCACATCTGTTTCTGTTGTTGATCCAAAAGAAGGCAAAAAATCCAGTTTATATAGAAGAGAGGAAGGAAACCGCGCCTTATATTAACTGTACATACATACACTCGATATCTCTTAATTGATGTAGATAATTTATCCTCAAAAAAAAGAGAACACAAAGAGAAAAATATAATAGTGCAGTATGTTTGACAAATTGAGAACAAAGGTGGTATAGAAAGCGGAGGTATTTTAAACTCACATTTGGTAGAGCTAGTTTGGAGCTCTACCGTAATTCGCACGGACGGTACAATCCCCGTCTCAGGATTAGAAGTCCGAAGTCTTCAGTACTCCAATAATATGGCGGTGTGAATGAGATGAAAAAAAGAGAGAGAAACTCCAATGGTGTAGTAACTCTAACACCAGTTAGGCTTCATCAGAAGTGTAAATAAGTAACCTCAAATCATTCCTTTAAATATATAACTTACATGAGTAGAAATGACTTCCTGGTGTGTTTGGGCCGTGGAACGCACGCGGCAAAACCGGAAGCGGCGCGGCGTCCACATGTGTATAAGTATCCACCGTGGAACGCATGCATCACGCCGGAAGTGACGCGGCGCTTCCACGGGCATCGTAAGTCCGTGCGTCCCAGCGTGGAACACACAATGGACGCGGCTATCCAGCTGTTAGTAAAAGTCAAGCACAGCAATTGAACAACAAAAATCTTCTTCCTTTGGTGAAATATGGGGTTATAAAAAGTCTTTAATTCTCATTTCCAAGATAGCATTGGGTGTCCAAAACTGAATGAATTTTAAAACGTTTTTCTATGTTTCTACAATGCTCGGCCATTCGTGTTTTAAGAGGTCTAATAGTTTGTCTTATGTATTGGAGGCCACAAGGGCATTCCAATAAGTATATCACAGTTTTACTACTGCATGTAATTATCTCTTTTATATTATAGGTCTTACCACTGTTATTTGATTTAAAATTGCAACTCAATTTGGGCGTAGATTTAGTTTTTCTACATGCAGCACACGTGTTGCATTTATAAAAACCTTTTATCCCATTTAAAAAACTAGCCCCTGTGTTTTTTTTCTCAGATTTAGTATAATTTTTTGTAAGATGCATCTTTAAATTTGGCGCTCCCCTAAAAACTATTTTTGGTCTCTCTGGTATTAGGTTTTTTAAAATAGCATCTTCTTTCAGTAAGTTCCAATGTTTGTTGATAATTTTTTTAAGTTCTCTATTTTTATTATTGTAATCTAATATAATGGGTAGTGATATATTTTGTTTCTGAGTTCTCTTCTTAGATAACAATTTTTTCTGGTTGATGGACAGTGCTTGGTTAAAAGTGGATTGGATAATATTTTTATTATATCCTTTTTGTAAGAAACTTTTGTCACGAACACACCCTACTCCAAGAGTGCGCGTGACGTAGTTGTGGTGGTGAAAGGGTTAAAGTTCACTATTTGTCTGCACTAGACCGGAAATAATGACAAAATCCCCCTTTTAAAACCACCCACACTTAAACATAATAATATAACTATTACTATTTTAACGCTGCCACCACCAAGACAATTTATAAATGGGGTGCCTTGGTCCCCCAGGTAAATCAATAATAAATCCCACCAAATATTACTTTGTACAATATTTAAGTTATTGCAAAAATACTAACTAGTCTCTTCAGGTAACGTGATTCTTAACCAGACAAAGGCAAAACTTAATAAATGAATGTTTATTATGAGCAAAAGATAGTCACAGTGCGTATAAAAATATGTGATAAACAAATTATTTACACCAACAACAGATAAAAACAAAAAGGATAAAATACAGAAGTCCTAATTACTCACTTAGGTTTTCAAAGTACAACTTCTGTCCAGGGGGTCTCTGGCAAGGAAAGATGGTGACTCACTCAAAATTAGATCTTGGCCCCAAGCAAGTACACCAACACCCTTCAGGATCATTAGATATATACCCTGTGGTTTATCAAGTCTTGCCCAGGGGTGGAGTTAAGGCATACCTACAGTAATAATAACTGACCACCTCCTTTGTTCCAGACCACTGTCAATCCAAATGGAAACATTTGACTCTATCTTCTTTTTTGTACCTGCCACAGAAATAATAATTGCATCTACAAATTTGTTATTATTTTCCCATTCCATAGACATGTTGCACGTCCCACCCACGATCCAATAGGACGGACATCACAATTCCTTTCCCTAGGGTCAAGTTAGGCCACTCATGTTTGGACTTGGTTAGAAGATGGCGCTTGTCACATTCCAAATATAACAAAAATGAGGCTTTATTATTATTCTGTGGGGGTAAATATGAATGTTTTTTGTCCTTCCTTTGGATATGATACTAGAACAAAGCTAATGGCATTTACATATCAAAGAGATTTACTCATCCCTTACAAGGTACATGCCAAATGGATGAAGAGACATTCAGACTTTTTCCAAGTGTAGAACCTCACACCTTGCAGAGCTTTTATTACTTCACATCCATATAGTAAAATCCTATTCACATTGCTATGCCATTCACACTACCCCTTCTGTCATCTGACCTCTGTGGGGGTCCCAGCTTCAAAAGATGTAACCCCTGTTGACCTCAGCAATAGCATCTCTGTAATTTGTGCCATTTACTACAAGAAATCACATTAAAAGATGATATTCCATAGTGTCATAATAAATTATGCACCCTTGCCGTGACAACTTTCTTTTACTATTTCTGCTTGTTGTTTAAAGACAAGGGTTTCTGTACAATTTCTTCTTAGTCTAAGCATTTGGCTTTTTGGGATACTATCTAGCCATATTTTATTATGACAACTTTTTGTGTCAATGTAGTTATTGACATGAACTTCTTTAAAGTGGGTCTTAGTGTGAATTTTATTATTTTTAACATAAATATTTAGGTCTAGATATGTAATGTGTGTATCACTTATTTCTGAAGTTAGGATTATCCCCTCTTGGTTAGTATTTAGGAAGGAGATAAATTCTCTAGCTTCAGTAGAAGATCCTTTCCATATGAAAAAGAGGTCATCTATATATCTTGAGTAGGACACCAGTTTTTTTTTGTCCAGCCATGCTCACTCCAAATGTATTTTTCTTCCCATTCAGCCATATAGAGATTGGCATAGCTGGGCGCAAACCTGGTGCCCATAGCTGAACCTCTTTTCTGTAAATAAAACCGTCTTTAAACCAGAAGTAGTTGTTGTTAAGAATTAAATCTATACCTTCAATTAAAAACTCTATTTGGTCTTGTGGCATTGTGTTTTCTCTTTCCAAAAATTGTTCTTACTGCTTTGCAACCTTGATAATGTTGAATGATAGTATACAAGGACTGAACGTCATAAGTAATAAGCAACAAATCGTTCCCCCATTTAATGTTATTTAACTTATTTAGTAGATCGATAGAGTCTTTAAGGTACGATTTTGTTCTTACGATTATGATTTACCTTTTCCCAAGAGTGTTCTCTATCTCTGAGTTTACGTGTTGGAGAGCTGGGTATATTTGAGAAATCAAAGAAAAGAAAGACACCACAACCAAAATGAATCACCAATGATAGTTAGACCAAAAACCCACAAATACACATATATACCCAGCTCTCCAACACGTAAACTCAGAGATAGAGAACACTCTTGGGAAAAGGTAAATCATAATAGACACAGTAAATATGAAAATCAGAAACACAATTCACCAAATGAAATAACCACTAAAAATAGATATCAAGCTTTATCTTTCTGTGAGCAATTCGATGAAACCTCTTTTTTAGAGATTCCATCCAATCGAGAAAGGAACATCAATTGTTTAAACATAACACCCATAAAGAGCCGAAAAAGAATCCCAGAGGTAGAAGAGCAGGGAGAAGAGAGCAAAAAAGGAAGATTCTAAAAACAAAAAATGATACTCCCCCTACAGGTATATTTAATCTTTCTAATAAGAATTTAGATGAATCGCAAATAAATATACTTAAAAAAGGTTTAAAATTAGCCCCTACCAGAACATATAATTATTTTTTAACTTATATTGACATAAACAAATTTGTTAGAAATGCTACCCTTAAAAGATTCTTTATCTCTAAAATGCAAGACACACAGACCACACAAGTAAGTACACACACCACTAAAGATATAAACAAAAGCAAAGATTACATAAGAAGCAATCTAAAGAAGAAATCATCTTTTTACCCAGCCCATTTAAAATCTAGTGCACTGGATATATTTGAAACGGAAAGTCTGCAAAGATTTAAGAACTTTAGAACTTAACAATAGATATGCTGATAGACCTAATTTAAATAAACACGAGAGGGAAATATTAAAGGATCTTTACAACGACGAATCTATTGTAATCAAACCTGCAGATAAGGGAGGAGGTCTCGTTATTTTATCAAGAGAACAATATGAAAGTGAAGCTTATAAACAATTAAATGACGGTAATACATACATAAGACTTGCTAATAACCCCACATTAGAGATGAAAAAAGCTTCAAGTATTCTTAGAGGAAGGGAAGAGGTCTGGTATTCTTAACAAAAATGAATTTTTATATATCAATATACAACATCCTCGAATCCCGGTTATCTATTTCCTCCCTAAGATCCATAAAAAATTTAACCAATCCCCCTGGTAGACCGATAGTGTATGGTATTGGATCTTTGTTCTCAAATTTGTCTGAACACATAGATATTTTATTACAACCTTATGTCGTAAGAACAAAATCGTACCTTAAAGACTCTATCGATCTACTAAATAAGTTAAATAACATTAAATGGGGGAACGATTTGTTGCTTATTACTTGTGACGTTCAGTCCTTGTATACTATCATTCAACATTATCAAGGTTGCAAAGCAGTAAGAACAATTTTTGGAAAGAGAAAACACAATGCCACAAGACCAAATAGAGTTTTTAATTGAAGGTATAGATTTAATTCTTAACAACAACTACTTCTGGTTTAAAGATGGTTTTATTTACAGAAAAGAGGTTCAGCTATGGGCACCAGGTTTGCGCCCAGCTATGCCAATCTCTATATGGCTGAATGGGAAGAAAGATACATTTGGAGTGAGCATGGCTGGACAAAAAAAACCTGGTGTCCTACTCAAGATATATAGATGACCTCTTTTTCATATGGAAAGGATCTTCTACTGAAGCTAGAGAATTTATCTCCTTCCTAAATACTAACCAAGAGGGGATAATCCTAACTTCAGAAATAAGTGATACACACATTACATATCTAGACCTAAATATTTATGTTAAAAATAATAAAATTCACACTAAGACCCACTTTAAAGAAGTTCATGTCAATAACTACATTGACACAAAAAGTTGTCATAATAAAATATGGCTAGATAGTATCCCAAAAAGCCAAATGCTTAGACTAAGAAGAAATTGCACAGAAACTCCCGTCTTTAAACAACAAGCAGAAATAGTAAAAGAAAGTTTCTTACAAAAAGGATATAATAAAAATATTATCCAATCCACTTTTAACCAAGCACTGTCCGTGGGCTGGATTTTCTTTTTTATTGTATAAATTGGCTCCCAGCAGCACCCTCTTTAAGCATGTTATGCATTTTTTATTTGGGAGTCTAGCTAACTCATTGGTTTTGCACCCCTCGCTGTCACAGGTGCCTCATTCCAGGGCCCTGTTTAACCTTGTACTGCAGAGAACTCCAGATGGATTTTTTTCCCCCAAGCAAGTAGCTCATTAAGCAGACATTAGGCTGTTAGAGTAGGGCCTGCCAAAGATGGGGTACATTGTTTTTGTTTTTTCCCAGATTAGGTGTTTTTAAAAAACTAACAAAATATCTGGCTGTAGTTGTAGCATAATTTGCAAATAAAAATTAATTTGCAATAAATAAATTTAATTTGCAATTATGCCAATTGTTTATACACAATTGTGGGGTATGGTTGCATAGTCTGGCAGTTGTGTCTACATAAGTACTGGTGTGAAGAGTTATCGAAAACAAAAATGAAAAGTTTGTTTGGGCAAAAAAGCTTTTTTAAAATAATTTACTAAATAATAAAGTGTGTATGTTGTATGTGTTCATCTGGTGACTGTGACAGAATGAGTAAAGAGTACCAGTGGCAGAGAGAAGGTGAGTGTGACAGAATTAGGGGGGTAATTTGACAGAGTGAGTGTGGCAGAGCGAGGGCAGGTGAGTTTGAGGGGGTGAGATTAACAGGATTAGGAGTGATTAATGTGAGTGTGGATGCGTGAAGTGGCTGAAAGTGGGGAGGAGGGATGACAGTGTGGTGACGGGTGACAATTTGTTGGGATGTGACAGTGTGTGAGGGGAGTCTGACAGTGTGTGAGAGTATGATAACACCACATTGTGAGTGGTGACAGTGTGCGGGGTGCATGACAGTGTGTGTGTGAGGGGGTGACATTGTGTATAAGGGGTGATCCTGTGTGTGTATGTGGGGGGGTGGTGGGGTGATCCTGTGTGGAGGTGATGATCCTGTGAGGGGTGGTGTGATACTGTGTGGGACAGTGGGGTGATGGTGTGTGGGATGATGGTGTGTGGGATGGGAGATGGTGTGTGATATGGGGTGATGGTGTGTGGGAGGGGGTGATGGTGAGGGAGGAAGTGATGTGTGAGGGAGGGGTGATGTAGTGAGGAAGGGGTGGGATAATGTTAGGGAGGGGTAAGACTGTGCTGGAGGGGTAATACTATGAGGGAGAATACTGGAGGGAGGGGGAATACTGGGAGGGGGAATTCTGGAAGGGAGGGGTATACTGGGAGGGAGTGGGGTGATAGTGTTAGGGAGTGGTGATAGTAAAGGGGATACTGGGAGGGAGGGTTAATGGTGTGAGGAAAGGGGTATACTGGGAGGGGGTGATAGTGAGGGGGATACTGGGAGGGAGGGGGTAATGATGATGTGGGTGGGGGTGAGATTAAATACCTTATTTAATTCCCTGGTGGTCTGGTGGTGATGTCCGGTCTGCAGTTCCGCAGTGTGCAGACCTGCAGACCATGTGTCTCGCGAGACACATGGTCTGCAGCTCTGCACAATGCGGTGCTGCAGACCGGCGGCCACAGGCGCTCTCCGGCCAGGCAGCCTGGAGTGGCCTTGTCAATGACCAAGGACCTGACACAGTCTGTCCTAAGGTGGTTTAACTGGCCGCGAGGCCGAAGCCAGCGTGATGCCTTAGGCGGGTGTCTAATTAGAGAGCCACCTCTTAACATCAATATATACCTCAGATCTATGCCTAGCAGATCCAGGTAACGTGACACTGTGAATTCGCCACTTTGTCCACCTCTACCTGCAGTAGTATGTGCTAGCTATGATAATTTTGCTGCAATATTTTTTCCTTGAAAAGGTCCTAGCAGTGAATAAGTTAGTGACAGCAAAAAACTAACCATTTATCGTGCTGTGAAAACAATCTTCTTAAATTAAAGATCATATGCCACATCTAGGTTGGCTGGGGAGATAATTACCCCCCATATAATAAAAATGTTGTCAGATATTTGTCGGACAACACAGTTACCGACTGATGGGACCACTCAAAGAAGAAGTGCCCTAATATTCAAATTGAGGTTTGCAAGACAGATAAGGACCTTTGAAAAGGCTACCTATAGAAACGTGGAGTATGTGATAAAGAAAATTCCTAGATCTTGCTTTTTTTATATGCTATAATGCATTCAGGAAATGTAATTTACACAGCCACTTTGAATAGGGCATATTTTTTTTTTATAAGTATGGCTTATGATATGTATGGAAAATATGTACATTTGAGAACTTACAGGGTAAATCTGGGGGCACTCATTAATACATAGAGGAGAGATAATAAATAATTAAAATATAGAATTGTAAAAAAACTAAAATTGTCACAAACGTATGTTATCATGATTATTTTCCCATTAGTATCTTAATTGCTGACTTTATGTGAATATGTTGTGTGTGGTTTAATTTAAAAGTAACATTTTGAATAAAAATTTGGAAAACAGGGATTTGACTCTAAACACAAATATTTTTTCTAGGCATTTACAAATCCAGATCCAATACAATTCGTTAATTATTTATGTGAATTCCTAAAAATGAAAAACAAATATGGCATGTTCAATAGATTTTCCTGATAATACTGCTGTATTTAAAAAAAATTCATTAGGAAGTGCTAATTCTACAGAAGGAAACTTTTTTATATATATGCAAATATGTATTTTTTTTTTTTTTACAGGGGAAAGCAATAAAGAAAATATTTGAAAAATAAATATATTTGCCAAGATTTTCTTTCTAAAGTCTATTTTTAGTGTTAAATATAATTCCAAATAAAACCTTATAGCATTAGTCTTAAGTAAGAAGTGTGTGAATATTTTTTTATCTTAGGTAGTAAAGAGTTTAATTGGTCAATTCTTCAGTTGATTTAACATATTTTTATAATTATATATTCAGTATTTTTTTATTTTTTTTTAGGAACAAGATCCCATCTTGCATTGCAGAACTATAGAAAGCCAACATACTCAGCCATGCGTTTAAAATAATTTTCCGACATTCTATTTTGGCTTCACTTAAACAACCGCACTCTTGATATTAGTATACAAGCCCCTTGTGCTTTCTCATTGCAGTAAGCAACTCCCTCAATTCCCAGGAGAAAATAGCAGTTTGACTTTAGAAGTGTGTTCAGTTTTATTTCCAGAAAGAAAAATATATATATTTTTTAAACAAACGTAGCAGCTGAGTGTCTTTCAGTGTAACTCATACGTAGGTGAATGGACATAGGACAAAGCTGAACATTCTTCCATAATACAGCATAAAATTCCTGTCTAAATATGGCTAACAAGCAATTTTTATTCATTGGACAATCTTAAAAACTTTCCAAAATAGGTCAGTTTATGAGGTAGTAGGTAACAAGGCAGTGGAGTTAAGTGCATTTACAGCTTTAAACAACAGCAGAATTTTAGACTAGAAAAAAGTGGCCGTAGTTTGGGGACATCAGATGCACTATTTATTTATTATTAGCTTACATTAGAAATTAAGGTTGTTATTATGGAGTATGATTAGTATATCTATGTGTGCAAATTGTAATACTTAATAAATCTTGTTAAACACATTACCCTACAAGGATAAGGATGGTAGTGTTTGTTTGAAAAACGTTTGTAAAAAAATAAATAAAAAATAAATAAAAAGATTTTCAGAAACATGAACGTATAAACCTATTACCTTGATACATACAGCATGAAAGACACCTCTATAAAAATGTATGAGGGGTGCCTGAAATTCTCCAGATCTCAATTCAATTGAGCATCTGTGGTATGTGCTGGAACAACAAAACTGATCCAGCCAAGTGATCGCAACTTGCAGGAATTAACCTCTTAACCCCTTAACGATGTTACGGCGTTCTATGCCGTTGCGGCTTTAAAGGGCTTTAAAGCCGTTGCGGCGGCATAGAACGCCGTAACGGCTTAAGCCCCAAGGACCTCGGCGGTACTTACCTCCACCGCGATCCTCTTCTGGAGGGCTGCCTGACAGCCCAGGCAGCCCTCCTCCGGCAAGTGAGGCCCTCGGGGGCCATATGATCGCTCTCAAAAGATTACATTAGTATACACGTAGAATTTAAATACCTATAAATGCGTATATATTAAAATTCTACGTGTATATTTAAGTAATCTTTTAACATAATTATGTGATTTGATTAATTAAAATTTGATTGACATGCCTGACAACACAGGGCGAAATTGCAGAGAATTTAATTTGCAAGGACTATATTTGACCCTGTAACTCTCCAAGACACCATAAAACCTGTACATAGGGGGTACTGTTTTACTCGGGAGACTTTGCTGAACTCAAATATTAGTGTTTCAAACTGGTAAATTGTATTACAACGATGATATTTTAAGTAAAAGTGACTTTTGTTGCATTTTTTACAAACAAACTGCACTTTTATGGACTATATTATTGTTTTAATATGTTTTACTGTTTTAAAACACTAATATTTGTGTTTAGTGAAGTCTCCCGAGAATAACAGTACCCCCCCATGTACAGGTTTTATGGTGTTTTGGAAAGTTATAGAGTCACATATAAGGCTTGCATTTCAATTTTTTGACATTGAAATTTGCCAGATTGGTTATGTTGCCTTTGAGACCGTATGGTAGCCCAGGAATAAGAATTACCCCCTTGATGGCATCCCATTTGCAAAAGTAGACAACCCAAGATATTGCAAATGGGGTATGTCCAGCCATTTCTAGTAGCCACTTATATAAATATTAGTTTTTTGCTTTTTTCACACAAAAACAAATATGAACGTTAACTTTGGCCAGTGTTTGTGACTAAGTGGCTACTAAAAAAGACTAAACATACCCCACGTTCAATACCTTGGGTTGTCTACTTTTTCAAATGGTATGCCATTATGGGGTAATTCTCATTCCTGGGCTACCACACCCAGTGGCGTACATACCAGGGTCGCAGGGGTCGCAGCTGCGACCAGGCCTGGCCCACCAGGGGGCCCGGCCGCCCCTGCGACCCGGTATGTAGCCACAGGGCCAGCCTCTTCCCCTGGGGGGCCCAGGAGCCGACCACCCAAGGGCCCCCGAGGCTGGCCCTGCTGACACCAGGCAGGCGGGTGGCCGGTCGGGCAGGCGGGCGCGCGAGGGAGCTCTCTGCTCTGAGTGCTTCCTCTTCAGCTCCCTCACGCACCGCACTGATGCCGGAGCCGGAAGATGACGTCATCTTCCGGCGCCGGCATCCCTACGCGGCGCGCGAGGGAGCTGAAGAGGAAGCAGTGAGTGCTCCCTCGCGCGCCCACCCGCCTGCCCGACCGGCCACCCGCCCAGGAGCCCACCAGCACCACTGGACCCCAGGGAATCCCCCCAGCACTCCAAAAGGTAAGGAGGCTGGGGGGATTAAATTTGAAAAAAAAAAGTGTTTGTGTGTGTGTGTGTGTTAGTGTGTGTTAGTGTGTGTGTGTTTGTGTGTTAGTGTGTGTTAGTGTGTGTGTTAGTGTATGTGTGTGTGTTAGTGTGTGTTAGTGTATGTGTGTGTTAGTGTGTGTTAGTGTATGTGTGTGTTAGTGTGTGTGTTTGTGTGTGTGTGTTAGTTTTTGTGTGTTAGTGTGTGTTAGTGTATGTGTGTGTGTTAGTGTATGTGTGTGTGTTAGTGTGTGTGTTAGTGTGTGTGTGTCAGTGTTTGTGTGTGTCAGTGAATGTGTCTGTTATTGGGTGTGTGTCTGCTAGTGGGTAATGGTACTGTATTGTGTCTGTTACTGAGTGTGTTTGATGTCTGTTAGTGAGTGTGTGTTTGTCCAGTGAAAGTGTATGTTTTGTAGTGATGTGTGTCTGTAAGCTGAGTGTGTCTCTGTCCAGTAAATGTGTGTGTCTGTTAGCTAGTGTGTATGTCGTCTGTTAGAGTGAGTGTGTGTGTGTCTTCAGCATTTACACGCTTTCTCCAGCGTCGGACTCCCCGAGTATCCCGCCTCGCAACTCCGAAATGCACATCGCGGCAAGCGCCTTGGCGCATTCTAAACAGGAAAGGGGGCCCACGGATCATTTTGCACGGGGCCCCCATATATGGGTCATAATATGCGCCACTGACCACCACCGTCTCAAAGTAACGGCTACTAATCCTGGCAAATTTCAATTTGAAAATGGAACGTTCTATATTTGACCCTGTAACTTTCCAAAACACCATAAAACCTGTTAATGGGGGGTACTGTTGTACTCGTGAAACATCACTGATTACAAATATGTGCATTTTTTTGCAGTAAAACCTAACAGTATTATGACATTTACAGCTAAAATGTGAGGCGGAACTACACATTTAAAAAAAAAAAAAAGATTTCTCACAGTTTTTTTAATTTTATTCATAATAAATTATGTTTCATATATAAATATTTGATACGAAATGAAAACCCTGTTTCTCCTGAACAAAATGATATATAAAAAGTGTGGGTACATTTAATATGAAAAAGGTGAATTACGGTTGAACAGACAGATAGCGCAAATTCCAGTTTTTATTTACGTTTTGTTTTGATCAGAACCCGTACTATTGACTCCGTCCTGAAGGGGTTAACCGCTTAAGACCGGAGGGCGTACTATTACGCCCTATTTTAGGCGGCTCTAAATGCCGCCAGGCGTAATAGTACGCCCTCCATTTTTTTTTTTACTTCCCCGGTCGCAGGCGATCCCACGCTGGCGATCGCAGTTGGGGGGACTCCCAGGGAGCCCCCCGCGACACAACCGACCTCTTGCAGCCCCCCCGGCCATGTGAGAGTGAGGTCCTTGCGAGGACCTCACAATCACATGGGAGGGTTAGCTGCCTGCTGCATTGCCAGCAGGGGGACTGCCTGTAATGACAGGCAGCCCCCCTGCTGGCTGGAAATAAAATAAATTAATGTTAATAAGTGTAAAAAAAAATTATATACTTAGATCATATATATATATTATATATATATATGATCTATTATATATATATGATCTAAGTATATATATATATGCATATATACATACATACACATACACTGTCTAGGTGTATTTTACTATTAATATATATATAATTTTCCTGGCCATATCCATGGCAGCACAACAATGGGTTAGCTCCTCCCTATCCCTAATTAGACAGGAACAGAATTAAAATCAGGGGTATAAATACCCCCTCCCACCTATGGTCCCTTAGTCTTTTTTTCCCTGTCCTATCCCTATAGGACTCCAGTCATTGTAGACTGTGAGCATACTCTTTTTCTCTTTGGCTTACCTGAGGGTTTTTACCTTCGGCCTCAAGGGAGTTCAGCCTCTCTTCCTTGGGAAGTCTCCAGTACGTGGCCCTGCGCAAAGGATATCCCCCTGGAGATGCTCCTTTAGTGACCGGGAGCCACTTGCAGTGACCCTAGGGGTAGCAAGCAAAATATTGCCAGTAAGGAACATTCCCTGCAGTAACCAAGCGGTAGCAGGAAGTGGCAGAAGAACCTCATCTACAGAAGATTCTTCTTACCTCTACCTGGCAGGCACAGTAAGTTTTAATGCATTTATTGTGTATTATTTTACTTATGGCTGTCAGGTTTTCCCCCTTCCACCTCTTTTGTATGTGCCATAGATTTTGTATTTTTTTTTTTTCTCCTTTATCCTTCCTTTTCCCCTTTAATTTTGAATTTACCGGGCTTGCCGCCATCTTGTCGGCGTCCTCCTGGTGCTCTGCGCGTGCGTGGACTGTGGGCGCGTCTTTCCCGGTCCCCCGCGCATGCGCGGTCCGGCCGCCACGTCGTGGCTTCTTCCGCGCATGCGCGGACCGGTAGCTACGTCTGGTACGCCTCCGCGCATGCGCGGATTAGGGGGCACGTCTTGCGAACTTCCGCGCATGCGCGGAGTATTGTGCACATGCGCGGAGTGTTTTTCCGGGTTCGCGGTGACGTCATCGGTGACGTCACTCGCCACCTTTAAAAAGGCGCCAAATTTTAACTTTCTTACCTGTTTCAGGTTGCCTGGACTCTGGGGAGCTCTTGCAGCATCTTTTGTTCCAGTTTTGTTCGATTTTTCAAACCTCCAGTTTCTGTTGCTCAGGTATGGGTTTATTTCTTAATGGCACATTTCCCTTTTTTCACAGATTGAGTTTTTATGCTTTTTTCAGTATAAATATTTCAATTCCTTCCTATATTATGACAGGGAAGATGGACAAATCTTTTTCATCAGATTCTGAGGCTTCCATTCATAAACAAAGGTCACAATCCAAAGGTTATAGGTAAGCCATTATTTTTCCCTCTCTCTATCTAGACCAAACAAAAGAGTGCATGGTTTAATTATATTTCCCTATTATGTCAGCTCTACGGGAATTAAAGCATCCAGAACTTCCAAAGGCAAGTCGCCTATGAAGAAGAGATGCGAAGCCTGCAGCAATAAACCTCTGGAAGGCAAGCGTCTCTGCGCAGAATGCCTCTCTACAACCGCAGGCACTTCCACTACTGCCCCTACTCCAGATATGATGGAGTTTATTAAACAAGCGGTCTCCCAGGGCATCAGAGAAGCTGGCAAGTCCCACAAGAGGCCAAGATTTGCTGAACCCTTGGGGTTTTCTCAGGAAGAATCCTCAGATGAGTCCTTAGACTCCTACAGGGATGGGCTATCCTCCTCTGAAGAAGAATCTTATGCCCCAGAATTCATGGAGCCTGCTCAAGTTGATCATTTAATAGCCAGAGTGCGCAAATCCTTGAGTCTCAAGGAAATTTCCTCTGAGCAACCTTCTACTTCCAGTAGATATTTTGCTGATCTGATGAAAAAGAGAGCTACGTTTCCAGCTCATGAGACAATCAAGGAACTGATTGAAGACGAGTGGTCTAATACTCGTAAGAAACTGACCTCTCAAGGCAGAGTTGCTCGTCTTTATCCATTTGAGAGAAAAGACTCCAGCTGTTGGGATTCGGCTCCTAAGGTAGATGCGGCCATAGTAAGACTGGCCAAACACACTAATTTACCAGTTGACGACGCAGGTTCATTCAGAGATCCCATGGATAGGAAAATGGATCTGAACCTCACCAAAGCTTACGTGGCTGCAGGCACAGGCCTCCATCCAGCAGTCGCTCTTACCTCAGTTTCCAGAGCTTTAAAGATCTGGATGGAAAATCTAGAGGCAGACATCCAAAGAGGCAGGAGCAGATCCAGTCTTCTAGAAAGACTAAAAGATATAAAGCTTGCAGTAGACTTTACGTCTGACGCTTCGGTGGATCTGGTTAAAGCCTTTGCCAGAAATATGGCCCTCTCCGTTTCAGCCAGAAGGGCTCTATGGTTAAGGTCCTGGATTGCAGATACCTCTTCTAAATCTAGTTTATGTGCCTTACCTTTCCACGGCGACATGTTGTTTGGGAAAAACTTGGATGAATATATTAAAAGAGCAGCTGAAGGCAAAAGAGCTTTTCTCCCGCAGGATCGTAAACCCAGAGGTTCCTTTCGATCCAAAAGATATCCAGACTATTTTTCCTTTCGAGATGCCAGATCTTACAAGCCAGGAAGAGAGCATGGAAGATCCCAGCCTTGGAGAGGTGGACAGTCATCCAGAGGCGGTAAATCTAGAGGCACCTCATTCCACAAGAACCCCAGATCTTTATGACTGTTCCCCCCCCCCCAGTCAGTAGGTGTAGGGGCACGTCTGTTACTCTTCCAAGACGTATGGGAAGTATCCACCACAGACAGATGGGTGTTGGATATCATAAGAAGGGGATATCGTTTAGAATTTTTCAGACCCCCTCCGGCTTACTCCTTTCAAACAACCAAATGGCCAGGAGACGCAGCAAAAAGACAGGCCTTGAAAGATTTCATCTCGACACTCCAGGAAGGAAATGTCATCATTCCAGTTCCTCAGCAACAACAAGGGCAAGGGTTTTACTCTCACCTGTTTCTCACCAGAAAAGCTTCAGGTGGTTGGAGACCTATCTTAGACTTAAGCAGACTAAATCAGCATCTCCTCATCCGAAAGTTCAAGATGGAATCTATTCAATCCATCATAAAGGTCGTCTTTCCACTCCAATGGATGATTTCTATAGACTTGGCAGACGCTTATTTCCACATCCCCATCGCTCCAGAACATCAGAAATTCCTTCGGTTTGCGGTGGAACAAGGGCATTTTCAATTCCGAGCCCTACCGTTTGGTCTCAGCACAGCTCCAAGAACATTCTCCAAGGTCTTGGTTGTTTTGATTGCGGAGCTCAGGAAAAAGGGCATAGCCATTTACCATTACTTAGACGACATCCTCATCTTGGCAGAAGACACAGATACCCTTCAGACCCATGGACAGGTTTGTCTACGTTTTCTACGCCGTCATGGTTGGAAGATAAACGAGAACAAGAGCCAATTACAGCCGGTTCAGGAGATGAAATATTTGGGGGCCATATTCAACACTCTAGCAGGCACAGTGCAACTGTCTCCAGAAAGAGGTACGAAGTTGATGTACAAAGTCAAAGACATGTTGGCATCCAATGTGACCTCAGCAGAAAGATGCATGAGCCTATTGGGATCAATGTCCTCCACCATCGGGCTGACAAGATGGGCCCAGTGGAGGATGAGGATTTTCCAGAAGAACTTCATCCTTCAATTCAGATCGAAAAGTCCACTTCAGCCTATCAAGATACCCCCACAGGTCCATCAATCTCTGATTTGGTGGTTACAGAAGAAATCCCTGTTCAGAGGGTTTCCATTGGGGAACATCACATGGACAGTTATTACCACGGACGCAAGCCAGTGGGGATGGGGTGCCCACCTACAAGATCAGTTTATCCAAGGGAAATGGTCCTTTCCAGTAACAGAGACTCCCTCCAACCAATTAGAGCTTCTGGCAGTTCTAAAGGCTCTAGAGAATTTCCTTCCCCTCATACGCTTCAAGTGGATCAAGATCAGATCAGACAATTCCACTGTAGTTGCCTACATAAACCATCAAGGGGGAACAAGGAGTCGGAAAATGATGTCCATCATGAAGCCCCTAATGTCCTTCTCCCAGAAGCATCTAGCGGGCCTATCGGCGATCCATCTTCCGGGAGTCCAGAATTCCATAGCGGATTACCTAAACAGAGTGGAATTAGATCCAGGAGAATGGAGTCTGTCAAACAAGGTGTTCGAAGACATCTCTCAAGTATGGGGCATGCCACAAGTCGACCTTATGGCAACACACGAGAGCAAGAAATGGGTCGCAAGAGTATTCTGAGGACGGACAGCAACTAAAATAGCCTGCCCTTCGGTGGGTCCCCGCTCAGAACTCAAGCTGGTTTTAGCTCAACTTGTGCCATTACAGAGAGAACATATCTGAAACATATCAGACTGGTCCCACCCATACGGGCAGTCCAGATCCGAAATGCCAGCAAGTTCTCTCTGCACGAGAGATACAGCAACCCCAGACGATCGTTTCAGCCTTGTTAGGCATCGTCAGTTATGGCAACACACAAGAACAGGAAGGTGCAGCACTTCTTTTCAAAAAGCATCGATCCCCAAGCATCAGGAAGGGATGCTCTTTCAATCGATTGGGAATTTCAACTAGGATACGCATTTCCTCCTACGCCCCTCATCTTTCCTCTTCTGAGACGATTGAGGCAGGAGAAGGTATCCATCATCCTCATAGCCCCCTTTTGGCCTTGCAGGCCGTGGTTTCCTCTGTTGTTGAGCCTCTGCAGCGCAGAACCCTGGCAGCTTCCAAATATTCCTTCCCTTCTACATCAGGGTCCTGTCCTCCATCCAGACCCTGCCTCCCTCAAGCTGATGGCATGGAAATTGAAAGGGAAAGGTTGAACTGCAAGGGATTTTCCCATTCTGTCATTGAAACTCTACTGCAAGCAAGGAAACGCTCTACATCTTCCACTTACTACAGAATCTGGGATGTTTTTTCCTCCTGGGCTGCATCCAACCACAGGAATATTCAGTCTATCTCCACCAAGGAGATCCTTGAATTTCTACAATCCGGTCTTGATAAGGGTCTAAGCTACAATACCCTGAAGGTACATATTTCAGCTCTTTCGGCCCTTACGGACCAAAGATGGGCCTTAAACACAGACGTGATAAGATTTATGGCAGCAGTTTTGAAAATCAAGCCTCCTATCAAGCCCTTCGCTCCACCATGGGATCTTCCCTTGGTGTTAAAAGCTCTGAGCAATTCTCCTTTTGAACCTCTTGAATCCATCTCTCCTCAGTTACTCACCATTAAGACGGTTCTATTGGTGGCCTTAGCCTCAGGTAGACGAGTGTCTGAACTCCATGCCTTATCTACGAAAGAGCCCTTTACAGTTTTTCATAAGGACAGAGTTATTTTACGAACTGTTCCCGAATTTCATCCTAAAGTGGTGTCAGCTATTCACATCAACGAAGAAATAGTACTCCCAGCTCTTCATTCAGAGTCTTCTACTGAGGATGATGAATCTCTGCCTTCTCCGTTGGATCTTGTTCGATGTCTGTCTGTCTATCTACAAAGATCTTCAGCCTGGCGGATCTCTCAAAGGCTATTCGTTATCCCCAACGGACCCAGAAGAGGCCTTCAGGCTTCTAAGATGGCCATCAGTAGATGGATTGTTGCCGCCATCGTTCAGGCTTAACAAGCCTCAAAGATGAAGGTTCCTGAGGGGCTCAAGGCTCACTCCACGAGGTCCCTTTCCTCATCTTGGGCAGCAGCTGCTAATTTGTCACCCGAGCTGATTTGCAAAGCAGCCACTTGGTCTTCTCCAAACACGTTTATTAAGCATTACCAGATTGAGGTTAAAGCCAGCCAATCAGACTCTTTTGGCAAATCAGTCTTATCTGCAGTCAACTCTTCTTGATTGATTTCTATTGCACGTGTGATTTCTAATACACCAGCATTTAAAATGTTCTTGAGTCTGTGTTTCTTTATTCCCTCCCTTGGTTATTGCTTGGGTATTACCCATTGTTGTGCTGCCATGGATATGGCCAGGAAAGATGAAAATTTATCCATACTTACCGTAATTTTCCTTTCCTGGTCATAGGCCATGGCAGTACTTAGATCCCACCCTGGGATATTGCTGTTAACAAGACTAAGGGACCATTGGTGGGAGGGGGTATTTATACCCCTGATTTTAATTCTGTTCCTGTCTAATTAGGGATAGGGAGGAGCTAACCCATTGTTGTGCTGCCATGGCCTATGACCAGGAAAGGAAAATTACGGTAAGTATGGATAAATTTTCATCTATATATATATATATATATATTAATATCAAATTACACGTAGACTGATACTGATTAAATAAATATATAATTATTGTTATATATATATTTATATATAATATAAAAAATTTAAATACGTTAAAAAATAAAATTTTAAAATAAATAATAAAAAATGTATAGATGTGTGCTATTTCGTTCTAACTGTATTGTGATAATATATATATAGTTATATCAAAATACACGTAGAACGAAATAATATATATATATATCTATATACATAAATATATACGTATATATCACTATTTATATACCTATATATAAATAAAAATATTTTTAAAAAATAATATATATATATATATATATACATACATATATTTACACATACGTATATATATATATACATATATATTTATGTAATATTTTTACATAATTAGGTATCTTAATTAATTACAATTAGCGGGACCTGCCTGACAACCCATGCCGAAAGTAAAGGGAATTTAATTTGCTAGCACTATATTTAACCCTATAACTTTCCAAGACACCATAAAACCTGTATATGGGGGGTACTGTTTTACTCGGGAGACTTCGCTGAACACAAATATTAGTGTTTCAAAACAGTAAAATGTATTACAACGATGATATCGCCAGTAAAAGTGACTTTTTTGCATTTTTCATGCACAAACAGCAGTTACACGGACAATATTATTGCTGTGATACTTTTTACTGTTTTGAAACACAAATATTTGTGTTCAGCGAAGTCTCCCGAGTACAACAGTACCCCTCATGTACAGGTTTTATTGTGTTTTCAAAAGTTACAGCGTCAAATATAAGGCTTGCGTTTCATTTTTTCACATTAAAATTCGCCAGATTGGTTACGTTGCCTTTGAGACCCTATGGTAGCCCAAGAATGAAAATTACCCCTATGATGGCATACCATTTGCAATAGTAGACAACCCAAGGTATTGCAAACGGGGTATGTCCAGTCTTTTTTAGTAGCCACTTAGTCACAAACACCGGCCAAAATTGGCGTTTTTTTGCATTTTTCACACAAACAAATACTAATGCTAACTTTGGCCAGTGTTTGTGACCAAATGGCTACTAAAAAAGACTGGACATACCCCATTTGCAATACCTTGGGTTGTCTACTATTGCAAATGGTATGCCATTATTGGTGTAAATTTCATTCCTGGGCTACTATACAGTCTCAAAGGCAACATAACCTATCTGGTGAATTTCAATTTCAAATGTAACGTGCTATATTTGACCCTGTAACTTCCCAAAACACCATAAAACCTGTACATAGGGGGTGCTGTCTTACACGTGAGACTTTGCTGAATACAAATATGTGTATTTTATTGCAGTAAAAGCAAACAGTATTATGACATTGACAGTTAAAATGTCATGTAGAACTAAAAACATTTTTTTTTAAATCTTATTTTCTCCCATTTTTTTCATATTAAATTATGTTTCATAGCTAAATATATGATATTAAATGAAAGCCCCTGAATAAAATGATAAACAATAAGGGTGGGTGCATTTACTATGAAAGAGGTGAATTATTGTTGGACAGACATGTAGCGCAAATGCCAGGTTTTGTTTACATTTTGCTTTGTTCACAACGTGTACATTTGGCTCTGTCCTTAAGGGGTTAATATGAATAAAATATTTTTAAAAATGGGAGAAAATTAGAAGAAAAAAAATGTTTAGTTCTACGTGACGTTCTAACTGTGAATGTCATAATAAGGTTTGCTTTTACTGCAATATAATACACATATTTGTATTCAGCAATGTCTCACATGTAAAACAGTACCCCCTATGTAAATGTTTTATGGTGTTTTGGGAAGTAACAGGGTAAAATATAGCATGTTACATTTTTCAGTTTTTGCACATTGAAATTCGCCAGATTGGTTACGTTGCCTTTGAGACCGTATGGTAGCCCAGGAATGAGAATTACCCCCATGATGGCACACCATCTGCAAAAGTAGACAAACCAAGGTATTGCAAATGGGGTATGTCCAGTCTTTTTTAGTAGCCACTTGGTCACAAACACTGGCCAAAGTTAGTGTTAATATTTTTTTGTGTGTGAAAAATGCAAAAAAAACTAATTTGAATGCAACTTTTGGCCAGTGTTTGTGACTAAGTGGCTACTAAAAATGACTGGACATACCTCGTTTTCAATACCTTGGGTTGTCTACTTTTGCAAATGCAATTTCAATGTGAAAAAACTGAAACACAAGCCTTATATTTGTACTGTTATACTCAGGAGACTTCGCTGAATACAAATATTAGTGTTTCAAATCAGTAAAACGTATCACAACAATTATATCATCCGTGTAAGTGCCATTTGTGTGTGAAAAATGCAAAAAAAATTCAGTTTCACTGAGGATGTCATCGTTGTAATACATTTTACTGTTTTGAAACACTAATATTTGTGTTTAGCAAAGCCTTCCGAGTAAAACAGGTTTTATGGTGTTTTGGAAAGTTACAGGGTTAAATATAGTGCTAGCAAATTAAATTCCCTGGACTTTTGGCCTGTCAGGCAGGTCCCGCAAATTGTAATTAATAAAATTACCTAATTATGTAAAATTATTACATAAATATATACGTAGAATTATTATATATATATATATATATATACGTGTGTGTATATATATGTGTATATTTATATATATATATATATATATATATATATATATACACACACACACACACACACGATACCAGTAGAGAGCACTCAGGAGTCTTTCAAGGTAAATTTCATCTGTTGCTTTATTGAGCAATTACAAAACGTTCCAGACGACGTTTCAGTCTGTCAAAGACTTTTTTCATACATATACTTTTTTCATACATATATATATAATAATAATTTATAATATATAAATTAAATAATTTTTTAAAATAATTTTTAAATTAAATTATTTTTATTTATATATAGGTATATATATATATATATATATATATATATATATAGTGATATATACGTATATACGTATGTATATAGATATATATATTATTTCGTTCTACGTGTATTTTGATATCAATATATATATATTAATTTTAAAATACAGTTAGAACGAAATTACACATATTTTTATTTTTATTTTTTTTATGTATTTACATATATATTTATTTTATATTATATATATATATATAATGATAATTATATATATTTAAATCAATATCATTGTACGTGGATTTTGATATTAATATATGTATATAAAACTATATATATATATATATTAATATTAAAATACACTTAGACAGTGTATGTGTATTTATGTGTATGTGTGTGTGTGTGTGTGTGTGTATGTGTATATATATATATATATATATATACTTAGATCATATATATAATAAATATATATATATGATCTAAGTATATATTATTTATTTTTACACTGTTGTAACGGTTTTTATTTTATTTTCAGGCAGCAGTGGGAGTACCTGTCATTTCGGGCACTCCCCCTGCTGGCAATGCCTTGGACGGCTATGCCGTCCATGTGATCGCGAGGTCCTCGCAAGGACCTCGCAATCACATGGCCCAGGGGGGATGAAGAGGAAGGAGGGGGACTCCCAGGTAAGTTCCCATACCGCGATCGCCGGCGACCGGGTAAGTACTAATAGCCCCCCTACAATAGCCAAAACAGATGAAACTTAGCTAGTTGGTTAGTGCTGCACTTGTACTGGTTTGTGTCATTAAAATTTGTATTTGTGCTGCTTTGGTTTTTAGTTGTAACAGTTTGTGTTTTTTGTCAGGGAAAATTATGAAACCCACCATCAAATTCGACTTAGTGGTGTAAAGTTGGCATCGTATATTTCTAAAAAGTGAATGTATATTAAGCATTATATAGTGTAGCGGTTACCCCGTGTAGCAGAGGGGTTTCAACCGCTGGAGGGTGTCCTTTTCCCAATCAGTGAGGAGGATTCTCAGCAGCCAGTCATGTTCCAAGTGAAGTAGCTCTTATAAGAGCTAGTGTGAATAGCTGTATAGCGGTTACCCCCAATAAGAGACAGGACTCTAGATTGAGGGTGAAGTAGAACTTAGGTTTAATGACAGGTACTCTGCTTTTATGCAGTGCTCCCCTGCAATTAGATATTAACCAATCAGACAATGGTTACATCCCACAGATTCCATCTCCTCTGCTTGGGAGATAATTGAGATTCTTACTGTATCTACTCAATTATCTCCAAACTAAAACTTATACTTTTTTATGCATTTTTATAACTTTATGATTTTTCATCACACAGGAATAAAACTTATATTTTTATGAACAACACAACTTGGGGACAAACATATTCAAAATTTGTACAAATTCGTTCAGGGGTTCCAGAGATATGGAAAAGTCTCTTTGGACCGGCCGCACGCCTGTTTGCATACCCAAAACAGTTCCACAGATTCAGGCTGTGTGGTCGGTCTATTTCTGCGTTGAAAAGTAACAAAGTCCCATCCGAAGGCGGCGTTCGAATAGTCGAACGCACTTTGACTTCTGTCGAAGTGTCGAAGTAAAACGGGATTAAACTTCCTTGGTGGTCGTTAGGTGGGTGGCAGTCTATTTCACATGAAAAAGATGACAAAGTACCATTCGAACGTGTGTTCAAATCTTCGAATGGGGCTTAGTCCTCAGCCGCAGTGTCGAAGGGTAGGGGAAGGTACTGTGGGGATATTTATGGGATAATAATAGTAACAGTGAGAATTGCCCACTAATTCAATTCTCAGATCCCAAAGAACGTTTATCGTGTTAAGTGGAATGTATTTCATATAATAATATCACAATGTATAAAAATAGATTTTTTTTATGATAACCAATAATTAACAAATAATATTATGTAACATGCATGACAATAATCAATGAATATTCAGTATAAAATGATATGCAATACAAAGGAACGGCTATTACGTTTCAATGGCTATTACAGCATTTTCTGTCAAGACTTTATAATTTATGACTATGCTTACACAGACATAGTGAAACTTTTCACAGCGAAGAACAGAATTCCTCAGAGTGCAGCGTAAGGTCGTAAAGTTTAGCAGACAGTTAGAATAACCCTTTCAATGCTGGCTAGATCTCCTAGGTAGTTAAGATCTATTTTTATGTAATTTTAAATAAAATAACATTTAACCCAGTTCATTAGTCATTTCCTGAAACCCATCCAATAAGAGAATCTACCATATTATATAAGCAGATTTTTAATTTGTCTAAAAGATATCTATCTTAATTTAGAGCAAATCAATACACCTGGATAAAAACAGCGGTATGCTAACACGTGATAATATCACATCAATATATAATTATTCTTAATTCCACCTGCAGAATGGAATGTTTATAACTATATATTCTTTAGTTAACTAAGATTTCTTAATATGGAAATCTGACCGTGCTTTATCCAGTCATATATAATGCTATTAATACATTTTAATTAATTTAATTTAATTAAATGAAACCAGTATAATTACCAGTTGAGTAGATATTTCATCCGATTGGTAGTCTCAGGAATTTATTTGGATGTCTCTCTCTGCATGGAGGTTGGAGTCCCCAAACTTCCAATTCCTCTCTCCTCTTTTTCTTTGCATATCTCTTGGATCTGCCCCCCTGTCTTCCCTTTGTCTTAACTTTTAAAGGGCCAGACTCTCTGTACGTCATCAGTTGATAACCCAATAGAAGCACTAGAGGTGTGGTTATCTTCCAGATCGCAAATTAGTTATTTGGTCTATAGAGGGCAGTCTTGTCCCACTAAACATACCTATCCAGGAGAGAGTTAACTTTTCCTGGTGGCTATTTTGACGTCATTTTGCTTATCTCAAATGACCACTATAACTTACGTATCCTTCAAAGATCAAAGGGTTTCTTAAATTTTGTCCAGACTATGTGTCTGGCAAATCCTGCCATAATTTCTGATATGACAGATCATGAACTAAGTTTACCCTTTTCCATACAATGGTACCTTATATATATATAGACAGTAAAATTAAATAATTTAATCTTCTCTGTCACAATCGTCTGGGTTTAGATTTGATTATATTCTTCTTATCACTTGTTTATACTATGCATTCCTTAGCTCTGGCAAAGAGGCCAGTCTTACAGAAAGAATTTTGTGTCTTTTTGTTAATTTGAAAATAACAAAATGGGGTCTGGTCTGTTCAGAGTGACTCAGAATATACACTTTTAGTTTCTATCATAGCACAAGATGTCTGCCGATATAAATACCCTGACATAACCCCCCTTTAGTGCATTTCATAGCCAAAATTAATTTAGCTTATGAATAAGCACTATAGAAGTTATCAGACATATTGTGCAATCACATCATTTCTAACATAGGCCCGTGCGTGGAATGAACATTTTTGTATATATTTGTACCTGTAAGAGTTTTGAACTTTACACTTAGTACAATCAACCATAATATCATTATTAACATAGTACATTATTTTCATTTGAAAAATGTCTTTGGGAGTTACATATGGTATGGTCAATAAAAAGCAAATCTCCATACGTTCCGGATCAATTAAGAGAGGTATAGCGCTTCCCATCTCAAAGGCCAGATTTAATTGCATAGGCTCAATTGTCTCTCCATCCACATTGGCAAGCATCGCATGAACAATATCCTTGGATACAAAATACAGAGGTATTCGTCCCCCTGCCAATTCGATCATTCCAGTTTGCACTTCGTCGAGAAAAGCAAGTGTGTGGAACAATATTGGGTCATGCAGAAATAGAAGTTCACGCTTAAATAAGTCATGACTTTGGTGCAACTCAGTGGATTTGGCAATTAACTCCAAATGCAAATTTGTTGTAACAACTGTGTCTTCCACAATAGTTAACACGTCTTGGAGAAGTGTTCTTTGCTGTTTTATCACCTGATGAATATCGTTAATGTGTTACTTTAGCGCATAGATTTCCATATCCAGCTTTTGGACAGTAATAGAGTTGGCTGCAGACATTCCAGTTGCGACAACTGCACCGACAGTGGCACAAAGTAATGCAACAATTATAGCGGTGAGGAACCTTTTGGGTCGGTTGCTCATCGGAATAGAACTGGATACAAATGGTTTCCGGGCTTTCTCCAAGATATTTCGCACACGGTCCTGTGCTCTTTGGAGGTGCATCTGGTACCAAGTCTGTAACTCAGGAAGCTGCATCGATGAAATGTTGTATGCCTTCTCAATGGAAATCTTGGGGTCCAAGCTGACGAACACACGTCGGGTCAGGATCCTCTTCTCTGTTAAGATGAACCCTGGTGTCTCTTGAATCAGGATGCCGGAGGATGGTCCCATCTCTGCGATCGGGTCGTTCCATAGCTCTTGGCACAGGAGCGGTACGATCCAGAAACACGCCACATCCTTCTTGGACATCTTTCGACAGTCACGGATCAGGAACTCGTTTCAGACTTATCTACTAATGATTCAAGGTTTGTTAAGCATACAAACTTATAACAGTGTGACATCACTTGGCCTAGGACAACACATTTTTACGATTCATCAACATATGTATTCTATCTAATTCTATTTTTATAACTTCATCCCTCACTACATTTATTACTGACTCTTCAGCAATTTGCCTATGGCAGCTAAACAAGCTAGTAACCTGCTTAGAAATGTAGTTATTGGATGGCAAGGAAATGGTTAATGACATGAACGTACATGAGATCATGGCACATCACAATATTTCACATCATACTATACCACGTGAATCAAGCATTCATCTAGGTTAGTCGTTCACCCTTCTGCGTCCGAATCCACACCTATAATCCTTAATTGAGATTTAGGATGACAAGCACGCAACTGGTTAATGTGAACCCACTTTTCAATAAAATCACCATCCTTAGGAATTTTTATCTTGTACGCTACTGGGGAAATTTTGTCAATGATGACATATGGCCCTTTCCAAGAAGGTAAAAATTTATTTTCCTTGACTTGATTTCGCGCAAAGTTATACAGATAGACTTGATCTGTTATCTCATATTCCTTTTTCGTGGTTTTTAGATCGTAATAGGTCTTAACCCCTGTCGCTGCTTTTCTAGATTCTTTTGGGCAAAAGCAAACGCATGCTGTAAATGCTTGCGCAAATCTTCGATATACTGATGCGTAGTGGCAGCATTGATCAAGTTATGATCCGAAGTACGATATAGTAAATGTTGTGGTAAAACCATCTTTCTTCCTGTCATCAATTCAAAAGGTGACAATTTGGTAGCAGTGCTAGGTGTAGCTCTAATCGCCATTAAAACTAGGGGTAATTTAATGTCCCAGTCTTTACCAGACTCCTTAACATATTTCTTCAGAATATTAACGATAGACTGGTTATATCACTCTACCCCCCCGCTAGACGCAGCGCGGTATGCAATATGTAGCTTTCGTTTAACACCTAGAATGTTCCACATCTTAGCCATTACTTCGCTGGTAAAATGACTACCTCTGTCTGACTCGATTCTTTGAGGCAGACCGAACCTGGAAAAGACATGGTTAATCAACAAAGTGGCACACACGGTACTCGTGTTCTCTTTACAAGGCAAACATTCTATCCACTTTGTGTACATACATGTAACAGTTAACATGTATTTGTTACCTCTTGAAGATCTTGTTACAGGACCTATAAAGTCAATTTGAATATCAGACCAGGGTAATGACAACCCCCTCTTCTGAAGTGGTGCACGATGGGATGGACCATGGGGTTGATATTGCGGACAAATCAAGCATCCCTGACAGTATGTCTTAACATCCCTTAACATGTGTGGCCAATATGCATAATCACGCAATATCTCATATGTGATCTTATCACCACGATGTCCAGATGTAGGTGCATCATGTGCGTGTTGGAGCATTAACCCTCTGTATACAGTTGGGACTACCCATTGTTGTATACCATGTTTAGAAGTTCTGACCAGTAACCCATCCATGATACTAAATTGAACTTTATATCTCATCAAGATTCGTAAATCTTCATTATCTTTGCAATCCTCATCTGTGATGGGATTGGCAGTAGGGTCTTCTATATGTTTATAGAATATGCCCATGACGGGATCATTCTTTTGACTAGTAATCAGGTCCTCACTAGGAGCTTCTTGACTCCATTGCACGACGTTTAAGTCGGCATTATCTCTAGCCTGTCGTCTAGTTATGGCTTCAACATGAATTGAACCCATAAGATCATCAATGTTTAGGGTTTCACCATTGATGGCAGCTTGTTTTGCCAGTGAATCGGCTAAGTCATTACTATCCTTGTCAATACCTTCTATTTTAGAATGGCCTTTGGTTTTCTTCCAATATATGGTTAAACCATTTTCCTTAACCAACTCATCGATTTTACAAAACAACTTCCCATGTTTAACAGGTTTGTTATTGCTTTTCAGCATTTGGTTACGTTTCCAGCTAGGCAGATATTCAACGAAACTGTTGCGAACATAGTTGGAATCAGTTATGACAACAAATTCTTTGATACCATATTCTATTGCCATTTGAATGGTCTTATATACTGCACAGAGTTCGGCTATCTGACTGCTTTTGGGACCAATATTGTATCCTATAGATACATTGGGATAATCACCTGTCCAGGCGATTCCGATACCTGCAACTAACTTCCGCTCAGCACCAACGACGTGGTGATATGAACAACCATCAATGTATACCCACGGTAGTGGTCGACAGTATTCCTCGTCATAAACTTTATAAGGAGATAGCAATTGCTCTTCTAGGAAGTCATCTCCGGTGTCATTATCATCCAGAGATGGAGCAGTACAGTCATGTAATTTTGCTAAACCTTGGGCAACTGGGCTTCTCTTATTATGTTTATAACGGACTTCTAACGGCCATCCCTGTAAGGATAGAGTCCATGCAGTAATCCGACTGTTAGAGAGATTACCGTCTCTAATTCTTTCACTCTGTAGATACTGTAGAGGTTGGTGAGCTGTTTCTACAATTATTTTCTCACCTTGGATATAGCTACGGAAATTTTGTAGTGCCCAGACAGTCGACAATAACGCCTTCTCACACGTGTTGAATTTAACTTCAACAGGTGACAAAGTCTTGCTAGCATATGCAATAACTTTGTTTAAACGGTCCTGCTTCTGATACAGAACAGCACTTATGCTTAAATCGGTATATCCTGTCTCCAGATAGAAGGGTTTACCCCCCTCTGGGTATGCTAAACAGGGTGCCTGAGTGAGCTTCCTCCTCAGTTCACTTACCGCTTGGTCCTGAGGCTCCCCCCAGTTCCAGGTAGTTTCCTTTTTAAGCAGGTGTACGAGTGGTTTAGTTATTTCTGCATAGTTATCTATAAACTTACGGGAGTAGTTAGTCATACCAAGGAACGATCTTAATTCCCTGATGTTTGAAGGTGTTTTAGCTTTTAGTACGGCTTCAACCTTCTTCCTCTGGGGATTTAATCCTTCAGAAGTTACCTCATGTCCAAGGAAATTGACATGGGTGCGACACCATTGTGCCTTTTGTAAAGACAGTTTAATCCCTGCCTCTCTTAACTGAGTGAGAACATGTCTAATCTCTAAGATATGCTTATCAAAGGAAGTGCTTTTCAGCAAGACATCGTCGACATATGATAACGTTCCTCTCTCGAGTGCGTCAGGCATAGCTTTATGCATGAACACAGCAAATTCATGACCAGAGTTTATGTAACCGAAAGGCATACGGGTCCAGGTATACTGCTGTTTTCCAAATGTGAAGGCCAATTTGTATTGGTCTTCATTATGGACTGGTACAGTCCAATATCCCTGCGCACAGTCAATGGCAGTGAATATTTTGGATCCCTGCATTTGTACCAAACATTGGTCTATGTATGGCGTTGGCCAACCAGGCATATAGACGCGTTTATTTAGCTGTCGTAAGTCAGCGCATAAACGCCATTGTCCATTAGGTTTCAGAATCCCCAAGATCGGATTATTATACGAACTGTGCACCGGATGTATAATGCCTCTTTCCTTTAAATTCTGAATGATGTCTTGTAGACCATCATATGACGCTAATGGGAGTCTATATTGTTTGATAAATACAGGTGGTAAATTTGGATCAGTTTGTATTCTGGCTACGTGGAGGTTAGTTAACCCACAGTCATAGGAATCTTTGGCAAAAATATCTTGGAATTCCAAAAGGATTTCCTTTAGCTGTTGCCGCTCAGCATCGTTGGAGCAACCGTCAGCTAAAGATATTTGCACTTCTAGCCTTTCCTGAAATCCTGGAAAGATTTCAGGCTGGCCTATCTCATAAGCTTCTTCAAGCCTAGAAGTTAGGTCAGTTCGGTGTTGACTTACCTTTTCTCTTTGGTCGTGATACTCTTGTGATTCCTGCTCATTGAGCGGATGATCGAAGGTGATAGATGCTTCTTCAATTTTACACGAGCCTTCTTCAACATTGAAGGGATACACAGATAGGATAGTGAATAATCCTTCTGGGGAGGAATGGAATATTTGATCGACAATTTCGTCCTCAGTTAAGTATTCTTCAGGGATGAGGCCTATAATTTGGTTTTGGAAACCAAATATATAGTACTCAGCATCCAATGCTAGACCTAATAATGTTCCTTTTGGTAAAGTAACACTATTGGGTGTAACATTGTTGACCATGAGATAGGTGGGATTCTTACCAATACTTACCATTGGTGTATGTGTTACCACCATCCCTAATTGTTGTATCTTGTTGGATAAACAGATTAGGGCATCAGAGTTTTCTAATCTCTGACCCTCCTTGACCTGTAGGGGTAAAAGAAAATTACTTGTCCCCTGTGGAATGGTTATGTCATCAGGAACTTGGATACTTACCGCATATGGGAGTATTTGTCCTGATTTCAAGGCGTTTTCCTCGTGAAGGTATCCACAAGGATTACCTTTTAACCTTGTTCACAAATTGGAATTAATCAGGTCAAGGTGTATGGCAAAGCGATGTATGACATCATTGCCAACGTAAACCTGATAGCGAGGTTCGTCTATCACTAGGAATAAATGTTTGACTGTCTTATTTCCGATGGAAATAGATAGTAAACATTTTGCTATCACATTGTGACTCTCTGATTCGCCATCCAGATTCTGGATCCACCTGTCATGTGGGGAAGCGTACCTGATCATTTTAGGATTAGCGATCTGTTTTAACAGACTTCTGCTAATATAGCTGTTCTCACTCTGTAAGTCCAGCTTTGCATTCCTACTTCTTCCTAAGTCATTTATTTGAATAGGAAAGAATAAGTTGTTATTAACCCTTTCAATTCTGGCAAGGAATTGAGCATGACCTGCCAGATCTACAGATTCAACATAGTCCCTGTGGAGAGAAATAGTTAAAACATCACCTTCCAGAGAGACATTCTGGATCCTCTCTGGAGCAATTCTTATGGAATGCTCATCTACAGGTGTGATTGCATCATTCACCTGCAGGATAGTCACGTCAGGTGACTGACTATTTCTAAAATGTACCTCAATCGAGTCAGGTCTTTCTTCTATCACATGGCAGTTACGATCAGATTGTACATGTGATTTCTCATAGGTTATGGGAACCTTAGCTTGTGACCATACAATTCCATTCACACAGTCAATAATTGTGTTAAGTCTTCTGAGTATGTCTATACCCAGAATCAGTCGGTCATAGGGGAGATCTAACACTATCACCGGGTGTCTAAAGGTTTTGTTACCTATTTTAAACTTTAACCAGGTATTGCCAATAACATGAAGGGCATTTCCTCCTACACTCAACAGAGCATTGGGGAAATCTCTTAGCTTCGGCTTATCCATTGCTAAGTCCATTACCTGCTGGAAGTAGGTATTGGATAAGATAGTGGCTTGTGAACCAGTATCTATTAACCCTTTGAAAGGCTGGGGTAGCGAATCCTGTATTTCTACAGACATGTAGTACCTTCCTTCATGTTCTTCTAATTCACATAAGAATTTAGAATGTGTCAACATATTACTTGTTTTCCATACATTACCGGTCACAGCAGTAGTTTCTACCTGTACTGAGGAATGCTCAATCTTACCCACAGGCCCATCCTTTTTAGGAACATCTTGAACTGTCAAGCGGGAACTAGTGGTCGGCATCTTATCAGTTAATCCTTTCAGGTCTGGATCCTGGAAACTAGTGGTTGCTGGGGCTACTTTAGCCTTTGGCTGAAATGAAAAAACAGAGGAACACGTTGCGCCTCCTTCACCCGGAAGTGAAGTGACGGTATAGGCAATAGGTTTCCTTACACAACTATTGTTTATATGACTGTTAGTACCTGGAAAGGAAACAGGGTTAGGCATTACATCTACTGATAACCTAGCCTGTTTAGTCACAGTGGCTATTATTGCTGCGGCACCTGTTGTTGTTGCTGCGGTTGCACAGGTAGTTCTGCAATTGGAGCTATCCCTAAAAAAGGATTTAGAGCAAAGACTTGGTTAATCTTTGTCATTTCCTCCATTAATTTGCCCATCTGGTCTGTCAATTGACCAACCTGACGACGCAAATTATTTCCCCCATTGCCGTTTTGTCTTTGCCCATTAGAATTTGGTTGGGATGGCTGAGACTGTTGGGAGTTACTGGAAGCAGATTGGTTATTTCTGTTTCCATATCTCCTATTTCCCTGAGGATTCCTTCTCCATTGGGAATTGCCTTGGTTCTTATTAACCCAGGGGCGTTTATTCCCATTGGTATTGGATTTTTCAGAGTTATTAGAGGAATTTGCAGAATTGCTTCTGGCGTTTTTCTGTTTCTGAGGTTTTGGTGTTTTCAAAACCTCGGAATAGGTCCTCTTTTTCTGTTGGGTTTCTAAACCTAACTGAATTTTAGTCTCTGACACCATTTTATCACCAGGTTTCTTAACCTTTGGCTGATTTTCGTCATGTGCATGGTGTATAGTGTACAATTTCATACACTGACTGACTAGCCATTCTAATGGCAACTTACAATCGTAATCTCTTGCGAGATTCATTTGTATGTTTACCGGCATGGCATGAAAATACAGATCTTTGAAGTCTGTGCTTTCATACCTGGGTTTTCTTTGGGCCACGGAGTATGCATTTTTAAGAATTATTAAAAATTCTCTGGGGCTTTGATCTGGACGGCACTTTAAGTTATAAAGCGCCTTCTTTGCAGAAGCAATGGTTTTATACTTACCATATTCCATGATTATTTCATATTTCATCTTGGACCAGGACATTAACTGTATAGCTTGAAGACTTTCTAGATAAACACGGCACATTGAATCAAAGGTCCATGTAATGAACCATTTCTTATGAATGTCATCATACATGCCCAATGAATTCATTGCTCTATCATAATTTTCCAGATGTTCAGATATGTTTCCTGAACCTCTAGAAAATTGTGGGACAGTCTCTCTAAGGAATTTGATGACCTTTGGTGTTTCATAAACAGGCATCGTTGATTTACGACCTCTGTTTCTGTGTTTGGGTAAACGTCTATGCGATCTGTCTGCTGAAGAGGAATTAGACCCGTACAACAGTGCAGATGGCATATCAGTTACATGGCCTTCAGAGTGGACAGTGCAATCACTTTCACTCCCATCACTCTGAGCTTCTTGTTCACTGTCACAATTCTGATCTGCATCAGAATCCTGCCAGTGTACAGAACCATGTCTGTTTTCATTCCTATCACCTTGAATTGGACTCTCCCTCTCAAGTTTGGCCAAGACAGCTTTTTCAAACTGTTCTGCCCAAGATTGCCAAGATGGCTTGGTAATGTCATGAGATGGGGAATCTTGTTCCACAGGTGATTTTTTAGAATTACTCACATCTTTACTTACAGACTGTTTTATGAAAACCTGGTTTGGTGTGGGAAAATCATAATAAGGAGGGGATTTACAAATAGTCTTTTCTTGCATTTTTGTGCAACTTTTTGGCACAGAATGATGACTACCAACCTCACTGTCTAATTTCTGACTCTCCTTTTCGTACTCATCCAATTGCATTTTAAGCTGATTTATTTCCTGTGCATATTTATCCGTCAAAGCTTCCATTTCTTTTTCATGATCAGCCTGACGAGTTTTATGCTCAGCAAGTAAATCTTGGTATTTCCCATTTTGAATGCCCAGATCGTCACTGTACGTGTCCAATTTGGCATTCAGTGACTTGTTTTCATCACACACCTTAAGAAGTGCTGTCATAAAGAAAGGCCAAGAGTGTATTATGTATGCCATTTTCCTTTCTATGTTCTTTTGTTCAGCAATTTCTTTAAGATATATGATGATGTGTTCATCAGTTAGAATGGTGTGTTTAGCTTCCCATTCTATGCTTTTCAACCAAACCTCATAGGTTGCATCATTTTTCATATGTTTATGAATATGAACTAGAGCATGTTTTCTTAGGTCTTCAATTATTTCAGTATTATCTGTTACAGATGTATTACTGGATTCAGCCATATTTCTATACAGTGATTTAATCTCAATACAAAACTCTTTTCTATATCAAGATTAAATTGCATGAATTACACCAATATTATTATATATGAAATATAATTTCAACTTAAACGATCTCAGCAGCGTGCCTCCAATATGTGGGGATATTTATGGGATAATAATAGTAAACAGTTGAGAATTGCCCACTAATTCAATTCTCAGATCCCAAAGAACGTTTATCGTGTTAAGTGGAATGTATTTCATATAATAATATCACAATGTATAAAAATAGATTTTTTTTATGATAACCAATAATTAACAAATAATATTATGTAACATGCATGACAATAATCAATGAATATTCAGTATAAAATGATATGCAATACAAAGGAACGGCTATTACGTTTCAATGGCTATTACAGCATTTTCTGTCAAGACTTTATAATTTATGACTATGCTTACACAGACATAGTGAAACTTTTCACAGCGAAGAACAGAATTCCTCAGAGTGCAGCGTAAGGTCGTAAAGTTTAGCAGACAGTTAGAATAACCCTTTCAATGCTGGCTAGATCTCCTAGGTAGTTAAGATCTATTCTTATGTAATTTTAAATAAAATAACATTTAACCCAGTTCATTAGTCATTTCCTGAAACCATCCAATAAGAGAATCTACCATATTATATAAGCAGATTTTTAATTTGTCTAAAAGATATCTATCTTAATTTAGAGCAAATCAATACACCTGGATAAAAACAGCGGTATGCTAACACGTGATAATATCACATCAATATATAATTATTCTTAATTCCACCTGCAGAATGGAATGTTTATAACTATATATTCTTTAGTTAACTAAGATTTCTTAATATGGAAATCTGACCGTGCTTTATCCAGTCATATATTATATTAATACATTTTAATTAATTTAATTTAATTAAATGAAACCAGTATAATTACCAGTTGAGTAGATATTTCATCCGATTGGTAGTCTCAGGAATTTATTTGGATGTCTCTCTCTGCATGGAGGTTGGAGTCCTCAAACTTCCAATTCCTCTCTCCTCTTTTTCTTTGCATATCTCTTGGATCTGCCCCCCTGTCTTCCCTTTGTCTTAACTTTTAAAGGGCCAGACTCTCTGTACGTCATCAGTTGATAACCCAATAGAAGCACTAGAGGTGTGGTTATCTTCCAGATCGCAAATTAGTTATTTGGTCTATAGAGGGCAGTCTTGTCCCACTAAACATACCTATCCAGGAGAGAGTTAACTTTTCCTGGTGGCTATTTTGACGTCATTTTGCTTATCTCAAATGACCACTATAACTTACGTATCCTTCAAAGATCAAAGGGTTTCTTAAATTTTGTCCAGACTATGTGTCTGGCAAATCCTGCCATAATTTCTGATATGACAGATCATGAACTAAGTTTACCCTTTTCCATACAATGGTACCTTATATATGTATAGACAGTAAAATTAAATTATTTAATCTTCTCTGTCACAATCGTCTGGGTTTAGATTTGATTATATTCTTCTTATCACTTGTTTATACTATGCATTCCTTAGCTCTGGCAAAGAGGCCAGTCTTACAGAAAGAATTTTGTGTCTTTTTGTTAATTTGAAAATAACAAAATGAGGTCTGGTCTGTTCAGAGTGACTCAGAATATACACTTTTAGTTTCTATCATAGCACAAGATGTCTGCCGATATAAATACCCTGACAGTACAGGTCAGTGGTGTTCATGCAAATGTGTGACCGATTTCCGTTCCAGAGAGTTGACGGCACACACCGCTGACCGCGTTCGGCTCTATTAAAATGGCCGCCGCCACATGTTCGACTGTCTAATGGTGGCCACTTCGACTACTTCGGCACTTTGGCTGTATCTGAAGTGCCATATCAAATGTACCCATTCTTTGCACAACACAGTTAAAGGGCCAGAAACAGTTTTTGTCCTTAGGTACAGGGCAATGTGGATGATGGCAGGAAGGCAAAAGGTTAGGACGCTGGTACAACATATATTACAGATCCAATGCAAAACAGGGGGATCTGTTACATATATGATCACACTACACCCACTTTGCACCACATATTACAAAATTTTAAACACAAATATAACATTCATTTGTGATGCAAAAATTAACTATTCTGCCAGTTTAGGTTTTGGAAATATTTAACATTATTTTTGATCAAACCAGCCCACTTTGCAATTCATGTTATTAAATTTTAAAAGCAATTATAACATTTGTTTGCATTGTGTTTGTGCTGCAAAAATTAACATCTGTGCTAGTTTAAAAATCACAAAAGATCATCCGGCCCCTGACAACAGCCCAGGGAATTGAAACCAGACTGGTACGTAAGTGCCACGTTTGTGCTGTTTAAATCTCCACTCTGTCTCTTTTATTTGTTGTTTTCAAGTTATTAATTTATTAAGGTAACCATGCCTGCCTACAAAAGCTCAAAGACTTGAAAATAGGCTGATTGATCAATGCTGCATTTGTACCATTTAAATATCCATTCTGTTCCTTTCAGTTTTAGATATATAAATGATTATGTATTATCTTTATTTTAAAATGCGCTGAAGTATATGCTATAGTTTTTCCTTGTGTTTTTACAAAACTTGTATGTAATATAAGCGATATTTTGGTATTCACCACTAACATAACTTTAAATTACTTCTACTGGTATATTGGGTGTTATGAAAGGTCATTTTTAAGACTTTTTTGGCTTTGTAACTTTGTTCAGTGGTCTGTCACAGAGTTTTGTTTTTAGGTGGACTGTATTGATTGGTTGAGAAAAAAAGTGTCACTATAGTGTCTCACTTAAAATACATTGCTAACAGCACAGCTAATACTATGGAGCTCTTGGTAAGATTTGCTTAGATTTGCTTTTTGTTCCTTTATTTAACATTTTAGTTAGCTCAATGTTAGATTAATATCTAATTTTGTTGAAAGGCAGTGTGCTCCTTGGATGCACAGAGGACAGTTGCTGACAAGAACGATAATTGAGTCAATTTACTACTTGCAAATAAAGATAGTGAGATACATAAAATAAATGAAGATCTGTGATATTTACTGGCACAACTTGATGTTACCAATAGAGCCTATCCACTGTTAGCTTAAATAAATTATAAAAAATAAAAAAAATTATACACCCATAAATCAGCAACACATGTTGAAAATATAGGTAGTGGTAGTACATTTTAAATCCATTTTTAACATATTTAAAAAATTGAATAAATTGGCATACATAACTATAAGTTAGCCTCCAGTGCAGTCTAATGCAGCCCTTGAGTTAATATTTTTGGGTAAGCTTTTTAAGAGATGTAATATTTTTGCCAACATTTTTTTAAATATTCAATATGGGGGAAATTGATCAATTTTGGGATTATTTTTATTTTTGGGTAAGCTTTTTAAGAGACGTAATATTTTTGCCAGCATTTTTTTAAATATTCAATATGGGGGAAATTGATCAATCTTGGGAAGATTTTTATTATAACCCATGAAGGAGATTTATAAATGTGAGCTGAGATATACAAATGGAAATGTTGATAGTTGTCTGGAACATTCTCAATCCTAGGAAATGCCAAACATATATTAACCACGTTAGTCAGGTAAGAGTGGTATGGGCCATGGAGCCCAGTGGGGTCCACGTCATTTTGGATACAGGATGCTACAGGTTTAATGAAGCAGCATTCTATGACCTTATGTTTTGTCATTTATACATTGCTATTTCTATGATTTTCTACAGGAGTTTTCACAATAACTATTCTTTTTCCTTTTGTAGAAGATGAGAAAAGCCAGCTCATAAATTTTATTACCTCTTAACAATTAAAGACACAAAATTCAAACAGAAGATGCAACAAAATTTCACACTCGTTCATTCATATATTCTTATCATGGAAAGAGGAAGGAAACGTGAAACGAAAAAGAAGCAAACGAGTCTGACTAATAAATATGAACTACATTATTGTCACCTTCAAAAATGGTCACAAATTTTTACCTCTCTCTCTACAAATATATATATATATAAATGTCTATCAATGTTATTTATTTGAAATATTGTCTACTGTTTTTTTAAAGATATTTAATGACACAAAAATGTTATCTATGCATGATGAAATTTAAAATATATGTACATAGTAATTTCCAGAACACAAAACATGTAGTTTGTGGTGGATTAGTATAATATTGAGTATTATGCTTCATAAAAGCAGCTCATTAAGTTTTTATGTTAGTATACAATACTAGGGACACCTAGTGGTATACCGTGGTCAGCTGGATTTAATATGGAAAAATGTGATATGCTTCTTCTACGCACAGAAGCATCATATAGCATCTTTAAAGGAACATTAAAGTGCAACCCAATGAAGTGGTCTGGGTGCACTGGTCCTGTCCTTTTAATACATTCTCAATAGAAGTGAAACTTGGCTGCCAGCATGTTCTGATTGGTTGACTTACTAGCCAAACAGTTAGAGCACTATTGGTCATATTGCAAAGCTTAGGGAATTTTCTGATAGCTCTCATAGTGTGGGAAAGCCTGGAAAAGGGCTTTCCCCACTAGGAGCACTCATTCTGCGGTGTACCCTTCATGGTTGAAGATGGACTATTTTTGTTACAGCTTGTTTTGATGTTTTCTGGCTGTTTTATTTTTTTAAAAGGTTTTATATGTTTTAAAGGTGAGGGGTTTGGTAGGGACTTTATTTTAGAGGGTGGCTATGGGATTGGGGTTTTATTATTATTTAGGGGTGGAAATGGCATGTCACCCCATTTTATAATTATTTACCCTTTATTGTTAATATTAGATACCTCACTCACTGCCTATGGGTGGTCACCAGGAGAGAAGACAATAGATCTTCCAATATTGTTAATATTAGGGCCCCCACGTGGTGGGTGCATGAAGGGAGACAATAGGCACACCCTTTAAAATTTGAAGTAGTTCCTACCCGATGCCAAAATGTGGGAGCACTGGGGGGATTATCTCCCCCCATTTTTTCACAGACCCCATCCTCCCATTTTTAATGTTTAGCAGACATGAATGATGGATGGCAGGCAGGGGCATATTGAAATTTACAACATCCTTTATAGTAATATTGACACTCTATTTGTTTTTTTCTTTTTACTTGTTTAATGTGGCATCATTAACCCTGGCACAACTACGAGGTTTTAACTATTTGCCTGCTGGCTGCTAGCACTACCAGTGGGCAAATATCTGGCTTTTTTTTTTTTTTAATCCAGGCCTGGATTTAATACATTCAGCCGGGATTTTGTTTGTAAATGTTCAGTCTGGCTAAAATTCTGATCAAATTCAGCCCCGCTTTGGGCCTGATTTACAAAATTTAGACATTAATGAATTCCATTCCATTCCAATAAACAATTTCCTGATTTTGCATACAGGGCCACTTGGACTGTAGCGAATAACCCTGTTAATAAAATCGGTCTAACATCAATCAAAGCAAAATTTACTAAAAACAAGGACAGAAGTTAAACAGCATATACACGTAAATATACAAACAGAACTGCTGTAAGAAAATCTAGAGAGACAGAGCAGACAGGGATGTCTTTTAATGTAAAGATAAGTAAGTAATCATTACAGCGTGCAATACACAAAGTCTAGCACAAAAATAACACTGCCAGTGGCTCAGAATACTCCATCCCTATAATATATGGTGTGGCAATATAATGCTGTGCGGAATTAGTACTCATCTATATTGACTGGGCTACCTGTTAGATGAGGAAGAGGAATAAATATACCCGCATACTGGGAAACAGAGAATTTATATCGAACCTATAATAAAAATGGAAGACTTGGAATTCATTAAATTGCAGCAGGGCAATTATTCCAAGCACCAAAAAAAATTGGATTGCTCAAAAACAATGAATGGTCTACAAAGACCTTGGGTTTCTATTGCCCTGAGTGTACCACAGCTAAAGTCTGTCATTTTCATTTTGAATAAAAAAATTACATCAATCAGATTGACATTGCATTGTGTTGGAAGTATTGTGGTAATACTTTTGATAAATATTTGCCTAGTTACCTCTTCCTTATAGTCTATCAATCTAGTGGATTCGAGTGCCAGTATATTCCTTGACGTTTCTCTTGCTGCTACACACCCTGCTACCTCTGGCAACAAATAGTTCCTGGAGCACAGGTGGTGGTAGTTGCTACCACTGCATCCACTGCAGAAGTTTAGTGCACCACCCCTTTGCATCAGTTATTATATGAGAGCACCATGCCAAGCTAGATTCTCACCCCAAATTTGCTCAGCAACATGCAACCAGTGGACAAACACTATGTGTCGGTAAAGGGATTGTTTAAAATAGGGAATAATGGGGTACTTAGGTCCTGACAAATCTTTGTTGTCTAGGGGATAGTATTTCAAGTTCATGGAAATGAGACACTAAACTTCCTTTTACTGTGCCAATGGTGGGGTTATTTCTGTTGAACAGCAGAGCAGGCTACTTCAAAAAGTTACTGTCATGGTACTTAACCATCACGCAGCTCTGGCCTTTAGGTGTGTGTTGATGGGAAGAGCTTAGCTTCCTGATTGGCGCAAAGGTCCAGTATTTCTGGGTGTACCAAACACACTATGCGGGAGGCCAGTGCATGTGCAGAAGTTATGGGGCACCAAGAGGGACACTTCATGCTCAAGGCATCCCTCTAGTTAAATACAGTTGCAAGAAAAAGTATCTGAACCCTTTGGAACGATATGGATTTCTGCACAAATTGGTCATAAAATGTGATCTGATCATCATCTAAGTCACAACAATAGACAATCACAGTCTGCTTAAACTAACAACACACAAAGAATGAAATGTTGCCATGTTTTTATTGAACACACCATGTAAACATTCACAGTGCAGGTGGAAAAAGTATGTGAACCCTTCGATTTAATAACTGGTTGAACCTCCTTTGTCAGCAATAACTTCAACCAAACATTTCCTGTAGTCAGAGCATTTGCCTCGGGCGGCATTTTTCAGGGGGCGGCAAAAAAAGCGGCCCCCAAATGCCCAGGGCAAATGCCTAGTTAGCCTTGCGGCTAACAGACATGCCGAGCGGGTAGGCGGCACTGGGCGGGTGGCTGGCGAGGGAGCACGTCCTCTGAGCGGTCTGCTCAGCTCCCTTGCGCGCCGCAGACTGAGGCTGGGAGCCGGGTTGATGACGTCATATTCCGGCTCCCAGCCTCACTCTGAGGCGCGCGAGGGAGCCAAGCAGACCGTTCAGAGGAAGAGCTCCCTCGCCAGTGCCGCCCGCCCGGTAGCCACTGGACCCCCAGGGAGAAAGGGAACCCCCCCAGCATTCCCAAAGGTAAGGTGGGGGGTTGGGGGACACCTGAGTTTTGTCCTGCCTAGGGCAGCACAAAACCAGGATACACCACTGCCTGTAGTTGCAGATCAGACGTGCACAATGGTCAGGAGTAATTCTTGACCATTCCTCTTTACAGAACTGTTTCAGTTCAGCAATATTCTTGGGATGTCTGGTGTGAATCGCTTTCTTGAGGTCATGCCACAGCATCTCAATTGGGTTGAGATCAGGACTCTAACTGGGCCACTTCAGAAGGCATATTTTCTTCTGTTTAAGCCATTGCGTTGTTGATTTACTTCTATGCTTTGGGTCATTGTCCTGTTGCAACACCCATCTTCTGTTGAGCTTCAGCTGGTAGACAGATGGCCTTAAGTTCTCCTGCAAAATGTCTTGATAAACTTAAGAATTCATTTTTCCTTTGATGGCCATCCAGGCCCTGACGCAGCAAAGCAGCCCCAAACCATGATGCTCCACCACCATACTTCACAGTTGGGATAAGGTTTTGATGTTGGTGTGCTGTGCCTTTTTTTCGCCACACATAGTGTTGTGTGTTTCTTCCAAACAACTCAACTTTGGTTTCATCTGTCCACAGAATATTTTGCCAGTACTGCTGTGGAACATCCAGGTGCTCTTGTGCAAACTGTAAACGTGCAGCAATGTTTTGTTTGGACAGCAGTGGCTTCCTCTGTGGTATCCTCCCATGAAATCCATTCTTGTTTAGTGTTTTACGTATTGTAGATTCGCTAACAGGGATGTTAGCATTTGCCAATGACTTTTGTAATTCTTTAGCTGACACTCTAGGATTCTTCTTCACCTCATTGAGCAGTCTGTGCTGTGCTCTTGCAGTCATCTTTACAGGACGGCCACTCCTAGGGAGAGTAGCAGCAGTGCTGAACTTTCTCCATTTATAGACAATTTGTCTTACCGTGGACTGATGAACAGCAAGGCTTTTGGAGATACTTTTATAACCCTTTCCAGCTTTATGCAAGTCAACAATTCTTAATCGTAGGTCTTCTGAGAGCTCTTTTGTGCGAGGCATCATTCACATCAGGCAATGCTTCTTGTGAAAAGCAAACCCAGAACTGGTGTATGTTTTTTATAGGGCAGGGCAGCTGTAACCAACACCTCCAATCTCATCTCATTGATTGGACTCCAGTTGGCTGACATCTCACTCCAATTAGCTCTTGGAGATGTCATTAGTCAGGGGTTCACATACTTTTTCCACCTGCACTGTGAATGTTTACATGGTGTGTTCAATAAAAACATGGCAACATTTCATTCTTTATGTGTTATTAGTTTAAGCAGACTGTGATTGTCTATTGTTGTGACTTAGATGATGATCAGATCACATTTTATGACCAATTTGTGCAGAAATCCATATCATCCAAAGGGTTCACATACTTTTTCTTGCAACTGTATATATAAGATGCATTGTGTCACTTCGGGCCACAGTAGCACCACATCATTCCTGTGACAAATCAGAGAGTTTCTATGTCTTTAAATAGATTTTTAGCCCCACAGCCATGTCGTGGTTTCCATATTGGTTCACAATCAGCGCATTCTTTTCAAGTTTCCCTGATTTCCTGGCATTGACTTTGGCTTATTAACTAACTCTGTGTAACTCTATATTCCTGACCATGGCTCATGTATTCGATTTTCTGTACCACTGTTAGCCTTACCTTGACTTGTTACTGTTTATGATATTTCTCTCTGACTTGTGTTCATTCTGGCCATTCCGAGGACCGGTTATATGCTTACTACATATCCTGATCCAAGTTCTGCATGTTGAGGTACTAAATCCTGACAGTCACATACAGCAGGTAACCGCACAGGATGGATGTCACTACAATGTAACAGTGTTCACGGAAACACCACAGAGCTTTACAGACAAAATTGGTTTCTTATATAGATTACATCACCGTAACAAAATAATAATACACAAAAGATACATTACAGATCATTAAACACTGTGACAAAATAATACACCAAAGGCAAATTATAGAGCATACATTACTCTGATGGAACAATGTGAAAAATCAGGTAGAACCAGTTGATTGCAGACATGGTATCACAGTGAGAAACAGGAAAACAAAACAAAAAAGTTATAGAATCGGTTAATTAACACATGAAAGGCAGGCAGAATCAGTTAGCTACAAAGATAATACAACATTCCGTAAGACAGAGGCCTGACCTATGCTACAAATATTACAAATAAATACATATTTTACATATATCTCTCAAAGACAATTAAAGAGTCATGTCTAAGATGACACTAAACAAATAATTTTTTTATTGGATTCGTTAGGTATTTAATTTCAATTAACCTTCAACCTCCATGGTTCCACTACAATTTCAAGCTTGTTATTGGAAGCATCCACAAGTACATTAATATAGACCTTCCTTCTGTATCCAACACTATGTACCTTATTGGTGAAATTAAGCACACTGAAAGGTCTATAGAAGAAGACTTCATATGAGGGCACAGGTGGGTAGTACTCAATTGCTCAGCAACCTAGGAATCACCTACGTCACCATAATATTGGGATCTGCGCTCCCCACAAAAGGTTATGTTCTTAAATTTACAGAAAATATGCAACATATATGAAAACTGGGGTTGCCAAATCCCCCTATATTTCACAACAGTTATTGCTTCTCTGTGATATTGGGCAGTATGTAAACAGAGCTACCTGGCAGTATGTATAAAGCATTAGCTCTGTAGTGAAATCAATGAAGTAATCAGAGTAGTTCATGAATTGATTTAACTCTGACAATAAATTAGGATGATTACACTGCTCATTTTCTTAAAGGTACACTCAACTGACGCTCTCAGGCAATCAACGGCAGTCCGAGCCTTCCTGTTTTAAGAATCAGAGAGCAGCGAAATTGCAGGGACAGAGCTAAACAGCACTAGATTCAAGACTTTGTGGGAACGGTTTAACCCCTTAAGGTATGCCAGCACAAGTAACTCCTGGCACCATAACAACTTCATTCCATTTAAGTTATCATGGTCAGAAAATTGTATACAGCGATGCAGAGGTTTAGGATGTATATCTGTACAGCACTGCAGCATATACTGGTGCTATAATATAATGTATAGTGTTGATGTTTGATTGAAGTGGTGATTGTATATAATGTTAGTGTTTTAAAACAGCAGTGTGTTTGTATGTAATGTTTGCTTTTAAAAGCGGATGTTTATTTTTGTGTAGTATTGGTGTTTGAATGCAGGGGTGTGTTTGTATGTAGTATATGTGTAAGATTGCAGGAGTATGTTTGCATGTTTTGCTGGTGTTTGCTTGGATCAATGCACATATACACTGCCACATACATACTTACACAGATATACATACACATTAACGCACAGATTCATATAAATACACTGACACATACAAGAAAATTAATATAGACACCAACACATGCACACACCTTGACACACACACATTCACCGACATATACACACACACAAATGAACACCCTGACACACACAAACATTGACACATGCACACGCCAAGACACACAGACACTCACACTGATGAACACACATACAGATGCACACCCTGACACACTGATGCACACCCACATACACAGATGCACACACTGAAACACAGATACACACACACACAAAGATACACACCTTGACAAATAGATGAACACACAGACACACACAGATGCACACACTGACACATACACACAACTTGACACCTGTTGGCATACCTTTTGTGTCCAGGAGGGTAGCTTGCTTCGGGTCCTGATGCTGCTGCTGGCTGAGGTCAATGGCAGTGAGGGGTCTGGAGGAGATATCCCTTCTTGCTCCTCTCCCCTCATGCTACCTCTGCTGCCACCTCTCTTCCTCGACACTGTCTCTCAGCAAGAAGCTGAGAGGGAAATATTTTGCAGCAACCCAGTATGATGGTCACGCCACCCCAGGGAGGCCCAGTGCACAGTTTGGGAGCAGCTGTTCTAGAGTCTAGACTCTAGAATATATGAATTTTATATAGACTTGGCGAGCACTTTTCATGTGCCCTTAGACAGGCACTGTAAATACTGTAGCCCTTGGAGCAGTGAAACTAAGGGAAATGGGCCTTGACATAGCTAGGAGGCAGGTATAGAGGGGGATAGGATTTGATTGGTTTGGAAAGGGTTAGGCAGTACAGGAATATTAATAATGGCATTTTAGTGTACGGGATATTTTAACTAATCCTGATTTACTTGTTGTTGCCCCACCCTCCCTCCCCTTTTTGGGGTTTGTGTGGGTCTGTCATGTCTATTCTCTGCTAGTTTTGTGGTGGCGGATGTAGAAATGTTGGGGGTAGGTACATTGGAAGCTGCGGTCTTGGAAGTTTGGTACCAATATTCACTTGGTTGGATTTTGTATTTGGTAGGTTGGAGCCAATTGGTGGCTTTCAACCTGGAGGAATGTAGGGGTATCTCGGTATACCCCTACAATATTATATCTGTTATATTATGTTGCCTGTTGTGGCTGTGTGTGTTGTATTATGTCATTATAATACTGTCATTGATTATGTGTGTTAAGTTATGTTATGGGTCATTGTATAGTGGTTTTGGAGGTTTGGATGTATTTAATGAGATATGTACAGAGTTAGGTCTGACAATGACCCATTGTGTTAAATATATTTATAAATTATTTAAGCCCTGACATTTACCCACTTTAATTTAGTGTCCGTGTCTTTTTGGGAAAGGGGTAAGTTCAGGTATAATTTATGGCATATGCCAAGAGACGACAATGCGCATGTCAAGATGTGTATTTTTTGCATACTTTTTAGCAATGGGAGGAAGGTGTGTGTGTGTGCTACAATGGTCAGGTAATGGGGGGCCGACCCCATGGGATAGGAGCAGCACCTAGAAAAGTGGCCATATCACCCAGGAATGTGTCCATGCCAGGCTGTCAGCCACTGGTAATGCCAGATACAGGACAGTATGTTTATACTTTACATTTTTTTTCTTGTGTACTTCTTGCTTTCTCCACTCTATTCCAATTGTTGTATCTCCAACCACACATTTTTCTTACCCCACCTGCCCCCACTGTGTCTCTCATGCTATCTTCCCACACTTTTGCGTGTGTTTCTTTCTCTCCCCATTTCTATACAGATTGAATGCTACTCTTCTACATTCCCACACCATGTTTATTACTTTCCCCCATTGTCTCTTCTTTCACCCCTTGATTTTTCTCCACCATTTTGTGGATATTCTCTCCCCACCTTGTGTCTTTTTTCATTTTTATTTTTTTCCCATTTACCCTGGCCGGATTTCCTGTTGGATAGAGTAGGCCTAAGAGGCACCTATTTTAATCATTTATAAGATGACTTTTTAAGCTTAAAAAGTCTGGTGGGGAGGGATGCCAATGTACTTTGTAGTCCAGTCCGTCGTAACAGCAGAACATTATAGATGGTCAGTGCAGTTCCAGCTCCCAGACAAAGGCCTCCTGTGCCGAAACAGGGGGTGTTTACTCTGTCCCCTGTTCACTAACTCGGTAAAGTAATTTTGTACAGCAATTTATTATCATTTCTTGCCTTTTTTTCGATCATATGATTTTGTTTAAGTGATTGCCTATTGGTTTGTATTATTTGCATATGAAATCCAAATATGATTTTTGCTGACATTATGTAGACTAATGAATTATATGTATATTGACTTTTGATTCTTCTTATTAATATTATTATTATTGCCATTTATATAGTGCCAACAGATTCCGTAGCTCTTTACAACATTATGAGAGGGGTGATTTAACTATAGATAGGACAATTACAAGAAAACGTACGATAGGTTGAAGATGACCCTGCTCAAACGAGCTTACAGTCTATAGGAGATGGGGTATAAAACACATTAGGACAGGAAATAGCAATCAAATAAGGTGGGAGTGAAGCAGAGCCGGAGGAGAGAGCAAGAGACAGGTATGTGAGGTAGAGGTTACTCTGGGAGGCCATAAGCTTTCCTAAAGAGATGGGTTTTAAGGCACTTTTTAAATGATTGAAGATTGGAGGACAGTCTGATGGCAGTAGGCAGGCTATTAGGCCATAGGAAGGGAGCCGCCCACAAGAAGTCCTGCAAGCGTGAGTTGGCCGTATGGGTGCGAGCAGCGGACAGGAGAAGGTCACGGGTAGAGCAGAGAGACCAAAAAGGAGCATACCTACCGATCAGTGAAGAGATATAAGAGGGGTTAGAATTGTTCAGTGGTTTATAGGTATGTGTTAGCACTTTGAATTGACTCCTATAGGATACAGAAAGTCAGTGTAAGGACTGACAGAGAGGTGTGGTGTGAGAGGACCGACTAGAGAGGAAAATCAGTCTGGCGGCAGCATTCATTACAGACTGTAGCGGGGTAAAACGGCTTTTGGGAAGACAGTTTAGTAGAGGGTTACAATAATCCATGCAGGAAATTACTAGAGCATGGACAAGCTCCTTGGTAGCATCTTGCATAAGAAAGGGGCGTATGCGGGCTATGTTTTTAAGATAAACAAGTTAAATGTAATGTCTGGTATTAATTAGTAACTTTTGACAAATGTCCAAGGTATTTACTGATTCTGTTTAATGCAATGTAATGCTCTGTGGTAAGATACCTTTATAATATGATGTTATACCAATAAACTCAGAATTGATTTGCAACCTCACTACTTCACTGTTGGTCTTTCTGTCAGTTCTTCGAGCTCGTATATGATGTTATGTGCTAATTGGATTGACAAGCCGTTATTATTACCCGGGGAAGGAATTTAGCCCTAACAGTGATTTAAGGCTAGAGTAGACAAACTGAAAGCATAACTGACTTACAGATTTCTTCTTGACCTTGAATTTTAAATTCATTTTAAATTCTCACTTTAGTCAGTATTACGGATTACATTTTAGAACCTTTGTGGAGAGTCCAGTCAGAAGAAAAAGGTTTCTCGGACTGCCACTCAGCTATGCTACTTTAAAGGGGAACAATGGCCCAGGATCAACAAGTCCACTTGCCAATATCTTGGTTTCCCAGGGAATAAGTCAGTGGATGTAGTGATCTAATAGAGGTGTAACCAGTGCTGCAGGTACATACAGTACACCAGGCCATGGGTAGAAAACCTTTGGTACCTGATACTTTGCCAGCATTATAGCTGTAAGAGCATTATGCAAGATGCAGTCCATAACATCAGTGTGCAAAAAGTAGCCTACCCCTGACCTAGGCCATTGCCTACGTGGCCTATTGGTAGCCCGGTCAGATAAATAAATACCACAGGCGTACACAAGAGCCAAAATCTCATCATTGACCTGCTTCAGGTTTCTGTGGGAACTTTTCCAAGAATTTGCGTTACGCTGTTTTCCTTTTGACTAATCAAATGATGACTCTCTTTGTATATACCTGTTCATAATTAAAGCAAACATTTTAATTAGTATTTTTAAGAATAGTTTAGATGGTAATTTCTATCTGTACGTACACCATAACTCACTGTGCTACACACGTCTGTGCTATGTATGACAGGTAAATCAGCAGAAATGTAATCATTTACGTACAGTGTTAACATATGGGTCCACTAGGTGGAAGCAGACCCTATACATGGCTAGGGCTAAACTGGTTTCTGATGTAACTTTTTTTCTTGACCAATTGCAACAGGGCCTTTTCTGTCGAGTCATGCTTCTTTTGCAGCATTAACAGAGCAGCTAAAAGATTTAGTTCTGAAAACACGAGACACCAAAAGAAGTGAAAAAGCAGACAGTACATAATCAGAACTACGGACTCAGCTACGTTACTATCCTTCTCCATTTCCAGCTGGTAAGTAAACCAGGACTGATTTATTAAAGGAAATATCTAGAGGAATTCTGCTTTAAATAGATATTCTCAAGGTGTGCTGTTATATATGAAAATAAAATACTTTTACTCCTTAACCATTTCATAGCAATAGGCTAGGCAAAAGTAGTAACGGGTTTAACATGTCATCTGTCACGAAAGGGGTCATAGGCTTTCATATTCTTTTTTTTAAACAACTCTTTATCTAAATTTAGTATGTCTTGTACTTTTTCAATGTTTTAAATAATGTTGATTTATTTCATATACAAAGTTTCTGAGGCATAGTTAGGCATTTAATGCAAATTTTAGAACCTTACAGATGGGTGTGTGAGCAAAGTGTGTATAAAACATAATATTTTAAGGAAGCAGGCAACTAAATTGCGAATGCAGACTAAAGTGACTTACCAATGCAAGGTGTATAATAAATGTTCCTTATTTATATTTTTACAAAAGTGCATACCCAAATGAGAAGTGATGCGCATGCTTGTATTTGTATACATGTTAAACTTATCCCTTACCTCTGTTTTACTTCTAATTGGTGAAAACTTTCCACTAGTTCTCAAATTTCTTTTTTTTTTTCTTTTTTATTCTTTATTTTCGTTGTGCATATGATACAGTAAGAGCATGTTGTGACACATGTGCGTCAATGAAACACGTAACAATAAACAATAGGTGTCATGGTTAGGTTGCACATTTTTTAAATACATGAAAAGGTTATGACCCTAAGTGACCATGATGAGATAGACATTAATTGCTTTAATGTAAAGGAGATCGTGAGGCGTCTTTCTAGGGAGAGCTTAGTGGCATATGTGTGGTCGGAGGCAGGACATAGAGATATTATATGCAAGATTGCTGACTTGTAGGTAGTGCAGTACAAGATGGTGTCTGGAGGTGATTGGGTTGTATGCTTGTGTCGACATATTGACTAGGAGTTTGCCTTACAAGGGTCCCGCCTTTGTTAGAAGGTGTGGTAGTTAGGATCTATTGAGGGCTTACTCGTGAGGGCTTGTCGTCTGTGACCAGGGGGAGGGTCGGGGAAGGGGGGTGTTTGTGTTAGCTTAGATTGGCATGGGTTGCGAGACTGGTGTGGGTCTGTGTATCATGCTATTCAGGGGGGGTCGCCATTGGTAGATGTCTCCCCGTAGTTGCGGAGTGTAATTTGGTGCTCTAGAACCATAAATGAGGAAGAGGTGTAAAAGAATAATGTGAACATGTAAAAATCATAAACCTAAACAAACAGCTTGGGCTGTGGCTTGTGCTGCTGATTTTTGGGGTCGTGGTCTGCCTCCTCAGTCAGGGGCCGAGGTGTTTCCATTTCTAGGCACGAACAGCACCACTTGGGTTGGGTTCCAGGTCAGCGGTAGTGGGTGTTGAGTCCATGAAGCCCAGAGCGGAGGGGAGTGCAGGAGCCTCCGTTTCAGAGTAGAGTTTGTGTGTTGTCCCGTCGTGGGTGACGATTAGCGATCTTGGTTACCCCCGTCTATATGTCACTCCTGCGGAGCGCAGGTGCCCTGTAAGCTGGCTCGGTGATTTGCACCACTGAAGTGTGGCTCTGGTTAGGTCCTGGTAAAAGGATAAGTTAGAGTCCTCGAACATGAGTGGGGTCCGACCCCTCAGGGCAGCCATGATTTGGGCCTTCTCCTGTGGTAAGGAGCAGCACAGGATTACATCCACCATCCAGGAGTGCTGTTGGTGATGCCCTTGTAGGGAGGCGGTATATCCCTGCCAGGGTGATCTTTTTGGCTACCGACGGAGGCAGTACGGAGGCCAAGAGCCTTCTGAGTGCGGCATTTCTTCAACAGTTAATGTTGCTGGTATGCCCCGGATTTTAATGTGGTTCCGTCTATATCTCTCTTCTTGGGCTGACAGCTGCAGTGAAAATTCCTGCTTGGTGGATTGTAGTTGTAGGATTGTCTTGTTCATTGTAGCCATTCCATTCTGCATATCCTGGATGGCACCCTCTGCTGTATGTACCCTGTCTGTGACCTGCTGTATACCTGTATGGAGAAGTGCTAGCTCTGCTGCAGGATTTTCTGGAATTCTTGTTTTGTAGCAGGAGCAGAACCATCTGATGTGGAAGTAACTTTGAGTTGGGAGCTCCGAGGTGCAGGCTGTTCCGGTGGCTTTGCCTGGACTGGCTGTGGAGAGGGAACAGAGGGGACTGGGCATTCTGCGGCGGCCATCTTGGGGCACGCTTGGCGCTGTAGTGTCCCTATATCCCCCTGATCGGCCAGAGTACCTGGCTGAGGTTTTTGGGATCGTCTCCCCATCGCTGCTTCAGAGCTGTGGGGGGCTGTCGTGTTCTTCCCCGTCCCAGCGGGAAGGTCAGTCAGACGTGACCCGAGGAGGAAAGTCTCCAGGCAGGGGAAGGCTGAGGGAGCGCATGCTCCCGGCTTGAGTTTCACTTTGGTCTGCTTCGGTGCGTACACAATAGGCATCAATCGATGCAGCAAGGGTTCCTGAGGTTGATGTGGGTGGTTTGGAGGGTGAAGGGCTCCCGTGAGAGGTCTTAGTTTGTAAAATAGTGTCGGTAGATCGGGAGCCGTTGGAAATGGCGTCTGTCTCGTCTCGCTCCCAAGCTCCGCCCCTAGTTCTCCAATTTCATTCATTAAACTGTTAAAGTTATACACAAATGTAAAAATGTAGTGTTAAACAGGGGAGGGCTGGCAGCCTTGGGCCTGGGGGGCAAATCCAGTCAATTGGCCCATTGCACCATCGAATTAGCTCACCATCCATGCCCACTTTTTCCTGGTTTTATAACGGATATAGGTGTAGTCCATGTATCAAGCACGTTTTGTATACATTCATGGCATTACCATCCCATACACCGTCACCAGGGCTTTACAAATTTAATTGAAATCTAGAAGACAGCTGAAAAAGTTAGGAGTAAAGTTTTCAACTTCAAAAATACAATTTTTAAGGGACACTGTAGTCACCAGAACTACTATAATTTAATGTTGTTGTTTTGGAGCCTTTATCCTGTCCCTGCACACTTTTTAATGTAAGCACTGACTTTTCAGAGAAAAGTCAGTTTTTACATTGCTGCCTAGTAGTGATTGTAGTCTTTAGTTGTGATTGGACCCTGGGCAAGCATCTGCATGGGCCCTGTGGATTCCCTCCCCCCACCCCCCATGGCATCAATCCAACCCCTCCCCCCCACCCCACAACAAAAACAAAAAAAAACACACACATATATATGTATACACACACTATATATATATATATATATATATACATATATATATATATATACACACACACACACCACGCATACACAGACACACGGTTTATAGAATATATATATATATATATATATATATATATATATATATAATATACTGGGGGTGCAGAAGGGAGGCTTTGTGGGTGGCTGGTGGTGCCAGAGGGGAGACTTTGTGGGTGGCGAAGGGGAGGCTTTGTGGGTTGCTGGGCTGGGGGTGCTGAGGGTTGCTGTTGGAATGGTTCACACATGGGAGGGAGGTGGAGACTGCCAGCGCAGTCACAGTGAGGCCCTAGCATGACTGTCTCTGTCCACACAAGTACACATACTCATGGGTACACACACACACACAGGTACACACATACTCATGGGTACACACACAGGTACACACATGGGTACACACACACACAGGTACACACACACACACACACACACAGGTACACACATACATACACACACACAGATACACATAAGTACTCACTGACACACAAGTACACATACAATTACACACAGGTACTCATACACACTGACATACACAAACATATGCACAACCTCATGTACACACACAGACACAAACATATATAAATAACAAGTTACATATTTTCTCCACCCTTTTGATGCAGCAGGATTGATATCCTGAGGTCCAGTGGGAGCTGGCTGTCCTCGGATGATGGGAGTCCCTTCCCTCCTCCACGTGTGCAGCAGTTGGTTTGTGTTGCCGCCGCCTCCTCCTCCCCACACGCTGCCCTGTCAGCTGGGACTCGGGAGGAAGTGATGTGAACTCCCTCCCAGCAGGCCGCGGGGGAAGAGCAGATCAAAATGGGCCGCGGAGAGCAGGAACTGAGCGCGTACAAAATGTCAGGGGCCCGGTTGTGGGTTGCGGGGGTGGGGAAAAAAAATAAGAAGCGGCCTGACAGCTGCAATATTAAAGGGCCACGGGCCCCTGATTAAATGTGTATGGGCTCAAGGGGCATCTTAAAGATGGCCCTGCCCGGCGTGAGCGCTGAATGCAGGCAGCTAGCAGCCCAAGCAGCCCTGGATATAGGGCGGCCTGGGGGGCAATTGCCTCCCTGCCCCCCGTCCCAGCCCGCCCCTGGTTTTAAATGTACATTTTACACTGTATTATATTACCAGAGTACGCAGCTAATACTTGCACTTTTTTACACTGAAGTTTTACATTATTATAGTCAAACAACAGCAACGTTGCTAGGGTAAACCCTTTCCTAAAACCCCACCCATTATCTCAGAGCTCCACATAAATAAAACTCACAGTAACAGTATGTACGAGTGCATCACAGAACTTTACAACAACAGTATGTATGAGTGCATCACAGACCTCCACAGCAATAAAACCCACAATAACAGTATGTATGATTGGATCACAGAACTCCATAGCAATCAAACTCACAGTAACAGTTACACATGTGCATTCATTTTCGTACAAATACAATTTCGGCCACAAATTAGTTTTTTTTTTCATATTCATTTACTAAAACGTAAACTAAAGCCCTACATACGAAATATAAATGAAACGAATGGGCAAATGCAGAATTCATTACCTTTTCATTTCATTTCATTCGTTTAATAGACTCCGTGCTGCAGGGGAATTAATGAAATAAAAAAAAAAACAAGGAGGGAGCTGGCAACGTTACCAGCTCCCTCCTTGTAATAAATAACTATTCCTACCCCCTCCCACATTAAAACCTATGGGGGTCACTATGACCCCCATATTTATAAAAGGGAGGTTAAATCCTCCCGCATGCCGCGAGTAGGAGCATGTCACATAAACAAATTTTAAAAGTACTAGTGACTGGGCAGCTCTTGCTACCCAGTCGCTAGGGCATTAAGGGGGGACTTGGCACAGGTCCCCCCACTCCCCCATGGTGGGGAACACAAATACCTAAAATGGGGGGACATAGTGCCCCCCCGCATTCCTACCCGTGCCCCCCCTGGTCCCCACCCATGAGTGGCGGGTGGGGACCCTAAATATATCATGGGGGAGACCTAATGTCCCCACCCATGAGCGGCAGGTTGGACCCTAAATACATAAATAATGTCCCACCCATGATAGGCGGGTGGGGACCACAAATAATAAAGTGACTAGGGGTTCCCAAATCCCTAGTCTCCCCCCCCCCAATAAAAATACCCTATCTACTCCCTTCACCCTAATAATGGTGATGGGGCAATAAACTAACCCTGTAAAATAAAATTTCATACTTATCATTTGATGTCTTCTTTCTTCTTTTCTTTTCTTTCTTCAGCACCAAAAAAGGCCAGATAAAAATCCATAATATGCGTCGCAACTGTCAAAAAAAACAAAACAACCCAAGTGCAAAAAAAAAAATCAAAAAAAAAAAATCCAGACGGTAAAAAGATAATCCATCTTCACCCAGCGAGGGCATGGCGCAGAATGAGCTCTGCAGGGCGGGGAAAGGCTTAGAAAGCCTTCCCACACCCTGCAATTAGGCTCAGTTTGACAAATGAAATTTTTATTTAGTACAAAATTATTTGTACGAAACAAAAATATCACTAGTGCAAATGTAAGGGTATGTATAGGTACATAACAGAACTCCACAGCAATAAAACTCACAGTAACAGTATGTATGAGTGCAACACAGAACTCCACAGCAATAAAACTCACAGTAACTGTATGTATGAGTGCATCACAGAACTCCACAGCAATAAAACTCATAGTAACAGTATGTATGAGTGGATATCAGAACTCCACAGCAATAAAACTCATAGTAACAGTATGTATGAGTGCATCACAGAACTCCACAGCAATAAAACTCATAGTAACAGTATGTATGAGTGCATCACAGAACTTTACAACAGTAAAACGCACAGTAACAGTATGTATGAGTGCATCAGAGAACTCCACAGCAATAAAACTCACAGTAACTGTATGTATGAGTGCATCACAGAACTCCACAGCAATAAAACTCACAGTAACAGTATGTATGAGTGCATCACAGAACTCCACAGCAATAAAACTCACAGTAACAGTATGTATGAGTGCATCACAGAACTCCACAGCAATAAAACTCACAGTAACTGTATGTATGAGTGCATCACAGAACTCCACAGCAATAAAACTCACAGTAACAGTATGTATGAGTGCATCACAGAACTCCACAGCAATAAAACTCACAGTAACAGTATGTATGAGTGCATCACAGAACTCCACAGCAATAAAACTCACAGTAACAGTATGTATGAGTGCATCACAGAACTCCACAGCAATAAAACTCACAGTAACAGTATGTATGAGTGCATCACAGAACTCCACAGCAATAAAACTCACAGTAACAGTATGTATGAGTGCATCACAGAACTCCACAGCAATAAAACTCACAGTAACGTATGTATGAGTGCATCACAGTGCATCACAGAACTCCTTAGTGTCACATCCTGTTCCTCGCTGCGGATCATTCTGGCAATGGCTTCTGGTATCCAGTACTCTTTTTGCTGTCCTTGCTTGGTTTTTCTGGTTTTCTGGTCAATGTCTGGTTTTCTTTATTGCTGGGTTTCTGAGTTCATTCTTATATTCCGTCCCTGGATTTCCCAGTCTCTTGGATTCACTTAAATGTTTGTTTTATGTTTCCACACCCATTTGTTTTCCATTTTCTTCAGTCTGGACCTGGAGCAGTGTTTCAAGTCTCTGCCCTTTCTTGCAGGTAAGTGCTATTGTGGTTTAGTGTGGCTGTTTTAGCATACATTAAGCAGTGTAGGACCTGCCAGATATGGGGTACATTGGAGTTGTTGGCAGGCTTATGCAATGTATGATCATATAAATCCCCATACTTTTTATATATAGTGCTTAGCTATGTCTCCTCTTGTATCTCTTGTCTTGTTTTATTTTGTCTTGTATTCCCAGTTCATGTACAGTTCTGCTTTCTGTCCTGCTCTGGTTCTGGGTTCTCCTAGTTTTGTCTTGTTTTCATGTATGGTGCCTATCTCTAGTCTTGCCTTGTTTCTGTACTGGATACAAACCTGCTGCAGAGCCTCCCTATTCAGCTCCTGGGAGGTCTGCTTAATTTCTGCTCCTTGTTCCTGGGATCCGCATAAGCTGAATCAGGGTTCTAGTATGTGGCTGCACGAACGCTGGTGCTCAACACCAGGGGGCGTGCGGTTACCCTGCTCATCCACCTCCACACTGTAACTCCTACTCTGAACATCAGGCATAAATGGGTCCAGGTCCACGCACCGCCACCAGGACAGTGTCTGGGTCCTGGGCACCAGACCGCTCACCCTGACACTTGGCAATAAAACGCACAGTAATGTGGAGTGTGTTATTTTCTCACAGGGCTCTACAACAATAAAACTCTCAATATTCTGCGGCACTCAGAGGACACTCTCAACCAGTGCAATAATGTTTAAACTTGGTATAGTAATGCAGAAGTAAGAATGTCTGCTTTAGCATATCATCTCAGACCAGAAGGACTATGGCCACTTTACAGCGGCAGATGATTGCTCCACCTAGAAAAAAATACTCTGGTACTCTCGATGCCCATATCACCAGCATAAGACTCTCAGCACCCCTAGACCTTATCACCCATGATCACATTGCCAGTGTCCCCATATTGCCTCCATGTGGAGGCGTGTATTTCTGTGAAGTGATGGTGCGTGAGGGAATATTTCTAGTGAGTATCTGTGTGAACTGGGAGGTGTTTTTCTATTGGATGCCATTGTGTGTATTTGAGGTATATTTTGCCAATGTGTGTACCTGCAATCGGAGTGCACTTTATGTAGAAATGTGGATTTGTTACAGGTTTTACAGGTTTTTGCTTCTCTCCCCTCCCCAATGAAGTACCTTACCCTTTTACTCACTATTTCATCCTTGGCTATAACGTATCATCCCCAAGCCTGAAATAAACACAGCCTGCAACTGAGAATATGATACCTGAGCCTCTTAAAGGAATACAAATATGTAATCCTAATCCTATAGTGACTATTTAGGTGACTAGGCCAGTGCTGCCAGGATTGAAAAAAATATATTTCCTTACCTATTCTCCATCACAGTGCTGGTTCCCTGGGGGAAGCTCCACCTCTTTGCCAAGATCATCAAGATTGGTGATCTCAGCCAATCCAATGCCTGACGCACGGTAAAACACTACGTTGCACCAATGATGAATAAATAGCAGAGTTTTACTCTGCATTTCACAGCAGCACCTCTAGTGGTTATTTTATTGACAGTCAGTAGAGGCAGGTTAACCCTGCAAAGAAATATTTGACATTACTGCAGAATGGCAACGCTTTCAGCTGCAGGGTTAAAACTGGAGCAGAGTGATTTATGGTACCCAAACATCTTCATTGAGATGAAGGGGTGTTGGTGCCTCTAGTGTTCTTTTAGTCAGATAATTTCTTATTAAGATGTTATAACTGAGATTGCCTCAAATGTAAATCTCAGACGAAATGTTTGATTTGACAGAATTAGCACAAAACAGTGGGAAGTCTACCCACATTACATGTAATTAGAAGTTGCATGTTTTATTAAATTGCACAGTACAATGTAACTTTTCAAATTTATTTTTATGAAATAAGAAAAGTGTTTAAGGCTTGATAAAGTAAATACATTGGATTGCTATATACTAAATGAAATGGTCACATGGTTTCATGAGTAAAAATCTGTATTTCAAGATTTATAAAACTGCTTTGAAACTGTGCTCTCTGTGACAAAGTAGTGTGGAATAAAATTTTACTGCATTTCTCCCACTCCCAAACATCACAAGCCTTATCCCTGTCACCAAGAGTGGTAAAACACAAACAAGCAATAAAAAGAAAAAAACAAAAATGGAACAAAGAATGTCATCTATGCACGCCATTGAAAAAATATGCAAACATTGTCTTAAGCGATCTTTGTCACGGAATAGGTTAACCACGGTCCGTTCTCGACATAATCCTGTTAAAAATGAACAGAGATTCTTCTGTGTTGTTTTCTTGATCTTCAACTGAAATCCATGAATAAAAAAAAATAAATATACAAAACCAAAAACTGAATATAGACCAAAAAATCCCTGTTCTAATGGAAATTCTCATTCAGGTGTTCTGAATTTAATTTGTTATATTATTGGGTCTCTCATTCATTAAGATGAGACTCTTATACCATGAAAATCTGAACTTTAGGACCACACTTTTGTTGTTGAGGTTTATTGTTGCAAAAGTGTCTATTGTTGTTATGACAGAAGACTTTTTATGGTCTACAATGTTTCTATGATTCTTTAGAGAGTTATAGGAGCATGACACAAATTGTATTCCACCATTTACAAATACCCCAAATGTGCGTTTAATTATTTGGTGAGTATGAAAAATCTAGCTATAAATATAACTAATGCAGCTTCAGTCAGACGTCCTCTTTTAGTCCAGTGTAGACTGTTTTCTCTGTGCTGGGCATTGTCCAATCAGGGGACAATTTATGCATGCATGCAACTGACCTATCATACACTTATCAATATGTTGTACTGAGATTGGTGAAGCCCATCACTTCTCCTTTGAACTATAGCTCAACGTTTGAGAGGCAGAATCTCTTCCTCAATGTCTGATTGACAGCTGGCCTGATGTGACAAAGGTGTATAATAAGTGTTAGCTCTGTAGAATCAATGTTTTTTTTAAAGAATCCTTCAGATGATGTTGATTTAAAGGACCACTATAGTGCCAGGAAAACATACTCATTTTCCTGGCACTATAGTGCCCTGAGGGTGCCCCCACCCTCAGGGTCCCCCTCCTGCCTGGCTCTGGAAAGGGGAAAGGGGTTAAAACTTACCTTTTTCCAGCGCTGGGCGAGGAGCTCTCCTCCTCTTCTCCTCCCATGCGGCTGAATGCGCACGTGCGGCAAGAGCTGCGCGCATTCAGCCGGTCACATAGGAAAGCATTTACAATGCTTTCCTATGGATGCTGGCGTGCTCTCACTGTGAAAATCACAGTGAGAAGACGCAAGCGCTCTAGTGGCTGTCAATGAGACAGCCACTAGAGGATTAGGGGGAAGGCTTAACCCATTAATAAACATAGCAGTTTCTCTGAAACTGCTATGTTTATAAAAAAAAATGGGTTAACCCTAGAAGGACCTGGCACCCAGACCACTTCATTAAGCTGAAGTGGTCTGGGTGCCTAGAGTGGTCCTTTAAGCCTAATTCCCTCCGGCAAGTTGAAATGCTTTAGTTGCTTGGAGTGTTCCATTTAACCTAGCTTATTAGGCATTAAATGTACATCATTTATTTTTAAAATTAGGGTATAGAGAGTAGTACAAGATGTGTGTGCAGTGTCTAAAAAATAAATAAATAAATATTAAAAAAAACCTGGATGAAATTGACATAGTCAGTCTTTAAAACAAAGTTTACAGCTGGCTGATTGACAGGAGCTGAAGATGGAACTAAACCCCAGTACAAAAATGTATGTATTTCGAAACTGTCAGCTTTTTTTTGCTAAAACGCTGAACAGACAGGGTCCTTGCACCATTAAAATTATAGCTTGCTGAAGTAGAGTAATCCTTTAATTTCTATAAATTGTGCATCTCTATTCTAGATTTGAGGATGCTAAACTGAATAATTGTAGATGAGAGCCAAGTTATTTGCCTGTTTAGACATAACAATAAAAACAAAACAATAAAGGCTATTCAATGACAGCATCACCTGTGGACTAAGCTCCTCCCCCTCCGCTATTAGGACAGGAATATTCAAATTCATTAAAATCTAGATATTCCCCTCCTCCTTTTCCGTAGTCGTTTTTCCTGTCCTCCAGCTGTTAGGCAGCAAAAATATTTTTTCTCTTTCACTGACCTTCCGTTTTTCATGATGAGCCCCCAAGGGAGTTCCGCCTCTTTCCCTGTGGAAGAGCCCAGATACAGCTCAAGCAGTTTGAGACTTCCTGGGTTAAGGTAACTATAGTAACTAATACTTCCTGAAAATATTAATGTTCAATGATGCACCTTTAATCTGGATGTTATGGTCTATCCCATTTTGATGGTAATCTTTTGGGAGCTCAGGTGCAGGTTTCCTTTGTTAAAATGAACTTTTCTTTGTATTCATCATTTTCTTCTGCATTGAAGTGTGGACGTCTGTAAACTTTCTATTTTTGTTTCCTTTATCAGAGATTAAAGAGAGAACATGGGGTCTGGCTTGTCTGTGGATGAATCGGTGAGGGTGGTGATCATCGGTGGGGGCTTTGCTGGTAAAGCTGCAGCCTGTGAACTTAAGTCAAAAGGAATCCCCTTTGTGCTGGTGGATATGAAAGATGCTTTTCACCACAATGTTGCTGCTCTTCGGGCTTCTGTAGAGACAGGTAAATTACAAAACTGAGTCTTCTTCATGCTGCTCGTTTTATATGGCAAGAGCAAGACCATAAAATACATAACGTGCAATAAAGGAACATTACAGTGTCAGGAACACAAACATATATTCCTGACACTATACTGGCAAAAACTATTTAGGTCACCGGGCCCCTTTCCTTGCAGTAAAAAGGTGAGTATACTCACCTTTTTTTCCAGCGCTGCCCCAATCTCGCCATAGCAAAATGATACACTGCGGCAGTGTTAATTTTGAGGTTTAGTCAATTAAAGCTAGACTAAAACTAAAACATTTCAGATGACTAAAATACAACTAAAACTAAAATGGCTTTTTAGTCAAAAGACTATGACAAAAACTCAATTGAAATTTGCCGCCAAAATGAACACTGCAAAGAGGGGCTGTAGAAGGGGTAAAAGAGACAGACCAGGGCTTGGAGAGAGATATTTTGATGGGCTGGGAGGACACAAAGAGACACAGAGGGGTTGGGGAAGGGGAAAAAAAAAAACAGAGGCTTTAACTAAACCCATTAGATTTTGTCATGTCAACTAAAATGTATTGGAGATATAGCCAACTAAAATCCACTGGAGTTGACTAAAACTAAATTGAAATTTGCCGCCAAAATTAACACTGTGCTGCACCAATCAGTATCTCCTCATGGAGACCCTGAATGTAGGTGCTGCACATTGTGCAGCATTGAAACAGGAAGCACCTCTAGTGGCCATCTGAGTGACCGTTGTTCTGGTGACTGTAGTGTCCCTTTGACTGTAGAGGTGTAAAGTCATTTTATTGTGTATATATGAGCAACAAAGCAGAAAAATTTTATGATAAACTGGGGCATTAAAACCATTTAAAACAAGATAACAGAGACAGCATAGACATAAAATGAATATTTAAAAATAAATGTAAATGTTGGTGTAGAAATACGAATAACCATCACAACTGGATGTTTATTTTATATACAGAAAGCATTTAAAGGGGAATCACCACTTCGATGGAAATTACATTCCTGAGGTTATTTATATCATTTGCTAAATATTTTTTCATCTGATTCTCTATTTACTTTTGAACACATATTAAACATATAGCAATTGTTATTACAATCCAGTTCAAACAGGACACACATTACACTGGAGGAGGTAAATCAGAATAATCGGTTTATCTTTCTATACAAATAGACAGTTGCAAATTGTAATACAGTAATAATTGATAAGAAGCCAAGATGTTAGTGCTTATTTCCTGGGTAGAAGTATTTACCGCAGTGCAGAGTTCAGCATTTGATTTAAATTTTAAGGCCTCACAAACACCTATTTTGTTAAATATAGGGGATAAGTAAATGTAACGAAAGCTTTATGATACGTGTCAAAAAGTAGAACACTTAATGCAGTCTTTATAAATCTCAAGCATGTCAATTGTCGCTCATGTCAAAATACCGCTTTCAAAATGTCACAATTTGTCAGGCGTGACATATTGTCGATATTTATTTACAGTGTCATGTTCTTGTATAATGTACATGCATAGAAATTATTCTTCTGTATCATAACACACTGCTACTAGCTTTTAGTTACAGGCATAAACCTTTGCATCACATACATTTTATACATTCTTTGATTTCAAGGGCAGGCTATTTATTTATTTATTCTCACAGTTACTCAGTACTCCTAAATTTCCAACACTTCTGCTCCACATTGCATTCCCTCTCACTCCAGTCCCATATTCTAGCTGCAGGAGACAGCATTTAAATCTTATAAACTTAGAGCAGCAGGCTGCAGGCCTCAATGTGGAGAATAAGGAAGGCTACAGGCCACACTAGGGTGAACAAGGCATTTTTCAAGCCTCACTGGGGAGAACAGCAACAACATATGTGAGGAAGGCTGAACTTGATGGACACAAGTCTGTTTTCAGCTATGTAACTATGTAACATGGCAGGCTGCGGGGATCACTGGGGAGAACATGGCAGGCTGCGGGGATCACTGGGGAGAACATGGCAGGCTGCGGGGATCACTGGGGAGAACATGGCAGGCTGCGGGGATCACTGGGGAGAACATGGCAGGCTGCGGGGATCACTGGGGAGAACATGGCAGGCTGCGGGGATCACTGGGGAGAACATGGCAGGCTATGGGGATCACTGGGGAGAACAAGGCAGGCTGCGGATCACTGGGGAGAACATGGCAGGCTACTTGGGATCACTGGGGAGAACAAGGCAGGCTGCGGGGATCACTGGGGAGAACATGGCAGGCTGCGGGGATCACTGGGGAGAACTGGCAGGCTGCGGGGATCACTGGGGAGAACATGGCAGGCTGCGGGGATCACTGGGGAGAACATGGCAGGCTGCGGGGATCACTGGGGAGAACATGGCAGGCTGCGGGGATCACTGGGGAGAACATGGCAGGCTGCGGGGATCACTGGGGAGAACATGGCAGGCTGCGGGGATCACTGGGGAGAACAAGGCAGGCTGCGGGGATCACTGGGGAGAACAAGGCAGGCTGCGGGGATCACTGGGGAGAACAAGGCAGGCTGCGGGCCTCACTGGGGGAAAACAGGACTGACATAGGGAAGTTAGGTTAACATTGGAAGGGAATGTAGATAAAGAGAGGACAACCCTTGAAACTAACTTACAGTGAAAGGTTGCTCTAGTAAACCAGGTGCTGGCTCATCCACAAGTCCAGTGGAGGTCCACAATCACACATTTCCACCATAGTTCTGATGTAAGTTACATCATGTTTTTGCAGTTCAGCTGTATGAAGGGGTGGAAATATCGTTGTCACCACAAGCTGCCTGTCTGGCACAAAGCAACTACCTCTATACCAAGCATGCCTTCACAGCCACACCTTTTGTAATGTGTGTGTGGAACTGCACTCACTACCATCACTCTGAGCCAGGGTGCTATCTGTACTGGAACCAAACACCAGATTCCCAATTTTGTAGAATAGAATGAAAAAGGTCCAGGCACTCCTTGGTTGAAGACAGGCACTTTATTGGAACCACAGCAATGTTTCAACCAAAAGGTCTTTGGCAAGCCTCAGCTGTCATAACTACCACTACATTTAGTTCCTGAACTTACCATTTGAATATTGTAGGTTTTGAACAAGTACCCAGAGTTTGGTGGCAAACTTTTTTTAAGTCTCAATGAAATGTAGTATTTTGTGAAACAAAAATGTGAAGTTTTCATGTGCGTGACAATGAAATAACTTCTGTGTATAACAGGTTTTGCAAGAAAAACCTTTATCTCGTTTGAAGAAAGTTTTCACGACAGCTTTAAACAAGGCAAGGTGGTGGGAATTAATCTGGAGACACAGCATGTCATACTTGAAAATAATGAGGTAAATAATATATATATATATATATATATATTTTTAAATCTTCTCTTTAACATCTGAAAGGAAAAGAGCAAACACCACAACCATTGAAAAATATTTAAATTTACAGGGCTAACATAAATAGGTAAATAGCAGCAACTATCCAAATAGAAGAACCCAACAACATATTACATGCAAAAAAACAATGTGAAATGCTCTGGAAGTGGGGAAAAAACAATCACAGATTGTAAACAATGTAAAAAATTAATTCAGCAAACCGTAAAACATTTTATAAGGAGGGGGAAATGCAAAGAATAGAGGCAGAAGTATCCTGTGCGTAAAAACCACACATCTTCATAAAATGATTTCCTGTGAAAATGAATACTTTATTTGCAACAAACATTGTAACCAACAAGCAAGTCTGTATAACAACCAAATTCCTCTTATCTGTATACCCTGCTTCAAAGTCCACAAGAAGCTTTTATAAAATTGTATTTTCATGAGAGTGGAACTTATGTTCTGGTGTTGTATGCTGGGAAATCCCTGTATACAACTTTTTGTGCAGCATAGAATATATGGGTTGCTACAACATACTGGAGTTGGGCAAATTTAGCTTAAAGTATGTTATTGAAGTAATGTGAAGATTAATTTTAATATCTTGTGTATTATGCAAATATAAGGTTTAACAGAACATCCACCTTCATTAATATGCATAGGCTTGCATTTAAATCCATCCATATTTTAGATTCAAAATATGGCATGGGTAAAGCTTCCTTGGGGAATAAAGCATGTGTCATGATCTGTGGAATAATCTTATAATGGATATTTTGTTTTTAAAGAGCCCTTGCATTGTTGAACCTGCCTCTACTGTGCTACCAAAGTCAGGACTTGGAGTCCAATCAAGCCTGGACAAGCTGAATCTCTCTGACACCTGTGGACTTAGTTGTCGAGCATATAGATAAAAGGATTTTTTTTTTATATTCTATATATAAAATATATATTGTCAGTTGTAACAATTTAAAGGGACACTATAGTCACAAGAACAACTACAGCTTATTGAATTTGTTCTGGTGAGTAGAATCATTACCTTCAGGCTTTTTGCTGTAAACACTGTCTTTTCAGAGAAAATGCAGTGTTTACATTACAGCCTAGTGATAACTTCACTGGCCACTCCTCAGATGGCTGTTAGAGATCCTTCCTGGGTCATGGCTGACTAAAATGCATCTAAACATTCAGTATCTCCTCCCTCTGCATGCAGACACTGAACTTTCCTCATAGAGATTCATTGATTAAATTTATCTCTATGAGGAGATGCTGATTGGCCAGGGCTGTGTTTGAATTCTGCTACCCTGCCCCTGATCTGCCTTTTTGTCAGTCTCAGCCAATCCTATGAGGATGTATTGTGATTGGATCAGGCTACCACATCTGATGATGTCAGCAGACTGCTTTTTTTTTTTTTTTTTGCTTTTTTTGAGGCAAACAGCATGCACATCTACAGCTTATGGCTTGAATACAGTAAGATTTTGCTATATTTATGGAGGCATGAGGGGCCCAGGATGGCTAGATGGTGGGTTTACCACTATAGGGTCAGGAATACATGTTTGTGTTCCTGACCCTATAGTCATCCTTTAATTTGTTGCAAATTATTGTTATTCTATTTCACTTTATGTGAGGGGGTTTTTTTTGTGGTTTTTTTTTTTTTTTTTTGCACTGACTTCTTTCCTCTCTTCTTTTGGAGCCATTGGAATGGTCTGTCTACAAAAAAAGGAGGAGGACTCAAAGTTGTTTTATTTTTTTTATTATTATTTTCATTCTTTTTTAAAAGGGAGTGCTTTTTGACCCAGGTGACATTTACACTAAGGAGTATTGCAACAGTTCATAAAGTCATATGGCAAATGTTATAAGTGACTGCATTTCTGCCTCCTTTATGGAATATTTGAGGGTTTGCTGAATTTATAAGTCATTAGATTGTCTGTAATTTGTTTTTGTTAATTTTTAAAGCGCACATCCTGAATATTTGATATTAGTTTTTACTATATGTACTGCAATTTGCTGTAGCATCTATGGTGCCCTGATGCCCTGCCAGGGTAAATAGTTACACTGTTTAAGAACAGTTTGACAACTTACCTGGGTCTTCCAGATGCCAACACAGTATATGGCTTCTCATACAGTAGGAGATGGATGTCTCCTCTAAACTGACACTCTCCGCTAATGAGAGCGACCTTGATTAGCTCAATTGAGTGAACTTGATGCTCCCTGTTCTTCAATTGTGTGACTACTTACTCTGGTGCATGGAATTCCTTTAACTATATTCCATAATAACAAATGCGCAAACTGTGTTTATTATTTTCTTTTTTATATGTACGGTCATACAGTATTTCACAGCATAATAGTGGCAAACTTTATGCCTAATTCCTTTCCTTAAAAATGGGGGTGCGACCATTATGTGAACCTTTGATTTGTTTTTTTTCTAACTGCTTTTTAATAGTTGCTGAAAATATTATAGTTGCTAATAACATGCTGCTGACAACTAGCATATTACATAATCAGAGTTCATTACAAGAACTCTGATCCTGATCCCTGTCTCCCAATTGTGATCCTGATCCCTGTCATGCACTAAAATACAATAAACTAAAAAAAAAAGGTAATCATGAATAATGTTGTAAGAATATGAATGTCTTGCAACAAAAACAGTAATGGTCATTTATGCGACTATTACGTGATGAATTGGATTTCAACCAGTTGTTGGAGTGAAAAACCAGGGTGTGACTATTATGCGGTGAAATACTGTATTTTTCAAGGTTTTTTTTTTATTTATTTTTTATTTATTTTTTTTGTGTAGCCACTACTCCAGTTAGTCTGAAAATAAGAGTCCACGTTGACTCTGTGGAATCATACAGTTCTTGCAGAATATTCTCATACATATTCATACTCACATTCCACTTCATCCCAGTGATGTTTGATTGGACTGAAATTTAGCTTTGCGGTAGGCCATTTAGAGTAAACTGATAGTCACTGTCATGTAACCACTTCAGACGGCATGTGTTTTGTGACATAGAGCATTATTGTTGCTGGGAGTTCACATTTGTAAATTGAAAGGTTCTGGAAAGCAGAGATACATTTGGTCAGATTGTTTTGTTATAGCTCAATTGATGCTATGTAGTGGTTATGGTGCGGTTACTTACTCCACAAGAGTAGGTAGTCAAACGATTTCAGAATGATTGACAACTTACCTAGGTCCTACCAGGCTACCGCTACTACCTCCCTGCTGCAGTAAGCTCCTGCATGAAGCTTCCAGTTATCTCTACTGAGCTAAGCTGACTCTGTGGGACCACACTCACTGGCTGAAAGCATCAATAGAGCATTCTCAGCCAATGCTTATCTCAGTGGCAGGAGCTTCCAGCGGCATGTGAGGTGGTAGCAGACATCCGTTGTGAACCTGATAAGTTGTCACACCATTTTTTTAACCGTTTTACTTTAGTATTTTTCTTTAAATGATGTATAATCATGTGTTATGTATATATTATAGACTGTGGGAAGCTCTTGCCTCTTATTTAAAAGATATGCTTCCTTAGGAACTTCCTTACTCTCATCTGATCATTGCAACGGGTAGCGATGGGCCTTTCCCTGGAAAGTTCAACAAACTAACTTCTAAAGAAGAAGCGATTCAGGTGTATGAAGATCTGGTCAATGAGGTAAACCTTCATAAGAGATTTTTTTTTCCATCTAAAATGTACATAATGTAATAATCAGGGAAATGTTAGTTGCCACCAATCCTCAATTCCAGTTTGAGGCCTCTTGTGTCCTATCTCTCATGTACCTAGGTTTTTTCTTGTCTTTATTTTATTACTTGTTTTATTTTGTCTCTCAGTAATAAATCTGTTTTATACTGCAGTTGGAGTCCTAGCCAATGAAATATCTCTCTGGATTGGCTTCCTCTACACTTCAAAGTCTCCATATGAGCTCTGATCAATAAACAGATTCATTATTATTACAATAAGTTAACAAGACCTAGCTAATTAAACTACAACTCCCAGGAAGTTATAACATCATGTACAACTGTACAATTGAAGCAAAATGGGTAAACTCTACAGCAGGATTGCCCAATAGGTAGACCCCAACATCTTTTAAAACTACAGCTTCCATCATGGGCATCTGCAGGAATTTTTCCGGGGGGGGGGAGGCATAAATGTAATGATATCCATGCTCGGCCCATTTTTGCAGAGCTGGACTGGGGATACAAAGGAGCCCTGGAAAAAAACGTACGCCAGCCCCATACGCTATTGTGCCATATTGTGTGTGTGTGTGTGTGAATATATATATTTCACTGACACAAGCTCATCCGCCCCTACTTAACGACTGATGCGACTAAGGTGCTGGTCCATTCCACTGTCCTTTCTCATCTTGACTACTGTAATCTGCTTCTCAGTGGTCTTACGTGCTCCCAACTTGCGCCGTTACAGTCCATAATGAATGCGGGGGCGAGGCTCATCTTCCTGTCCGCCCGCACCTCCCATGCCTCACCCTTCTGTCAATCCCTACATTGGCTTAAGATATAGAGCTCAATTTAAAATTCTGGTTCTTGCTTTGAAATCTACATAATGCTGCTCCCACCTATCTATCCTCCATTATACAGCCCCTTACCATCTGCTGAAGACTTACATCTATCTTCTGTCCGTACTCCCACCTCTGATGCTCACCTTCAAGATTTCTCGAGGGCTGCACCATTCCTGTGGAACTCTCTTCCCTCCTCTGTTAGATGCTCACCCAGTCTCCACTCCTTCAAAAAATCGTTAAAAATCCACTTTTCCATAAAAGCGTATCAATTGAACTGGTAATAACTCCTGACTGATTCCTCTTCTGCAACTGTCACTAGCCTAATCCTTACGTTTTTTTTTTTGTCATTTTACCCCACTCCCTCTAGCATGTGAGCTCATTGAGCAGGGCCCTCAACCCCTCTGTTCCTGTGTGTCCAACTTGTCTGGTTACAATTACATGTTTGTTTGTCCACCCATTGTAAAGCGCTGCGGAATTTGATGGTGCTTTTTAAATAACATCGTAATAATAATAATAATAATAATAGATACCACAGGCTTACAGACAGACAACCTCATTGACACACATAAGCTCATTGACATAAAAACACAGCTCACTGTTACACACAAATAGGCTCACTGACAGGCAATCCCATAGATACACAGACAAGCTTATTGGTACACACATTCAAACTTAGTACAAACTCTGACACTCACACAAGGTTACTACAGACAAACACATTGGTATACAAACTTACTGACACACACATGCTCATTACAGAAAGGTTCACCGGCACACAAGATCACTGACACATATACACATGCCCACTACAGACATGATCATGTACACGCACATGCTTACTGCAGAAAGCTGACACACACACGCTCACTTAAACATAAGCTCCTGGACACACACATGCTCCCTTCAGAAAAGCTCAGTGACACATGATCATTATAGACACACAAGCTCAACAAATCACATACAGATACTCACTGACACACACACAAGCTCAATGACACATACAGATGCTCACTACCGACAAGCTCACTGACACACACATCCTCCCTACAGATAAATTTACTGACACACACATGCTCATTACAGACAAACTCACTATAAATAAATGAGGTAGAGGCAAACTGTCTGCCTACACAAATTTCAATATGGACAAAAAAAATCTCCACATTGCAGCAATATCCCCAAACTGTAGTTCCAACAGTGTATAATAGCCAAACAGGAAAAAAGATAGGAGTCTTGCGCAACTTGAATTTGCAGTGCACCCCCTGGTGCAACACCTTTACTTTCAGAAGGACAAAGTAAAACAAACGTTTTGGGCACTAGCCCTTTATCAATGCTAATGTACAGACATACTCACTGACACACACGTTCACTACAGACAAGCTCACTGATGCACTCAAATTCTCACTATAGAAAAGCTCACTGACACACACAAGCTCACTTACAAACAAGCTCACTGACACATATACACATGCTCACTACAGACAAACTCACCGACTCAAACATGCTCACTACAAACTCACTGACATACACGTAAGCTCACAACAAACTCACTGACACACACACACACACACAAGCTCATTGACACACATATACTTGCTCACTAATACACATGCTCACTTACAGACAAGCTCACACACATACACTATCACTGTCATGAGCTGAAGCCTACCGGTCACAGAAGGCTGTGGGAGACTGGGCTGTTCTGTCGTCCTGCTTCTGGCGAGGTCAGCAGCATGAGTGTGGGCGTGGAGCTTGTGATGGGAGGGGCTTGCATTCGGGAGGCGTGACTTGAATTCAGGGGCAGATCATAGAGGCACCAATTGCAGGGGATTCGGAAGGGAGCCTGACAGTGCTCCCGCCGGCCCCCCTATAAGCCTAAATACGGCCCCTAGCACCTCCCTCCAGACCACAGCACCACTCTTCCTCAGACTCAGCTGTCACAGTAAGGGGCAAGTCCCCTCTATTGTCCCTCTCTGTAGACGCCCATGGCTTCCATGATGCTTTGTCATTCTAAAGACTTACAAAGGATCATGGGAGTTGTAGAACTATGACATCTGAGGAAAAGAAAGAAAGAGACTGTAATCTAATCTACACATTGTGCCTAACGCATATGGTTTATGAAGTCCCTTTTTTGAGTGACTTTTTTCCACATTTTATAATTTGAATATATATCTATATAGTTGTGCAATTATGCCCTCTGGTGGGCTTTTGAAAGATAATTATAATTAAATATATAATTTAAGTAAATACAAAAAGAGGGCAATCTGACACAAAAAATATACTGAAGCCTAAACGGTTAACTCAAACGGAGATAACACAAATGATGTAACTGCAAACAAATGAGAAAAGAACCCTATATGGGTTAAAATCTCAATAGATTACCATCAAGTTATAAAACACTTTTTATAGGTAATCCATTTAGATTTTAACCCATATAGGGTTCTTTTCCCATATGTTTATAATTCAAGTATTCGCTCCAGATTTTGTTTTAAAAGGAGATTTGTTACCAACAAGCCAAGAGACCTTCAATCAAACCAACAATAGATACTATAAACACAACTTTTTTAAACTTTGTAAACTTGTAGATTTTACGGAAATTTTTTTTTGCTCATTTAATATCTCGAGCTGAAAATTACACTAACCTTAATGGTTAAATGTCACCTTAGATAATTACTCCAACAGTGTGCATCTACATTACAGAGGTCTCCTGTTCTCATAAAACCAAGGAAAATGCTTTGCTCATGGCAGATCCACATATTTTTTTTTTTTTTTTTTTTACGTTTGTGTATGCCTTAGCGCCAAGTCTCTGGAAACATCATAAGACACCCCAGTGCTGCCTGAGATTAGTGGGTCATACAATCCAGGCAGCAGCTATTTCAGCTGCCTTTACATTAGTTACTCAAGTGTTACTAATACCCGGGAGACGACATTAAAGAGCACACTCGTAGGACTTTAGTACCGTGCTTTCATGTGCTTTTAACCCCTTAAGGGCACATGACATATGTGACATGTCATGATTCCCTTTTATTCCAGAAGTTTGGTCCTTAAGGGGTTAAACTGTTTTAATTAAAGCAGACACAAATCTAAATTCACAGTTGATTTGTCTGCTTCAATAAAATCAGCTTTGCAGCACTGTACCAAAGTCGTACAAATGCACTCTTTCATTTGTTCTGTCTCCTAGTTGGAGTTGAGAGCACCTAGGCACTGATCTGTGATGGATATTTGAATGTGGAGAGAGAGATAACTAATTAAGTGCTTCTCTCAACCTCATATTTTTTTTTTTTTATTTTTTTTTTAGCTCACAGCATTAGAGAGCTACAGTTGTAGTAAGCTCTCCACTGTCTGCTCAGTATTGTTAAGCACAATAATTAAATTCTAGTTTAGTCTCCACCTAGGGAATTATTTACCTGCAGTGATTCATACATTGCCTTGGCAACGGTTCCTTTAAGTAGAGTGAGCAGGTGAAGTGGTATCAGGAGATCAAATTATAGTAATAATAGCCCCCTAGCATTTATCATTAGTCCTCTGCAAACGACATAATATTGGATTAATAAGAAAACCATTGTACTTTATGGTCATTGAGAAAACAATGTAAGCATTACAAACTTGTTTGTGTAATTTCATGTTTTTTTTAGGCCATATATTGACAAAGTACTAGCCATCTTTCTAACTTTCAATCCAAAGTAATAGTTCAGATTTAAATCAACTTCAGGTCTGTTTAAATATGAAATGGTTCCCGGAGTCTGTATATGCACCATTTTGCTATGAACCCCTTTGTTGCCAGAGGTGTGGCTCCATCATTGGAAGTTTCATTGTGGCGTCATCAGCAAATTCGGGACAAGAGCTATGGGGTACCCTCTCCATGTCACCCATGTCTTCTCCTCAGTTTGTTCTCCCCCTACATCATCTCTTGGCAGCTATAGAGACTGACATAAGAGTAGGACTGAGGGGAGAACTTGCACTCAGCTCTGCAACAGAGAAGTTTATTTTTTTTATTTATTTTTTAAGTTTGAGAGAGGGACCAGGATTGGAAGAGCTATTCTAACCATAACCAGTATTTTCTTAAAACACACAGGTTTTTTGTTGAAAATACCTTTAATCACATACATTAATGATAGTATTGGTCCATCATTGCTTTTTAATTAAGAAAGGCAAGTAATTTGATGTGGATCAGGGCAAGCGGTGGCTTGCCAGATGACACTGACCTTCAGATCCCTTGATCTTCAGCCATTCTATACTCAGACACATTCTGACTAAGATCAAAGGTAAATCTGTAAAGCTCTGCTTTTGACCTCCCATTACTGGGTGTCCAGGACTAAATATTGCAAGAATCATGTAATTCGTGACTATTTTAGGTGATGTAGATTACTTTTTATCTGTAAGTATACAACTTATATGTATATCAAGTATTAAAAAAAAATATTTTCAAATTTTATTAAAACATTCCAAAAATGTTAAACTTTTTTAAATATACATATCTTTTTTTAAAACATTTTTTTTATTAATATTGTTAAGGGAATATTACAAAAATTCGATGTAATGGGAGATTAACAAAAATCTCAGTTCGCTTCATTGTTCCAAACAAAACTGGATTGACTGATTCCATGTGCAATCAACTTTTTTTTTTTTTTTAAAGGTTAAGAAAGCTAAGCACGTGGTGGTTGTGGGTGGTGGATCTGCAGGAGTCGAGATGGCTGCTGAACTGAAAACTGACTATCCAGAAAAAGAGGTAAAGCATAAAAAATGGTGTCTCTTGATTTTTTTTATTTTTATCTCTATAAATTGTAAAAGACCTAGTATTTCAAATGTTATATATTACTAACAAATATTTAGTTTAATGTATTTTAATGCTTACATAAATGTTTATTTTGTCCTCAATATTTTTATGCGAGTCATGTAATTGCACAATGTCCAGTATGGGCAAGGAATGTGTTATTTTAAAGGGAAAGAAACCCATGAACCTGCTTAGTTCTACCGAACTTGCAGATTAAATAGGATTTTAGGGATATGGGAAAATAAGTTTGAAAAACGAATAAATTGCATTTTAACCTGACCTTTTATTTAAAGCAGCATGGTCACCCTCCCCACCGCAAAAATGGCTGCATGGAAATTGCTGTCTACGGTGGGTCCCACAGTCGTACAGGATCCTCCGTAGACCTCAATTCTGTACTCTTATGTATGCGCGAGAGTACAGCAGTAACGTTGGCACCAGAAGTCGAAGATGAGCTGGCCGATAAAGATGGAGCTGTCCGTGAGGGATGTAAATCTGACATTACCCGCCCTCGGCACCCCAAGACGGTGAAAGTTCCACTTTAGTAGCATCACGGGGGGTTAGAAAGTATGAGTATTTGTTCTGTGACATTTTATTCTAGCAGTTTACTTTGATAAAAATCTAGAATTGGCCCCACACTGCGGAAAAATGTGGAGCAACCAACCACCCATAAATGGACCCAACTAAAAATTCTATTGAAATACATATACTGGAAACTGCTGTGCCTAGGCTGTATTCTATTGGGGATTGTTTAAAAATTGTCAATATGCTACAAAATGGATGGCTTTGCTTTGTTTGTGCAGGTTACTTTGATTCATTCTAAAGTTGCTTTGGCAGATGTGGATCTGGAACCAAAGGTCAGACAAGCTATTAAGGAGATCCTCTTAAAGAAAGGAGTGAAGCTGGTATTGGGTAAGTTGCTGTTTACCATAATGCTAATTATATTAATGTATTTAGAAAACTGAGGTTTAGAGAAGCCCTGTTGTTACTATGCATCCTATTCAATTTATGTCCCAGATATACGTTAACTAGACCAGTCAAAACAGAAAACATGCACAATTTTCAAAAGGCAGAGTCCAATTACCAGACTAACAGGAATACGTGCTTCTCACACAGAGAACCTAATGTGCAGAATCGGATCTAATTAGAAAATTGTTTCCAGGTGGGTATCCAACAGGTTCTGAATAAAGTAACAATCATGATCTATGTGGCTTCAGATCAATCCGTGTATACAGGGACCTAAAATGGCAAAAATCAGTTCAGAAAGTTGAACAAACTAGTCTAATAGAGTTATTCACTAAAGTGAGAACTCAAAGTGAATTTAAAATTTAAGGCCAAAAAAGCTGAAATACTGGAAAAATGCTCTGAGTCAGCCATGCTTTTTTGGCCTTAAATTTTAAATACACTTTGAATTCTCACGTTAGTAAATAAGCCAGTGAACGTTGCAGTCAATGTTTTCTTCTTATTTCTGGCCCGCTTAGTAGCTAAACCCTGACAGTGTTTTACAGCCACCAGTGCTTAATATCCCTATTTAGAGGATTAATGTGATCCCATATTCCAGTTTTATCACTAATTAGTTCATTTTACGTTTTTTGCAAATGAAAATGTCCATTTCATTAATGTTCTATATTTAATATTGCAGGATTATTTCACTCACCATTTCTTCTCCTTATAGAGGTTTTTTTCTTTGTACAGCATTTCATATGTGTAGCATAACCACTGAAACATGTTGCAGTGGTTAGGGTGCATGGTGTAAGCAGACAAAACATTTTGTAATGGTTCATTTTCTTACCTAGAGTTTGCCAAATTCTGCTCCCTGCCTTCTCACATCTAGAAACTCTATCCGAGCTAAGCTCAGTGGTGCAGGTTTTACCTTATTGGCTGAGAGCCATCAGCTAATGCTCTCAGACAATGAGCTGACCCTGCATTGCACAGCTTAGCTCAGGAGAGCTAATGGAATCTAGAGCAAGAGCTGCTAGCTCTCATTTCCAGCTGTGAGGATGCAGTAAGCAGAGCCCAATAGATCCTAGGTAAGAAGTCAAATCATTAGCAAACAGTTTGACCACATACACATTGGAGGTGTCAGGACACTGCTGGCACCATAATCACTACAGTGCACAGTAGTGATTATGGTGTAAGATTGTTTTCCTTTAATAATAGATAAATACATAAAACACTTGAATCATTTACAAAAACAAGAACTTGTAACTTGCTTGCAGAAAGGAAATTGAATTTAAAAAAAAATCTCAAATTGATTCTATATTAAAACTAAGTTACAAATTTAAAGGAATACAGCAAGCACCACATTTACTGCAGTGGTTATAGTGTCAAGTAGTAAAACTGTTTTACAAGGGTTTGAGTTCTTACTTGGGATCCGCTGGGTGCAGCTTCCGGCTTCCTTTACAGTTACAAGATAGCCGTCAGAAGCACTCTGTCTGAGCAAAGCCAAGCAGTGCAGTGATCTCAAGGTTTAATGATTCAGGGGTTAGCACAGGAAAGCTCCTAAGCAGGAGCGTCTGACTTTCCTGTAGTTTTAGTGGAGGTGATTTGACTACTCCTGGACCATATCCACTCTAGCATGCTGTAGTAGTTATGGTGCTCGGGGTGTTCTTTAAGTATGTTCACTGTGTGGAATAGGATGCTGTCGATGTCCTCTTATGTCTAGGCCATAGTTTCTTTGCTCATGAAAATATCAACACAGCTCTTGGTACTGATGTAATGCCATTACATACAAACGTTTTTTATTTATTTTATTTTGTTTTGAACACTACATCAGTAGGAAACAATCTTATCATTATAAGCTAAAGTAAATTAAAGAGCACCACCAAAAGGATGGATGAAAGTTCAAATTAGATTTAATTTCACTTCCCTGCCCTTCTTACCTGTTTGTCTGGTGGAAAAGTCCCATGGTATATGCATCTATAATTTTCAACAGGGCAGAGAGTCAGCAACCTGGATGAGTTGACTTTGAATGTATCTCAAGAGAATGTAGCATTGCATCTGGACAAAGATTCAGAAGTGATCAACGCCAACCTGATTATTGCCTGCATAGGATTGAAGATCAATTCATCTTGCTACACTAGTGCTTTTGGTAAGAAATCCTAATATTTAAAAATCTTCAAATGATATAGAGGCCAAAGATAGTCTGACTAGCATATTATGATTATAATAAATTAAAGGGACATAATAGTCTGCAGCTTATTGTAGCTGTTCTGGTGAGTATAATCATTCTATTGAGGCTTTTTGCAGCAAACACTATTTTTTTCAGAGAAAATGCAGTGTTTACATTACAGCCTAGGAATATCTCTACCGGCCACTTCTCAGATGGCTCATAGAGGTGCTTCCTGGGGTAGTGGAGACACTGAGCTTTCCTCATAGAGATGCATTGATTCAATGCATCTCTATGAGGAGATGCTGAATGGCCATATCGATGTTTGGCTTTGCCCCTGGCCTGCCTCCATGACAATCTCAACCAAATGCTTTCCTATGGGATGTTTTTTTTTTTTCTTTTTTTTCTTTTCTTTTTTTTATACTGCATGTAGCATAACCACTGAAACATGTTGCAGTGGTTAGGGTGCCTGGTGTAAGCAGGCAAAACATTTTGTAATGTTTTCATTTTCAAGCCTTCCCCCTCCCTGCAGAGCTCTGTCTGTGCTGAGCCCTCCATGGGTGAAAATGTATATATATATTTATTTTTGTGACCCCTAGTCACCTGGGGAGGGGGTAAATTTTTATTTAGTGCCCCCACCTGCTGCTCAGGGGTGGGGGCCAGGGGGAGGACATTAGGTCCCCCCCCCTTATTGTTATTTAGGACCCCCACCCGCCGTGCAGGGGTGGGGCATGGGGGAGCACATTAGGTCTGCCCCCCTTATTGTTATTTATGGCCCCCACCCACTGCTCAGGGGTGGGGGCTGAGGGGGAGGACATTAGGTTCCCCCCTTATTGTTATTTAGGGCCCCTACCCGCTGCGCAGGAGTGGGGACCGGGGGGGAGGACAGTAGGCTCCCCCCAAAATTCTTATTTATGGCACCCACCCACCACTCAGGGGTGGGGGCAATAGGTTTTTTTTTTTGTTTTTTTTTAACCACTGGCTGCTCACTGTTTACTAGACATGCCCTACTCGCGGTATAGCGAGTAGGGCCTGAATTTACTAATACTAAGTAATCTTTACTTAGTATTAGTAAATGAGGCTGAAAGACCAATTTAGGTCTTTCAGCCTTTTGATAGATAGCTACCTAATACCGTGGGAATTAGGGAGTTATCTACTAAGCGGCTGCTTATTGTTATTTTTAAGTGATTTCTCTATCCACATTTGTGGCACTTGTCCTACTCTTACCCCCATTTTACTTCCTTTTGCAGCCCTCTAGCCCTTTCCAGGAGTTTTTTTTAGAGCCATTTTTGTGCCCAAAAGTTCGGGTCCCCATTGACTTCAATGGGATTCGGGGTCAAGTTCGAGCCCGAACAAGGACTTTTAAAAAAAAAAAAAAAAAAAAATTTTATCTATTTTTTTCAAAGTTCGCCCGGACCCGAACATCCAGGTGTCCGCTCAACTCTAGCAATAACACTTTTGGAATCACATTGCCACTATGTTTTCTGAAATTCTTTATAGCCGATGTAGAATGTGAGTTTGTATTTTAAGTAAGTTACAAGTTATATTTTTGATTTATGTTGTAGAATTAAACTAGATTTTGTGATTTAGGTGACAAATTGGCAAGTGATGGCACTCTTCCAGTTAATGGCTTCCTGCAAGTGGATGGACATGACAATATTTACGCAGTTGGTGACTGTGCCAATTTAGCAGGACCCAAACTGGCATACCTTGCAGGTTTACATGCTAAGGTTTCTGTTACGAACATAATCAACAGCCTAATGGGAAAGCCACTTAAACCTTTCAAATCAGGTATTGTAGACTTAATTTATCATGAATTACTTATCAGTAATGTAATATGAACAAGAATAAATGTTGGAACACATATCCATAGTCTACTGAATTTTAAATGTAAATAGTATGTGTTCCAACAATCTTTGAAATAGTTCAAATTAGCATAGTTAACAACCATTATAATTTATATGGACTTAATCACACTGTCTCTTGATAGCTAAATAAATGATGTGATTGTACATAGTTTTGTGAAGTGTGACTCTCCGTATTAAAGTCAAGAACTACTGAAGAAGGCAACAGGCTAAACTAAGAACATTAAAGTGACACTCCAGTAACCAAAACAGCTTCATCTAAATTAATCCCCTGAGGAACAGTGCCTCCATGGGCCTCCTGGCACCATAGCGGTGCCAGGAGGCCCATGGAGGCACTGTTCCTCAGGGGATTAAATAGTTTTCGAGCGATATAACCCCAAAGTTGCGTCCAGCAGCGATGTCCCCTCTCTCCTTGGCAGCATCCGGCTTCTGAACTTTCAGATTCAGGAAGAGCAAGTGCAGGGCAGGGTCGCCGCTGATTGGCTGAGAGTGGTCAGCTGACACTCTCAGCCAATTAGTGACTCCTCATTCACTAAACTAGATTGGAAAAGGTACATTTCTTTCCAATCGAGTTTAATGAATGGGGAGTCACTGATTGGCTAAGAGGGTCAGCTGACGCTCAGCTGAATCTGGATCCCACAAGGAGGGAGCCCCCTCCAGGGGCCTTCTGACACCATAACAACTTAATTTTAGATGAAGTTGTTTTGGTGCCTGGAGAGTCCCTTTAATAATTAAGAACATAATGGACAAATACAGCAACACTTACACTAATTGGGAATAAATATCCACACAGAGGTGGAATATATATACTCAGTCTTACTGTATTGTTTAAAACTGCTTACTAAAACACGCAGTGGAGATATACATTAAGTCACTATTTTTTTTTTTTATTTTTTTTTTTTTATCAACGTGACTGTTGTGCCCCATGCTATCTTGTGTCCAATAAAACCATTGACTTAGAGCTCTAACAAGTTGAGATTCCCATGTGGCCATTAATTAAAACTTAAAATTATATTTAGGTGGAGCATGCATCTCTCTAGCAAATCTTCACATGAGTGTAACATTTATAAGTTGCTGATTAAAGGGACACTGTAGTCACTATAACCATTTCTTGTCTTTGAATTGGTTATAGTTCCTGGAGCCACCAGGCACTGTCCCTCCATTCAGTGTGAAACAATTTTAGAGCAGTTTAACACTAAATAAGGGTTCCTGGCCACTTCTGGAGGTATAGCTAGGGCATAGATTACACACTTCCTTGTAGTCGTCATACCGTCAGCTCCAATAGGAGCTTGATAGGCTAAAAGAGGTCAGCTGACACTCTCAACCAATCACAGTGGCCTATTGCTGCTCAGGCTAATATTTTCTCATTAGCCAAAGCAGAACAGAGGGGAGGGTCTACTGGGGACACTCATTTAGCGCTAAAACATAAAAACCTTAAAAGCTGTTTAATGCTGAATGAAATTATGTCACCAGGGGATTACATACACTATAACCCAGGGGGGCCTAAAACGTAGATCCCCAGATATTTTAAAACTACAGCTTCCGTGATGATTTGTCATACTAAAGGCATTCTAAGGACATGCAAAGCATCTAGGGAGTAGTAGTTCTACAACATCTGTGGATCCACCTTTTGGGCACCCCTGCTAAAACAAGTTTAGTAAGATTAAACAGATATGGTGCCTTTAAGGAAACATAGGTGTACTTTAAAAATGTTCCACTCATCAAAGTGTACTTTGGCTTAAAAAATGTTGTTGACCATCTGTCTATGCTGTATATAACAGGAATCATTTATACATAATGGAGTCTACATCATATCAAACATTTGGACATTTTGTCAGAGGTTTTATTTCTTCCATAGCATGAAGTGGCTTTATTCAGATACTTATAAGAAATTATCAGCATGCTATCTTCTCCACAGTCACTGAAATCTGGAAGATATTCATTTGAAGTCATACTGAGATGATGTCTCCACAATTATTAATACATATCTTATGTAATGCTTATGATGTTCTCCACCTCCATTGCTCCAGTGTCACCCTTCCTCTTTTACATGACTTACTCTATTTTAATTTTTATAACATTTCTCTTGCAGTATTTCAACAAATTGAATGTAGAATGTGTTGCACACTGATTTCTCCCCTCCCCTCTCTCCCCCCAACTATTCACACCATGATGTAACTGCTAAAAATGAATCCTTCTTGATGCTTTCTCAGTGCTTAGTCTTGCCACTGCCAAGTGCTTGTTCCAGAATAATCCAGACCAGGGCTCCTTTCCTGACATTTTTTTTTAAAGATTTAAAATATTTTTATTTGTCATTTTTATTTCCATATAATGCATTAGAAAGGAACTGGTCATATCTTGTCTGGAATGTCCCCTAATTAAGTTAATCTATTTTCCATGGAACGTATGATCTTGATCTTTGATTTAACATCTCAAAATGATGCATAAATTAGGACAGGGATAGGCAACCTTCTGCACCCTAGATGTTGTGAACTACATATCGTATAAAGCTCTTACTGCCATAATGCTGGCAAAGGATCAGGGCAGATGTAGTCCATAACATCTTGAGTTCCAATGGTTGCCTACCCTTGAATTTGCCAAAGTATAGAAAAGAAAAACCAAGGGGTAAACCGTTTAGTAGGTGAGCCCCTTTGGAAAGTGAGTAACCCAAATTAAAACGTAACTTTTAATAAATATAGTAAAAGAAATGAATGAAACAATAATAAATCAAATATAAAAATAGTCAGCAGAATAAATATAACTTCTGCCTGTATAAGGAGAAATAAATTCCCCAAAGGTGCATAAAGCACATAGAGTATACAAAGTATCTGAGTAATACTGTCAAAATAAATATTCAGGATGAATAGATAGAAAATTTATTAATTGAAGCAAGAAAAAAAATATATAAATGGAAAAACTCCAAAAGAATTTAAATATCAGTCCAATGATGTCTCACTGTCAAAACCGTGATAGTTGGAAGCTTAGATCGACTACTGCAAGGAATTGATACAGGATTAGCAACAAATGTAACTACAAACTGAAGTCACATATGTTGCTTGTCAAATAACCCAGACAGGGGAGATTACATAAATGGTAGCAAAATGGTTAGTCCTGCCAGAGATCGAGGTGGTTTTCGAGGAGAAAAAGTGGATATTAAAGACTAGCTTCCCTACTCTGCTGTGCCTTCGAGGGAACCCCTTAAAAAATGCTAGTAACCCCCTTCTCTTTTCTAAGTTGAATAAATGCAGTATGTTAAACAAAAAATGATAAATAGAGAAATAAAATAAATCTTGTATGGGTGGTGTAATCTAATCGTATCAAGGCATTTCCCCTTATCAACTGGACCAACACAATGCAGAGTAACGTCCCGACGCGCGTTTCGCCGTTAAGGCTCTTCCAGGGGAACAGAATCATTTTGCAGTGATTTAAATAAGGCGCCTCTGTCCCTAATTGGATTTCCATTCACCAATACATGAACGGATTAAATGTAGTGGGTGGAGCCAAAGCTTTGTGTGTTTTAACCCCTTGGGTGTAGTAATATTTTAGTACAAAAAAGGTTTATGTTAAATGTTTGTGGTTCCTGGTGTCACTGAAGGAAAAAAGACTGCTATCTAAACAGATTATTCATAATATTGACATATGGTAATTCCCCAAATAAAATGACTAATAGTAAGACATGGACACAAAACTATTGAAACAAACATAAAAGCCAAAAAGGTAACTGTGTGAAGGACAATTAGTTCATCTTGGGTAATAGTTGTAAAATGCTGTCCCTGCTGTATAGGTAAGGCATTGAAAGTTCTATACTTTGGCTTATTCATACTGGGGGTTATCCCCCATCACCTTAGAGTAACCCGACACCTTCTACCTGATCCTTTTTTTGTTTATATTACCCTTGAAATTGGAACATGAAGAAATTAGAGACACGCAATAAAAAATAAAATGGCTGCAACTGTGTTATCAGAAACCTATTTTATATAATTTATTTTAAGTAAACTTCAATGCCCCTGAGCTGAATTTATACAAAACAATTAAATATTTTAATATCTCTTTGCAGGATCACTCAGTATGCTCTTATCAATGGGACGAAATGATGGTGTTGGCCAAATCAATGGCTGCTATGTAGGTAGTTTTATTGTGACCAAGGCTAAAAGCAAGGACATATTTGTTGGACAAAGCTGGAAAGAAATGGGGCAAAAAATGCCTAAATAAAGATGTAGAAAGTTCCTTGCCTGTAACAAATCAGTTTTATTGTAACATTTTCTCCAGTGTTTTATTTTTTTATTGGAAATGGACACTTTATAGTGTTGTGCATTTAACAAACATACAACTACCTCAATAACAGAAAAACAGTTTTGAAATTGACACCATTCAGAACATATGTATGGATATTGTTTGTACATTTTTCTACTTACCATTATCGTTAAGCAACAAATGTAAATGTACAGATCTATCGTTTGGTTACATTTTGTTTCCATACTGTAATGGCACTTGGAGGGTTCCATTACTCTGGCACATGGAGGGTACTAAGTGCCTTTCCCTCTCCCCCTTTTCCCTGTTTTGTTGTTTCCAGCAGGGTGTTGTCCCCTTGTTTCATGGACACTTCCAGACTAGCTCAAAGTGGCTGCCCTGACACTCCTTTACATCTGTTGTCCTCATCCCATGTTATTGTCTGTCCCCACTCTTCCTTGTAAAAACAGTGGTGCATTTACACTAATTTAATGCAGTTTGGGAGGAGTTACGGTGGAGAGCCTGAAGGGAAACTTTGTCCACCACTGTATCCATATTGTATGTAAATTAGGCTGTTTTCAATAAAGTTCAGTTGTGTTTTACCCTATGCTATGTCTCGACTAGGAAATGGGTGGAAGGGGCAATATGGCTATAAGCATTACCTTTTAGAATTGCCTGCTCTTTGAGAGAAAGTCTCCAGCGTTATATTCACTGGAGCCTGGTCTAGTGGAGGAGGTTCCCAAAGACCCCAGTCAAGCTTCGGCGAGTTTTGGAGTTCCTGATAGCAAGGAGGAAGGTGACATGGTGAAGGTATTCAGAGTGTGGGAGCTCCATCGCACATGCCATGCCGATATCTTTGCTTATATTTTAGCAAGCTCTGTGAAATTGGTTGTTTTATAAATCAACATCAAATCTTATTCTAAACAATTCCTTTCATTTTCGAGTAGACCCACCATCTAATTATTTTTATTTAAAGTAAGGGGACTATCCATTAAAATGGGCGGGAAACACATACACACACTAAATATATTGATTTCTTCTCTGTTTTGTTTTGTGACTTCTTGACCTTACGCTCTTTAAATTTAAATCCATATAGGAATATAAAAAAAGTGTGTGTTAAAATTTTATTAATTAAACAAATGTTATTCAATTAATAGCTGCTACCACACTGAATGTGCAAACCTTTAAAAACATACAAAAAGTTAAATTTCAATAAAAAATAATGGAGCAATATATACCTTGAAAGTGCAACAAGTGTACAGATCTGTCCTTATTGCAATACTTCAACAAGTTACTTAACTGGCTTAGATGAAAAATTTGTGGTGAACCAGCAAGTATACCTTGAACAGAAAAATAGTAGACAATAGTGTAAAACCTTATTATGTTTTAAGATATAACATTTTATGTGGAACATTCACAGGGTCCAGAGCTAAACCTAGCTCTGGTGTGTACAGCTTTTAGGTCCGTTAGGGCAACCTTTCCCCTCTTTCGTATTGGTTCTTTAAATGGATCATTTTATCCAGTGATGGAAATAGTGTTGTGACGAAAGCAACTTTAGCCACTGGATTTTGGAGGGGCCTGTTGCCAGCCTCCTACCCTGGGACTATTGGCCCTGTGATAACCCATGTTCAAAAGTACTGTTTCTGCCCCTTGGACTTTTAACTGGAACAGATTCAAACATGTGGCGGTGGCCATCTTAAATTGTCCAGCAGTGTTTTGTCGTCGAGTGTATGGAACTGTTTTGGGCATGGGACCATGTGCATGGTGGGGCAAAAATAAGACTTCCAGGAAATTCCTGAAGCCCTGAACTGATCTGGGTGATTTTTGAATATGTTGTTCAGTCAGATTGGGGCTATCAGGGGATGTGACTTTTGTGGGGATATGTTGTATTTTGGGGTACTTTCTGGGGTTTGTAAAAATGTATGTTTTTTCTGTTTAGAGTTAATTGAGTTAGCCCATTGTCTTTGTTAATTGTATCACAGGCAGAGGGGAGGGATTGTGTACACTGTAGGGGAGTGTCTACATGTAAGACTGTTTGTTTTTATTGGTTTGTTAATTCTGTGTCCTGTGCCCCACAAGGTTCACCTGGGCATCAACCTTGTGGGGAAAAACTGTATAAAAACTCAAGCTGTTCAATAAACCTTCAGACCTTCTTACCCTCATCTCGCAGCATCATCTTGTGTTGTAGGGTACTGCTATATCATACTGTGGATTGCTATACTGTGTATACTCCCCTGGTTGCTAATCACTAGCTCTTCCTGAAGAGTGAAGAGCTGTTCCTGCTTCACTCTCTGAAGGAAGAGAGGTCCCCTGGAGCCTTGTCGTAGGTCCAGGGTGGGTAGACTGCCACCAAGCTGCAGCAGGTCGTGGGGTCTGCAGTGCTTATGGTATCTGGTGCGGTGCTGATGGTCCTTGGTAAGCACTAGGAGCATCGACTGACGGAGGATCTATTACAAGTGTAATGCTTTGAGAGAAAAACTAATGAGTAATAGTAGCTATATTCACAAGCATGGAGCCTAAATCCTGGCTTAACATAAAACATCCTAGTGTATGTCTGATACTAAAATTTTATCATTTGGTTTCATCAGGTTATCAATTGAGATATAACCTTACAAAGCATTTAATGTTTGTTTTCTTTAGCTAGGTATCTCTGCTATATATCTCTGCTATATTTCTAGGTATCTCTGCTATATTTCTTTTGTTATATCAAAAGAAATAACCCTGAACATTCAGCATCAGATACACCCTTAGTCCTAAATCAGACTGTACACCTTGGGTGGTAAATTCCTTTTGCCACAACTGTGCTCTGTGTAGCCAAGAGGACACATGACATGTGTGACATGTCATGATTCCCTTTTATTCCAGAAGTTTGGTCCTTGAGATAGAAGGGATTTTGGAAAAACCAGGTAATCCCCCTATGCATTTGATTAAAGACTATCTATGGATCACAGTGCAGTTAGAATGACCATATTATGTTATAAGCATTCTAGTAAGTCATGTTTTCATGTTTTATTTTGTTTGTGTGCTATTGGCAAGCCAAAATGATAATGGTGAAGCGACCTATCTAGAGGTAAAAATACAGTTTTTTCTGGGGTACAACTCTATACCATGTACATGCATTTTATTTTTTTTCATACATGTAATCTTCTTAAATCTATTTAATGACTTAAAAAAAAAATCATTTAAGCTTAAAGGGACACTCCAGTGCCAGGAAAACAATCTATTTTCTTGGCACTGCAGGTCCCCTCCCACCCCCGGTTGCTGAAGGGGTGAAACCCCCTTCAGTCACTTACCTAAGACCCCCGCCGATGTCCCTCGGTGGTGGTTTCTGCTCGCCGCTGCTCCTCCTCCTCCTTACATCAGCCGGTGGGCGAGACTGATCCCGCCCGCCGGCTGAGGAGACCTAATGCGCATGCGCGGCAATGCCACGCACGCGCATTAGAGCTCTCCATGGGAAAGCATTGAAAATACTTTCAATGCTTTCCTATGGGGAATTGAGCGACGCTGGAGGTCCTCACACGTGTGCTATAGACCAGGAAGTGCCCTCAAGTGGCTGTCTAGTAGACAGCCACTAGAGGAGGAGTTAACCCTGCAAAGTAATTATTGCACTTTATAAAAAAACTGCAATAATTACACTTGCAGGGTTAAGGGTAGTGGGAGTTGGCACCTAGACCACTCCAATGGGCAGAAGTGGTCTGGGTACCTACAGTGTCCCTTTAAATTATAAAGTGAATATCGTATGTGCTCTCTCTCCCTGGATGTTTTAGTCAGTTGGTTACTGTCACTGACCCATCCTAGTTTAGAGGGTTTAAAAAAAAAAAAAAATTTCACTACTGCCCATGTTCTTAATTCTTCTGCAATACAGCCAGTTATGAAGTAGCCAGTCCATGCAATCTTTCATAGTATCACTGTGTCTGAAAAAACACCTCGCGGCTAGAAGACTCCAGATAGTCAGGAGAAAGACTTTTCCATATACAGGTATCCTATTTACAGATGCTTATGGATCAGTTAAACACCATAAGCAAAGATCCTCGGCAGACCGTATATACTTTTAATGTACTTCTGTGCCAACTGTTCAAGCATCTTGGTACCAGCTATTCAATAAAACTTGCCTGGTTAACTAATAATTATAATGTATTTTCAATATTGTTCATCACATTTAAATTGTCATTATCAGTCATATTATTAAAACTATCGACATAAGCTGTGCCATCAAAATTATACCAGTAATAGTGGTTCTGTTACCAAGTAAGGAACAGTAAAAATGCAAGCCCTGCTAAATGTATTTTTTTATTTTTTTTTTTTTTTTTTTTACAACTCATAGATTTCTTAATAAAAAAGATTTTATACCTTGTTCTTTAGCACGTCTAATAAAGCAGTATTGCATCAGTCAATTAATAGCAGTCATTTGACCACTAATCAGAAAATATGGCTTATATACAAAGGGTAATTCAGGAGGAGAATTCTAAATTGTAGCAATCAACATAAACGTTCCATTAGATTCTATGGCAATCAATGCACTTTTAAAACTTTTCCACAAAACTGGTCTTCATAATCATTAAAGTTTTAAACATGCATTGCAGAGCCACATCCGTCTCCTTAAATTGCTTGACAAAAAAAACAAAAAACTGAACGCATAAATTGTACTGAAGTGAGTCTAAGGTTTTGTTTTTCCACATTGAGTGGCTTGAAAATATAAAGCAATCAGAAAGACAGATGAATTTTAAACCAGATGGAAATGAAAGTAATGTTGAAGACTAAGCAGCACAATAGGATCTAAATAGGAATCAGTGATTTCCATCCGCTATATAAACTACATATGTTGCTCGGGGTGTGACTAAGTTGGTGCTTTGAGAAATATTTGTGAATTTGTAGTGTAAATCCTTTGCTTTTGCATTTCAGCATTTACTGGAAATGAATAAAACAGCAGAGTTAAGTAGAAACTTACCTTGGATACACCTTCAGTAATTTGGAAGTAAAATTGAAATCCAACCTGGATAAATTCTCGCACCAGGTGAAGGTTAAAAAAACACCAGAATTTTTTATGAGATGTCTCAGATTTTGAAAGGAGGAAAGTATACCTCTGTTCTTGCCTTTTATTGGCTTTACCCCAGAGTCAGATTTTTCGTTTCACTCTTTTTTTGTCTTCAGTAATTATGATCTAGTCATTAATAAAGTTAATATTTTCTCTTTTAAAATGCATAGTCTGTGATCTCCATCCCATTACCTGCCCTCTGATTTCAGCAGATGAGCAGTTGGGATGCTGTCGTTTTTTTTTTTAATGTTATTGTAGAGTTATCCCCTAGTTGAGAGTACAGCTAAGGTGACCTTCCCAGATCTAGGAAGTTTGGACAAGTGGATTCTCCCTTAGCCTGTGACTTGTGTCCAGGGACCATCTTGTCTTCTCTCCTGTGGTCTTATATAGCTTATAAATAAAAAATAAACTAATGAGATTTAAAAATATTAGCTAATAATAAGGGTTAAGCATATATCACTTTACAGAGAAGAGCGCTAAACTTCCATTGAAACGTTTGGGATAATGTATCTATCCACTGAATTATTTTACAACTAATTTAAAGAGACACTATAGGCACCCAGGTCACGTAATCTCATTGTAGTGGTCTCAGTCTGTCTGTTTAACACTGCACTGAAAAATATTGCAGTTTTTGAGAAACTGCCATTTTTACATTGCAGGGTTTACTCCACCTCTTGTAGCCATCTTCCCGAGGTGCTTCCGAGTCCCTAACAAAGTTTTACTTCCAGAAACAATGTTAGGCATCCTCGCACTATGCATGAGGATGACCAAAGTCTTCAAATTCCCCATAGGAAAGCATTGATTCAATGCTTTTACTATGGTAAAGCATTAATGCATGTCACACTTGCTGCACATGCACATTAAGCATCCTCAACAACGTGACATTGAGAGAGGAGGAGAGCTAGCCAACACCAAGGAAGCTTTGGCGCTGAAAAAAGGGTTTTGACACCTTTCATGATCAGAAATGGGCACCCATTAAGTTAGGGACATGACACTATAATGTTAGGAATGCAGGTTTGAGTTCCTAGTACAATCCTATTTAAAAATAATATATACATTTTTTTGGAATAAAATTCTAGATTTGTATTATAGCCTGAATTATGGCAAGAAAGCCATTTATTCATTATTATATTATATTTTATTATCTACACACTGAAAAGGTAACCCTCTTCGAACTTCCACCTTTATTGTTAAGCCAATGTATTAATAATATAATAGGATAATGAATATATCTACCTATCAATAAAAAATATGAAGTTATAAGGAAAATTTTTACAAATTCCCCTCTTTATAATAAAGCCAGTACTTAATTACGTGGACTGCACAAATCAATGTTTGATTCTGTAAATTAAAGGTTTTAGTGTTTTTGACGTGAATGTCAGTTTTAACTAGTGAAACAAATAAGGAAATACTTATAACCACCTTGTAAATACCCTCTCCCCAAATAAAGGAGTCAAGAGACACAAAATATAAGAAGTTTGCTTAATTTTTTAAATAATTTCATGGTCTTATTTCTCTTGTAAAATCCAATACTACAAATCTAAAACAAGTTTTTTTTTTTTTTATCCAGCTGTTTTTAACACTAAGTCTAAAATAATAAGACAGACAAAATAAGTAAGATAATATGACGGGAACAACATCCTTAACATCCTTGGAGAAAAAAAGAAATGGTGACAACAGAGGAATATATTTCTTTGTTTCAGCTTCTATAAAAATGCAAAGGGGTGCTGGCTTGTTACAGAAAGAGAATAAATTCACAATGAGGATCATTTAGGCAAAACATACCTCCTCACCCATGGAAAAAAAAAATAAACTCAAAAGCTGTCCTCAAAGCACAAAATTTCAAACAAGGTTCACAGCTTCTTAACAATAAAATATCAGATCTATGTCTTTCAATCATCTTGTTACGGGTTTTTAACGGTTCTGGTCTGTGAAGCTGGTCTTGAATCGTCCCTTTCTACTTTGTGTCTAGCTTTGCCATTTCTTGCACATAGATGCCGATGCTTTCGCTGTCAAATAAGAGGAAGTAAATATTCTTCACAGTTGAAGAGCTGGAGGAACCGAAGTGGCTAGAGATTGCTCGCAGGATCACTTGAGCGGCTGTCTGCTTGGGAAACCCGTTTCTACATGGTTCAACATAACAGAAAGGGATATAATTACATAATGTATGCACAAATAGTTAATTTATCTTTCTAATTCTAAGGTCTTGTTCTAATGGAGAAAAAAATAATAATTCACAAATGTGAATTTGAAATACCTCAAATTTTGTTTAATATTAAAACTTATGCAATATGATTTACCAGCAAAATCAAATTAAAAATTAGGATGGTTTCACAAGGTAAAGTCAAATTCATTTACTTGCTAGTTAGCTACTACATTTAGTTAAAGGTACACAATTGCCAAGAAGTTTTTAACCCCTTAAGGACGGAGCCAAATGTACACGTTGTGAACAAAACAAAATGTAAACAAAACCTGGCATTTGCGCTACATGTCTGTCCAACTGTAATTCACCTCTTTCATATTAAATGCACCCACCCTTATTATATATCATTTTATTCAGGGGAAACAGGGCTTTCATTTAATATCAAATATTTAGCTATGAAACATAATTTAATATGAAAAAAATGGGAGAAAATACGATTTTTTTTGATTTTTTTAGTTCTACATGACATTTTAACGGTCAATGTCATAATACTGTTTGCTTTTACTGCAATAAAATACACATATTTGTATTCAGCAAAGTCTCACGTGTAAGACAGTACCCCCTATGTACAGGTTTTATGGCGTTTTGGGAAGTTACAGGGTCAAATATAGCACGTTACATTTGAAATTGAAATTCGCCAGATTGGTTACGTTGCCTTTGAGACTGTATAGTAGCCCGGGAATGAAATTTACACCCATAATGGCATACCATTTGCAATAGTAGACAACCCAAGGTATTGCAAATGGGGTATGTCCAGTCTTTTTTAGTAGCCATTTGGTCACAAACACTGGCCAAAGTTAGCGTTAGTATTTGTTTGTGTGTGAAAATGCAAAAAATGCCAATTTTGGCCAGTGTTTGTGACTAAGTGGCTACTAAAAAAGACTGGACATACCCCGTTTGCAATACCTTGGGTTGTCTACTATTGCAAATGGTATGCCATCATAGGGGTAATTTTCATTCTTGGGCTACCATAGGGTCTCAAAGGCAACGTAACCAATCTGGCGAATTTTAATGTGAAAAAAATGAAACGCAAGCCTTATATTTGATGCTGTAACTTTTGAAAACACCATAAAACCTGTACATGAGGGGTACTGTTGTACTCGGGAGACTTCGCTGAACACAAATATTTGTGTTTCAAAACAGTAAAAAATATCACAGCAATAATATTGTCCGTGTAATGCTGTTTGTGCGTGAAAAATGCAAAAAACGTCACTTTTACTGGCGATATCATCGTTGTAATACATTTTACTGTTTTGAAACACTAATATTTGTGTTCAGCGAAGTCTCCCAAGTAGAACAGTACCCCCCATGTACAGGTTTTATGGTGTCTCGGAAAGTTATAGGGTTAAATATAGTGCTAGCAAATTAAATTCCCTTTACTTTCGGCATGGGTTGTCAGGCAGGTCCTGCTAATTGTAATTAATTGAGACACCTAATTATGTAAAAATATATATATATAGTGATATATACGTATATATTTATGTATATAGATATATATATTATTTCGTTCTACGTGTATTTTGAGATATGTATATATATTTCACAATACAGTTAGAACGAAATAACACACATCTATATATTTAATTATTTTTTTAATTTTATTTTTTAACGTATTTACATTTTTTTTTATATTATATATAAATATATATATATAACAATAATTATATATATATTTAATCAGTATCCGTCTACGTGTAATTTGATATTATATATATATTAATAGTAAAATACACCTAGATGGTGTACGTGTGTGTATGTATATATGTATATATATACTTAGATCATATATATATATGATCTAAGTATATATTATTTTTTTACACTATTTATTTATTTTATTTTTATTTTCAGCCAGCAGGGGGACCACCTGTCATTACAGGCAGTCCCCCTGCTGGCAATGCTGCAGCCCCGGCCATGTGATTGTGGGGTCCTCGTAAGGACCCCACTCTCACACGGCCGGGGGGCTTCGAGGAGGACGGACGTGCCGCGGGGGGCTCCCTGGGAGTCCCCCCCACCGCGATCGCCGGCGACCGGGTAAGTACCGAAAGACCGGAGGGCGTACTATTACGCCCGGCGGCGTTTAGAGCCGCTTAGAATAGGGCGTAATAGTACGCCCTCCGGTCTTAAGGGGTTAATAAACTGCAATGTTTATATTGCAGAGTTAGGTCCACCTCTAGTGGTTATTAGCATGACAGCCACTAGAGGCGATTCTGCTGTACTGACTAAGTAAAACTCAGTCACGTAACGTGGAAGCCCACATAGGAAAGCATTGATTCATGCTTTCCTTTGGGAAGGTTTGAATGTCTGTGCAGCTCTCGCCATGCTCTGTGAGGAGCGTTGGAGATTGGATCATCACGGAAGGCAGAGAGGCTTCCTCAGCGCTGGAAAAAGGTAAGTAAAATATATTGTTTAACATTTTATTGCACCCGTGGTAGGGGACCTGACTACAAGTAGGGAAAGGGACTGTATAGAGTTAGGAATACAGAATTGTGTTCTTAATGTAATAGTGTATTTAAATAAAACGTTCTTGAAAAAAAATGTCAACACATGCTTTTGTGGATAATTTAAAAAACATGTTATGTCTAGAGTTGGGACCTTGAAATAGGCAAAGAACTAATTTTGATAATGAAATCCTCACTAGCAATACTGGTGGGCATAAAAAAAAAGAAAAACAATTAAAATAAACATAAGACTGCTATATGTAACCCACCAAGAATGTACACCAGGCAAGGACTGGCCATTGAGCATACCGGGCAAATGCCCGGTGGGCCGCGATGTCCCTGGGCCGAGGCTGGCAAGGGAGATCACAGGATCTCCCTGGCTGGCACATGCAGGGCCCATGCTACCCGAGCACCGGCCCTTCTGTGTGCCTCCATAGGCCGGTGGGGAGATCAAAGATCTCCCTCACCGGCCCAGAGGCACTGCTATGCGGCCATCGGCTGGGGATTGAGGGAGGCAGGAGAGGACCCGGGGAGCTCTAGGCAGCAGTTCCACCGGGTTCCTCTCGTGAGATTCTGAGCGTTGCCGTGGTTACCATGGCAATGCTCAGATCTCGCAAGAGTTCACTCTCACCACTGAGACCACCAGGGAAGGCAGCCTGGCATCCCCCCAAGCTAAAGGTAAGAAGGGAGGGGGGGATATAACTTTTTTTTTTAATTAATAATAACAAAATAAAAATATTTAAATTCAGATATAAAATAAATTCACACTCACACACACAGCACCGAAATCACAAACAGCACCCTCAGACACACAAACAGCACCCCAGACCCACACACACACACACACAGCACCCTCAGACACACACACACAGCACTCTCACTCACACAAAGCATCCCCATACACACACAGCACCCCCCCAGACACACACTGTACCCCCAGACACACACAGCAATAAACCACACTCTGCACACACGTAATCCCACAAGCAGGCTCCAAACACATGCGCCATACGCTTTCCTGGCCCTTTTGTCCTCTGATATCCCATTTATGGAGACACCAAAGACAATTCAAAAGCAAACAGAGCGCAAGCATGTGTTTTAAATTTGCTTGAGCTGTGCAGATCAAATACAGGCCTTTTTCTAATGCTAGAGCTCTTCAGCAGGGCTCTGCGCATTGACCAACATGCTCACTTTGAGAGAGGGCGTGCTTGTCATTAGTGATCACAAAACACACCCTCTCTGCCCCCCTCCCCCTTCTTATGGGGCCGCTCTGATTGAAAAATGCCCGGGCCAAATTTTTTTCCCAGTCCGGCCCTGATGTACACCTAGAATTATTTACATTTATACATTGTCTATTGGTCCAAAAAAGTGCAATTTATTATTTTCACATGCATTTGAGGAGTTTGAATTGTGTAACACAAATGTCATCTTTAAATAAACATTTGCGGTAACGAGGACTCACCATGATGAATCTATTTATTATTATTGACTTATATTTTATGAAGGAGTTCACTTTTTCTTTATAGTAATACAACTGACAAACTGTAAGGCTACATGTATGTGATTGAAGCATGTCGCATACATGCATAATTTGTTGTCGCTATTCTGATGTTGTACGTCATTCTTGCATCCATACGGGCTCTGAATGCTCTGTAGATGTGTCATTTAATAGGGTCCCTATCATGTGTCAGTATAATGACGTGGCTCTTTACATTAATAGCTATAGATACATCAGTCTGTCTTATGCTCTCTGCCAGGCTTTGGTTCCTATTTCCTATGTTCACAGTTTGATTGGTTTTCTGGTATTTGACTTGGCTTTCCTTGACCATTTAGATCTCAGTCACCCTTGACCTGGCTTTGTCTTTCACTTACCTGATCTTTGGCTCTCTCTTACTTTGGCTTATCTACGACCTGTGTGTTATCATTCTGTTATCATTCACTCCTAACTACTTACATTAAAGGACCACTCCACACCCCAAAAGTACTTCAGCATGCTGAACTGCTTTATGGGTGAGGAATACCCTAGTTTAACCCCAGTTTATAAAAGTATGGATTTCTGTGAGAAGTCAGCAGGGAGGATTTCTTCCTACTTCAGTTAGCTCCCTTGAGTTACTTGAGGGTGCCTGCCTGCCCCTCCCTCACAGACCTGAGACCAGCTCCTTAATCTCAGCCATGCGCGCATGTGCATGCTTAGGCACACATGCACACAGCCGTGTGCACGAGCGGTCACGTGGGGACCAAGTCTCCACTGTGAAGAGACTAAAAGTCTCTTCTGAGAAAAAAAGGGAGAGCTTATGAAGGCTGCAGTTATAAGAACTGCAGCTTTTGTAATCTCTTTTAGACTATACTACCCCCAATGAATACATACATAAAATATGCTTGCATGTATTTATTTGGGGTATAACTACTGAACTGTGGGGGGTGGGGGGGTAGTGGTTTTTATTTTTAAGCGTGAATGGAGTGGTCCCTTAATGAAGCAGTGCTTGTGTATAGATTATGCATCTGACGTCGCACTGCTCAATTCTCTGCCATTTAGGAGTTAAATTACTTTTTTTCTGCTTGTGCATCCCAAGCCACACCTCCCTTGGCTGTAACTCACACAACATAAATGAGAAAAAAAAGTTTAATTTTCAATCAGATGTAACTTACTTTAAAAAGTTTTTATCTCTGCTCTGTAACTTGAACTTTGATTACACAGATGGCTCCTGCAGGGTCTAGCAAGCTATTAACAGCGCAGTAGATGAAAAATTCTAAATTAAACAGAATTTGCAATAAAGGAAGTGCAAACATTAGATGACTCTTTACAGGAAGTGTTTAGGAAGGCTGTGGAAGTCACATGCATGGAGGTGTGACTAGAGCTGTATAAAGAAAGTGATTTAACTTCTAAATGGCAGAGAATTGAGCAGTGAGACTGCAGGGGCATAATCTATACACCAAAACTGCTTCATTAAGCTAAAGTTGTTTTGGTGACTATAGTGTCCCTTTAAGACTGGCCATTCTAAGGACCAGTAAAATGTTACTGTATTTCCTTTGACACAAACCTACCATTGAGGAAAAATGCAAAATCCTAGATACCTACCACTGGGAAGGGATGGACATGACATCTTCCTGTAATGCCAATTACCTGTAACTAGGGAAGGATGAAAATGCCACCTACCTGCCACTGGGGAAGGATGGAAATGCCACAGACTTTAGCTTCTTGTCCTCAGCAATAGATAAACAGTTCTTAATGGTCTTCTCCAGCTGCTCCTCACATTTCTCTGATCCCCACTGAGGGATGTGGCAGTGGATGACAAACTTGGCTGCAATTCCATTTGACTGGCTAAGGGCAGCTACATAGGGAAATGTAAATACATGTTTTGAAAAAAAATATTCAAATACTCTGCACTGTATGCATTCTCTATTCTGCTTGTCTACTGCAAAGAACAAAACTTATAACAATGATTGACAGGAAGGAAGGTGGAGGTGTCAAGTTCCAGAATAAAAAGGTGTGGATTTTATACATTTTATTTTTCACACTATATATTTATATAAAAATTTTGGGAAGTGGCAATTCCTCTTTACGCTTAACTATGAGAGAGAAAAAAAACAATCAGCCACCATCTAGTATTGGTGCCCTGGGAAACATAGAAGAGAAGAATAAATAGTATAAATAAGAACCAGCTGTCTTTTCCAAAGTGTGCTAAAAAGTTAAACTATGGATGCTAGCATATGCACAGCTAAGACAACAATAAGTTGCTCTGCAGCTGCCATACAATTACCTCCAGTGAGTTCCAAGGGTCCATGAGCCTTGCGCAGTTCTTTAACCGCTTCCAGGAATTCCTTTCCACCAGCCTTTTCCAGGGCATTTCCTGCACAAAACAACAGAGTATCACTGTACAGTAGGATTTCAGGTAGTAAATGGCCAATTCATTTTAGCAGGTTCTAGCTGCAGGTGGAAATGTTAACTACATATGTGTTCAAAAGAAAGAGCAAGGTTGGGGATTTAGCAGCGATTACCACTGCTAAACAAATCAAAATCAAAGAGCTAGTAATAGCACTAGTTTTCTAGTTACATTGACATTAGTGTTATAAAAATAAAATTATTTGTACACATGTGAACATGTGCTATATTTAGCAAGATAAACTGGATGATGCAGTCGTTGATCACATTAGACAAAAGAGAAATCAGAGTTTCACCTATCACAGGAATAAGCAGTGTATCAGAAAAAGGAGTGTATTAGAAATAGTTTTAACAGTGACACATGTATTCTTTACAAATATCCACACAAATAGTACAAACCTTGCCAAACAATGTTGTTATGTCAAACAGAAATGTAAAAGCACTTTTATAAAAACCTTTTTTTTAATTAAGCTACCAACCTGTTCATTTCAATAGAAAGCTTACCTATGTCTTCCTTGAGGTCAATTTCAGCAGTGGTAGGATGTATAATGCCTTCAACTTTCATTGATCCTATGTGAGCAAGATCACTCTGAGTCAAGGACAGCTGGTTAATCGAGAAAGAAGAACAAGATTGATTCGTTTAACCAAAACTTGTGACTCATATATCACAATCGGGACAGACAATGGTAAACAAGAGACTGGGAGTTGAGAGGGCTAAGTAATTGATGTAATAGATAAATTCTTGCTATTAAATCATTATAATACCTTTTGTCAATGAATGTAAACTTATTAAATTAGGAAGGCCTTTCTGAATAAAATTAATCCTTCGAACCTCTCTTTGAGCCCCAGCAGTTCATTTTCACTTCAGTATTTAGTGTACCAATAAAACAAACTCACTAAGCCATTTATGCCGGCTGGTATACATTAATGCAGTTTCCGCAATTGGCGGACTTAGTTATTAAATAATAACTGTGACAGTGTATAAACATATTAGTTGTAATTTGTATCCAATCATTGCTACACTTTATCAGTGGTAATTTATTTGCTTACATTATTTCAGTACACTGAATCACAAGAAAGTACATTGAAGTACTACTGCAAAGAGCATCTCCTCCCAGTTGTCTCTCTTTTCTTTTTTTGTCGATCATTATTTCATTCGTGCAATAGAGTACACATAGTTTTGCAAAGCCACAACAGCAAAGCAAGCTTTCAATAAGACACATGTTGGCATATTCAATAAGACATATGTTGGCATGTTGGCAAATGTACTAGCACATTTTTAGGAAATCAAAAAGAAAATAAGAGAAAAAACATAAATGCAGTATCAGATATCCAGACACAGGCTTCAAGCTTAGGTTAGATAAGACGAAAACTGTCTAGTATGAAACTAGCATTATAGGTCGATTAAGGAGTATAGCACATATATGACACCTGCAATGGTACCAAACAGATAACTACATGAAAACAAAGCATGATATTGGCACCAATGACTAGTGGAGTAGAGTATACTGACTCATTTGTGAACACACAAGAATAAAATTAACCCATAAGCTTAATGTGCCACCGGGTTCTATGACCACAGAAAAAAGCAGGACTAAACTGCTGCACAATGCATATGGAGAGACATATTTAAATTAGACAAAACACAACTCTGCTATAGAAATTAAGGTTGGGGATCAGCCTATTCCCTTCACCCAGCACGCCCTACCGCGGTAATGTATGAGCCCCATGGCCCTGCAGCAATCAAAGTCACACCACCAGCCCCAGAGTTCAAGATGATTCGGTGCACCTATCCCACATGTACAGCCACACCCGGCTACTGCAACAGGATCCCAGATTCTCTCTTCAGAGTGTTCTCGTCGGTAAATATCGTAGGTTGCTTGTGGGTGTGGGCTGCGCTGAGGAAACTGACCCTGAGCAAATTGTGGTCTAGGTAGGTGGCGACTAGATGCTAAGTCCCCTGTAATGCAGATTTCGCTGCTTCCCCTTCCTCCACACTGTGAGCGGCCTGGTTGAGCAACGTGTAGTAGGCTGAGCTGTGTAGAGGTGACGTTGAGGCCTGGGCTGAGGGGCTTCAGTTCTTGTGGACTTCACCATCCGTCATCGTATCCTTGCCCAGAACTGCGACCACAGTCGCGAGAAGGCCTGGTTGAGCTGCGCCTCCAGAGAGGCCTGGAGCAAGGGGGCACGAGAAGGTGAAGGTTTGTAAGTGGCAGCCATTTTGTGACTAGGCCTTAGGCGACTAGCCCTGCGGGAGCAGCAGAGTCTCAGGTCAGCACTCCAGTGGGGACCGGGATATCCCCCACCGGTCCAGAGTGGAGAGAGACAGGACTCAGTGACAGGCAGCAAGCACTGTGGGCAGAGAATCGGTCGCTTCCCCTACCTCGAGTGTAGCCACAGGCCGCCAAGATGATCAACACGGGTAATGTCTAGCCAGGATAGCTTAGACTGCTGTCTCAGTGTAACCCGACTGGTGTAGCAGAGATTCAGTGAGGAAACCAGCAACAATATCAGTCTAAATGTGATGATTCTGGTTTTCACTTAAGAGCTCAAGCAACATGCAGCCATCTTGGTCGGCTGCTGGCCCTGCCCCCCGTCTTTCTCTTTTCATCACTTTATTTAACTTTTTTGTTTTTGTTAGTGTGCGCACTGTAATACTGGAAAAAAGGGGGTTCACGTTTACATGTCTTCTTTAGTGGTTTTAACTTATATTATCAATAAAGTAATTACATTTTATTATTATACCCATCTCCACCTCTGTTTTTTAAAACCATCCATTTAGGTTGGTCCTGTTTAAAATATTTGATTGACATTTTAGAGGGTTAAACCTCAATCCGAAGAGCTCTAAGTCATGCAACCCCACTGTTTTTATTCTATTGGGAAACAGTCAGGGTATTTTTACCTGACCTATTCCACAACAGAATATATGCTATACAGACAATGGTAAATGGCATATGTAAACAGTTAAATAGTTTTGCATTGATGACACATGCATTATAATGTATTTATATATGTTAACATACATATATAAAACAATAAGTGTTTAGAATTGAGCATGAAAATACTTTTCCTGCAAAATTCTATACTGATGAAATAGAACATAGATGCGTAGGGTAGCTTTTTATTTTACTCAACAGTTCACTCACACATCAAATGGTAAAATATACAATATAAAAGGCTTCTTGGACGGGAAACTTGAAAACAATAAATAATAAGCCTATTTTGAATAGTTTCCATTGACATTTTCTAAGAACACAATATCTGACTGGTATGAATGGACAGGGATGCACTACTTACTACTGACTATAGCATTTAAAAAATGCTTAGACAACACACACAGGCCTTCTAAAGTTATGTAATAAATATGTACAAATATACAATATGTTCGCCATTAACCATTTGTTTGTCAAACAGTTTGGGGGAGGTTAGAAAAATAATGATGATAATAGGTTGAGAACCATAGGAGTGCAGGTCAAAATTGTGGCAGATAGAATGGAGGTTTTACAAGATATGGGTACTAGACAGAGACCTGTTTTTTCTCCAACCATACAGTGGAAATGGCCCCCATAAGACTTGTGCAAAGATGTGTTTCAGCTGTTTCAAACAAATCAGATTTTTTTAAACTATGCTCAAATTAATTGATCCATCCAGCATTTACCTATTGAGTCGTATTCAATCAAAAAGACTTTACATGTAAATCCTGTATAGATTGATTAGTTCATGCATAGAATAAAAATAATTTGATTTGTTTTAACCACCTGAAATGCAGAGAAAGTCTAGCACCCATAGTCTCTAAGAAGAAAATTCACGATGCAGAATTGCAGAGGTTATATTGCTTCCCATTCTCCAATAATTAACTGTTATTTAAAGTAAAGTAACTACTCCCCCTAGGAAAACTATTTTTTACTTTGATGAACTCACCAACAAAACAGCCAATCACATATAACTATCATCCAAGCCTGGCCTGTTGGCTGGGCATTTTCTTACTAGAGAATTGTTACATTTAAATTGATTTATGTAATAAGTGCATGGCTGGTGGTTCTAGAATCAGTGTTGAGCCTCTTTAATGTCATCATATCCTTGGAATTAGGGAAATTCCCTTAAAGATCAATTAAATCCAACCCTTCCTATCACTCTCTCCCCTAGGTTTCCCATATAGCATATCTGTCTCACTCTGCCATTGTGAGGGATGCCTCAGGAGACAGGTTGGCATGTCTGAATCGAACATCTGTTCATTTACCCTACTCTTAATATATGTATCACTTTTTCTCTTCATTCTATCAACAACCATAGTTTATTTACATCTCACATTTAGTGTTAAGGGTATCTATAGTGTTTGTGCCTTAGACATACTGTGAAATTCTTTGAAATGGTTAGTTAAAAAAAAAGCAGCTAGGCATTTATGGTCAGGTATTATCTATATCATTGTTTGGATGTTTTCATAATATTAGTAGATACATATCATTTATCACTCTGTTTACAGCATGCACCTCTTTAGATACCAGATAATAGTGCATATCAATATCAATTCAAATAACAACTCCCTTAAATCCAAGGCTAAGTGTAAATAATAAGCTCAGTACTATGCCATGCAAAACATAGTCTAAAATTACTTGATTTCATTTAAACAATCTAAATGATGATTCCTATTATTTTTGGGTTGCACCTCTACATAGGCCAGCAGTAGTTGTCCTTATATGTATACTGTCCTGAAAAAGTGACAAGTGCAGATGCTGGTCCAACCTGCAGCTCTAAGAAGTCTGTCTCATGCACCCTCCGTGTCACACTAGAAGCTGTATTAACCGTTCTGGCACCTTTCTTTATATAAACCAGCCAGCTGTTGATCTTGCACATACTCTCCTCTGTATATTCCCACCAAACTCAATATTAAAAATGAAATCCGCACAATGCGTTTCACCATTTTCTTAGGGCTTTTTCAAAGTGCCTTGTAAAAAAAATATTTTTTCGCAACAGAATTAACGCAATGAGTAAACGTACCTTATGCCATGCACAGAATAACAAATGGATAAAGAGATTAATTAACAACAGTTTTTATAATATATTATCAGTTTATAGTGATTGGTTGTTGTAGGGAGTTTACTATAATTAAAACCTTATCCATGTAAAACAGCACTGATCTTATACACACCCTTATCTGTTTATTCCCACTAAATTTGATATTAAAAATTAAACCAGCACAACGCATTTCATCATTTAAAAAAAAAAAAATCAAAGTGCAACTCTAATAACATATTTTTTCGCAACAGAAGTAACACAATGAATAAATGTGCCCTGTGCAGTTCGCAGACTAACTATTTGATAATGAGATTTGTTGACAACAGTGTTCATAATCTATTATAATTGATTTTGTTGATTAGTTGTTGCACCTCTATAGGGAGTCTGCTATCACAATAACCTCGCAAAATCATGGCTCAAAAAAAATTATTTCTATGAAATAATGCTGCAGGTTATGCAAAAAGTTTACAAATAAAGAATCCTAATAATACATCTACCAAAATATTTGTTGTTGTCTCCTTAGATAAAGGCACAAGGACGTGTAAAAATGTAATGTATATAGACTACAGACTTTTTTATGATTACTTAGCTCTCAACTGGCAGTAAATGTCTCATGGTGTTACAATAGGACTATTGCGGTTTCTCACAAATGACATGAATTATAACTTTTAGAAAAGACAATCTAAAATTTCAAATGTTACCTTCTGTCCAAGTAAAAGACTCTTAGATGAAAGGATGGTAAACCCATCCCCTGGTCCATCATCTGATGTTGAACTTGACGCACCTTCTTTTCCATCGACTTGTTTGTCCTTTTAGGAGAAAACAAATCATTTTATATAGCAAGTCAAAACCATTGGTTCAATAATTGGGGCTCCTAGCTCATATTATTTTGTTATAGTTAAAATGTATATTTATTTTTCCTAAATGAGACTTACAATCAATTGACAAGGTATTTTTTTTAAAAACTTAATCACCCATTGTAAAATAAAATATTGTATACTTGATACTGACTAAATTAAATACTCTTATCAAGCTTTAGAAAAAAGAAATAGGTTCCCTAACCCCTTAAGGACACATGACATGTGTGACATGTCATGATTCCCTTTTATTCCAGAAGTTTGGTCCTTAAGGGATTAAAGGGACACTCCAGGCACCCAGACCACTTCTGCCCATTGGAGTGGTCTGTTTGCCAACTCCCACCACCCTTAACCCTGCCAGTGTAATTATAGCAGGTTTTATAAATTGCAATAATTACTTTGCAGGGTTAAGTCCTCCTCTAGTGTCTGTCTAGCCACTAGAGGGACTTCCAGGTTCTTAAAACCCAAAAAGTGTTTTAAACAACGCTGGATGGCCTCACACTATGCATGAGGACCTCCAGCGTCGCAGAAATCCCCATATGAAAGCAATGAATAATGCTTTCCTATAGGGAGGTCTAATGCACACGTGCGGCCATTGTCACCCATGCGCATTAGGTCTGCCCCGCCGACAGAGGAGCGTGGGCAGAACCTGACCCAGAGCCGAAGGACATCGGCACTGGATTCAGGTAAGTCACTGAAGGAGTTTTAACCCCTTCAGCAACATGGGATAGGGGTGGGAGGGAGAGGGGCACTGCAGGGTCCTGCAGTTTCAGGAAAACAAATATGTTTTCCTGGCACTGGAGAATCCCTTTAAGTCAACAGTAATGCTATCTGTACTGGTTTGTTCTTGGATTTTGCCCAATCTTAACATGAACAGTGAAACTAACAGTTAATTTGGACTCAGTTCCACAATAATGGTCTCGATGCAATCATCCTTTAACAAATTGAAGGAATAGGTACTTCATTCTATGAAGTTATCTTGTGATGCCAATTCAGCAGATGATGTGCTTGACTCAGTAAATATATCACAATAAGCCACTATGAAAGAAATACTTCAATATAGTCAATACTTATATATAACCTTAAAGAATTACTGCATTTTGGTGAAGCAACAACAAATTATAAAAAATAGAAAAAAAAATATTAAGTATAGGAGTATTTTTCTAACTCTCTTATATTGGTTGTAATTTTGGAATACAGTTGCCAATTCATGACAAATCAGTGTTTAGTGAAAAAAACTTATACTAGTTGAAACATAGACTGCAAAGTTCATCTTCTACAACAATAGAACATATTCTACAATAGGGTTGTGTGTTTTTGTTTGTTCTTTTTTCAACTCACCTTTTTAAGAAGTTTATTTTTCCCAGATTTAGATTTTTTGGCCAGAGTTTTGTCCAGTGTCTTGCCACCTTTTTTCTTCCTTTTCTCCACTGGCTGAGAAAGAATGGTCTCCTTGCCCCGGGATCCTCGTTTTTTAGCTAGAAGCTCAGGGTGAATTCTTGGAAGAACACCTCCACTTGCAATGGTCACTCCTCTGAGTAACTAGAAAAAAATAAATAGTGATTTACAAGTATGTAAAATATGTATGTAAAACAGCAAGAAGGGGCATACTAAATAAGCTACTGTATCTACTGGTCACTGGAGATTTAAGATCTTTTCAATAGAGAAGCTCTGATGTCCATTTAATGCAATACTTCTTTGTGTTTTATATATATGGATGTCACATGCTTTGAAAATATGTAGCAACGGGAGATGCAGCATGAGGGGAATTACATTTTCCTACACTACATTTTCCCATTTGGTGTATTGATATTCTTTATTTTGCTTATATGAATTCATATATGACTCATTCCTTTCAAGCGGAAGTGAGAACTAACTAAAAAAGTAGCTATGGGTTGTGCTATTTCTTTGTTTAAATTCTTACTATTTTTTTTTTATAATTTAATCTGCCATTACAATCACCATTACCGCTTCACTGAATTAAAATGGTTATGGTGCCAGCTGTGTCTTTTTAAAACCTCTGCTGCCAGTGGTGTAATTCCACATCACTGGGGCATTATTATCACTGACCAGGAAAATAATTCCCATCCTCTCCCCTCAGTCCATCCTTCCTGATCTTCATCCCCCACCAAGAAGGGCAAGTGATGCCAGCCATGGAGGATCAGGCTAGAGGGATAACTTGGCCTCCACAGGGGATTACGCTGTTTTATTTTGTTTTTGTTTTTTTGTTTTTTTAAATTGAGGTGGGGGTAGACTAGCACAACAAGGGTTACTCTAACTAGAAACAGTGTTATATGAAAACACTGTTTTTTTGTTGTTGAAGTAACCCTTTAATAGGCACATAACTCTGTAGCAAATTATGCTCATATACAACACTGTGGAATTCCAAAGAGAGCATGCACCCGGGTTGTATTTGTATGTTGAAGCCCAAGACATAAATGGGCATTAGTCTAATTAAAGAAGGTCAGTATCATTTTTACTTACCTCAACTGTTAGATTCACTCCAGTAGTTGCTTCAATAGCATTTACTGGGGTGCTTGAATGAGGAACTTACTTCCAGAGAAGTGATAAATCCGTTTTTTGTAAAAATTTTATTTAGGATTTAGTTTACAAATGACAATGATACGGAGGTATCAGATAAATTACAATGGAAATAAACAAAGAAATAACACACATCTTCCAAAAATCAGAGCAGTTATACCACTTACTGATAAAGAAAGAAATAGGAAGAAAAAAACAGTAGACAGGGAACTAAACAGGGAAAGAAAGCAGAACGTAAGTCAACTCTTCAATAAAAGTACAAAACAATCAAAAGTAGCAAATTGAAGATAAACTTAAAGGTACAGATCCAACAACTTACAAAAAGAGTGTCTAGGGATCCAGAGGACAATGTGTAAGTATCTCAAGTTGTAAAAATAATATAAATAGCTGCTTGCTTATATTTATTATGTGCAGATGCTACAAAAAGTTTTGTAGAGAGGATCTATTCAACTATGATTAACCATGAATGGAGGACACTCTGTTCTCCGGTATATAGGGAATAGGGTCTTAGCCATGTTAATGAGATGTTTTAGTAGCAAGTTTTTATACACTTTAAATGGGAGATCATGATGATGTAGCACAACTAAATCACATGACACCTGAGAAATAAGCTTTTAAATTACAGATCAAAAATATGTTCGCTCAGGACAATCTCACCAAATATGTATAAAGACACTCCTCGCTTACCAACCACGTTTCATTCTTATGGCTTGGTGGTAAAACAAATTGGTCGGTAAGTGAGGATGCGTTAGTAAGCATGTGCCAGAGAGCAGGTCTACGTTTTGGGGAGTTCCCAGAACATAGACCAGTTGTGTGGGTGCTGTTAGCGTGCGTGTGTGTGGGTGCTGTGTGTTTAAGGGTGCTATTAGTGTGTGCTGTATGTGTGTATGGGTGCTGTGTGTGCTGTTAGTGTGTGTGTGTGTGTGTAAGGGTGCTGTGTGTGTAAGGGTGCTGTTAGTGTGTGCAAGGGTGATGTATGTGTGTGGGTGCTGTGTGTATTTTGTGGGGTGGGGGAGCAGATTAGTAAATAACCCCCCTCCATTCTTACCTTATGTAGGGAGGAGGGACCGTGCTGGTGCCATCCTTGGTGGTCCAGTGGAGAGTGAACTCTAGCCTGCGGAGCTAGAGTTCACTCTCACAAGATCTGAGCGTTGCCACGGCAATGCTCAGATCTCGCAAGAGGAACCCGGCGGAGCTGCTCCTCTCCTGCCTCCCTCACTGCCTGTGGGCCGGTAAGAGAGATCTTTGATCTCCCCACCGACTCATGGAGGCTTGGAGCAGAGCCGGCGCTCGGATAGCGCAGGCCCTGCATGAGCCGACAGGGGAGATCCTGAGATCTCCCTTGCCGGTCTCAATCCATAGGCGTGCGGCGGAGATCAGGGTGTGCCCAGGCACACCCCGTGTGCACGCCTATGCACTTAGAACTATATATATATATGGAGTTGAATGGATCCTCTTTTCTGTGCTTATTAACCTAATAAGGTAAAGTTTGCGGATGACTGACAAACTCCTGTATAGTTCTTAATTCCTCCATAATCAGTAACCCTTCGTATGCCGTAGCTAGATCTACCCAAAGGAATGGAACACTGCAGGGAACCCTGTATTCATTCATCAGACTCACTCGAGAATCCTAAATACAGTTTTAATATTTTTAGTCCGCTACTAGTTATATAAGGTTTATCTCTTTTTCTTCACATTGTGCCTTTTTTGGCGACAGGACTAATAAAGTTACATAATTTTTGTGTAAGGATGTGATAGATTTTAGAACAATTGGTTCTAAGTTTTCCCTCTTGTATATACCTACCATAACCAAGCTAGTGACATAATTGTATACTATTCCAAATGTGTTTTTTCATTTAGAATTACTACCAGCATTAAGGACCTCCCAAGTTGGAGATTACCTTCCCTTGTTTTTCTGAACCTCGATTGTTACCATTAATTATCACTGGTAGCATTTAAAAAAAAAGTTTCTAAAATTAAAATAAATAAGTGGACATCCCTGTGGTGTATCATACCCCAGGGGCGAACAAGAAGAACAAATAATTAAACCCTTGAGTATTGCTTTTCCAAAAAGATATCCAGGCCTTTTTTTTTTTTTTTTAAATATCTACATAATCTGATAACATAACCTCTTTGGGTGTTACTGTAAAGAAACATTTTCTCTGCCCATCTTCCAGTCTGTTGTATATTCCTGATAATTAATTCCAAAAAGTCACACTGTTACACATATATTTTGAGTTGTATTTTTTTCGATCAGTATTACAGGGAACTTGAGGTAGCAATGAAATTATGTAAAAATGAGACTCTACCTGTCCCAATAGAAAGAAGCCACGCGAGAAGGCAGGAAAGTGGTTTCAAAATAGCCTGGACCCCAGGGATCCCACCTTCCCGAAGCACAGAGGTAGGCGGCAGGGGGAATTGCAGAAACCAAGTCTTATGTCTGTGGCAGTTGTATGTGTATGGTAGTGTGTGTGTGTCTGTATGTATGAATCTATGCATGTGTGTGGCAGTGCATATCTTTGTGTGTATATGTTGGTGCAGCACTTAAGATCCACTCACTCAAGCATCGAATACGGACTTCAAAGTACACAAAATGTTATAGTTGTTTTTTTTTTTTTAAATCTAACTTAGGCATTATATCACCATTATTTTTGCCTAAGCCAGGTGTTTTTAAAAACTACGCTTTGTGAACTTTAAAGTTGGTGTTCAGTGAGTAACGTACACACTAAGTATAGGATCTTGCATGTTGTATGTTGTATTAATTGGCCCCAGCAGCATACTTATAATGTAAGCATGTTTAGGTGAGAGCAGCCCTCTTGGTTTCATATGTGAATGCATTTGTGTGTGTGTATGACAGTGTGTGTGGGTGTGTATGGAAATGTGTATCTGTTTATGTGCATTATGTATCTGAGTGTGACAGGACGTATCTGTTTGTTTATGTATGTGGCAGTGTTTATGATGAGTATTTATGTGGCAGTGTGTGTCTACAAGTGTTTGTGTCTCTGTGGCAGTGTTTATCTGTATGTGCAAGTATGTATCTGTAAGTCTGTCTGGGCATGCATATCTCTGTGAATATGTATCTTTGTTTATCAGGGTGTGTACATACATTTATGCCTGCTGTTGTCTGCCAGGGGGCCTGGCTTATGTTTTTAAGAGGCCCCAAGAGTTCTAATAGCAACTCTGCATGGATATTCTACTCTGGGACCAAGTACTACCTGTGAATGGGTTTTCTATGTTGTTCTATATGTGTTGCACATCTGGCAATTCTCTTATGAATACTGAATGATATTGGCTTTTTACTTTGGTTAGAATCTAGCCTTTAAATCACCTTTCTATGCTTTTGTGATATGAGTTTTTCAGAATGCAGCATTTACCTTCAGTAGATTCAGTAGAGCAGAGAATATTCTCCTCTTCATTTTATCATAAATACAAATGCTTTCTATTAAACATTATATGTTTTCAATCTTTGAGTAAGTAATATTTTATAGTATACCCTTGTAGCAGGTAAAGAAATTACAGAAACCAACCACAAAACTGTTGCTGTGATACACAGATAGTGGCCGTTTAACCACTCTTTGTGGTTTGGTGATTGCTATAGTGAAAGACCTCCAGATAATGAATAGGAGTTTTGTATGTAACTGACCAAACATTAAGCACCTGTGCATTAAGTCAATTAACATGCATAGTAATTTACAGCAGAGATATTTTCCTTGAATAATGCTGCTGTAACAAATGAGATGACTCACTGGAAGTCACCAGGAGAAGTTCATATTCCACAGAAAGCAATTTACTGTTTATTTGTGTCATGAAGAAAGAAAATTTACTAAAAATAATAGCTGTTTTGATAGATGGCTTAACTTGTGTGTTGCAAAAGCATAAGTTAAATTACTTTTATGTGAAATTGTTTAGGCATGCATGCAACATAAATCAAGCAACAACGAAACATCATCTTGAAACAAATGGTTAAAACAAATGGTTTGTATTTTTTATTTAAATCAGGGAAATGTTTATTTTTACCTGTATATTTTCACAATTTAAAAACGGCTTATATACCAGTGATATATCTTTATGTTATCTCAGATTGCTTCCTACAGAAATTATGTCCGCATGAAATATTCTCCTTATTTAGAATTTAAAGCTCTAGAAAATGCTGTCAATGTTAAATGAGTAGGACATTCCATTTTGATATGGGATTTTTTTTAAAAGAATATGCTATTATTATGAAAATGTTCCTTAAAGGGTTAAACAAAGCAAAACTATGGAACACTTTGCAGAAGCTGCCAACAAGCTTGCAGATTGCAAATTCTAAACAGAACTGTAAAACGTGTATGCCTGACGCTGTAGTATTAAAAACACTATTTAAATCCTATTTAGTTCCCTGACCACCCTCACCTCCCTTAATTAAGTCAAAACGTACCTTTACGCCAGTGCTAAGTGGGTCCGCTGGCGCTGGCCTTGCCCATGCTTCACCTCCTTGGCTGAGGTCATTAGGAATTGACAATCTCAGCCAATCCAATGCATTCCCATAGGAAAGCATTGGGAGGATATCACGCATCTGTGACAATGCATCTCAATGGGGAAAGTTTAGCACCTCCATGCAGAGCATGTTGTGCAGAACTTACCCAAGAAGCACCTCTAGTGGCCATCTGAGTGACTGCCACTGGAGGTGTCCCATAGTAGTCCCCCGGTAGTCATTGAAACACTGCCCTTTCTCTGAAAAGGCAGTGTTTACAATTAAATGCCTGCAGGGACAGGCTTTACTCACCAGAACAACTACATTAAGCTGTAGTTGTTCTGGTGACTATAGTGTCTCTTTAAACGGAGTTGGGAAGCTTATTGTAATTCAAGCACTTTGACTTAGATTTTGCATACAAGCACTCAACTATCTATAACTCTATGAATTAACCTGTTGCTACCATCTTCTATTACTTATACTTATTACTTATTACTAAAAATGCTTAATTCATAGTTTGGTTTTAAGGTAGACAATACGCTGCACACTATAAAGCTGTCAGTAGAAAAGTAACATACAACAAATACCATAAATGCCTGAAGTGCAATATGCACAATACTTAATATGTACAGTATAGAAAGCCATGAAAGCATTAGAAAATGCATTAGCCACTTCTTGGTCCTTGTAAGAACTCCGTGCAGAAGCTGCAATTCCTAGGTTTTTCCTGGAAAAGCATCAATTACAAAGCATCTCAGGGTATCGTTTTCATATTTTCATTGGTTTACTGTATTTTTATTGATCTATATAGTTAATATTTTACTTATAATGCAGAACATTATATTTAAGTATCACCTGGAAGATTGAAAATTACCCGTTTGAGAACAAAGAAGCTACAAACCTCATTTATGGTATTTGTTTTTCAATCATGTAGTCTTTTGACTGCCACCTATTGGCGTGATCATATTAATACCTGGTTAAGCTCTTCATCATTGGCGACTGCTAGAAGAATATGTCTCGGGGTGATTCTGCCTTTTTTGTTGTCTCTAGCTGCATTCCCCGCTAACTCCAAGATTTCAGCTGTGAAGCAAGAAATAAACATACAAACATACACTTTAGGAAGCATATAACATAATTGCTCTCATCATATAAACTTGATCTAAAATTAAAAGCATGCTGTGAGTTTATCTAAAGTCTTGAGGTGAAGCCTCCACTGCAATGTATGGAAACTCAATTTTTCTAGTTTAGTTTTTATGGAAAGGGCAACCTGTGACCCTGAATATCTGCACTAGCCAATCAGCATCTCCTCATAGAAATGCATTGAGTCAATGCATCTCTACGTGGTAAAGTTCAGCGTCCCCAGGCAGAACATCAGCCCCCTTAGAAAGGGTTAAAACTTACCTTATTTCCAGTGCCGCGTGTCGGCCTCCTTGCGGACATCATCAGAATTTATGATTTTTAGCCAATTAAATGCATTCAGAAAGGAATTCCCAAAGGGAAAGCATTGGTTTGGTTTAAATTGGCAATAAGGCAAATGGCGGCGGGGCCAAACACTGGCTTGGCCAATCAGCACCTCCTCGTAGAGATGCACTGAATCAATGCATCTCTATGAGAAAAAATCAGCATCTCCATACAGAGCGTGGAGGCGCTGAACGGCACTGCTGCACTCTGTGCAGCACTGCCCCAAGAAGCACCTCCAGTGGTCCATCTGAGGAGTGTCCAGTTGAGGTGTCCCTAGGCTGTAATGCAAATATTGCCTTTTTTCTGAAAATACAGTGTTTACTGCAAAAAGCCTGCAGGAATTGAATATACTTACCAGAACAACTACAATAGGCTGTAATTGTTTAGGTGATTATAGTGTGATTTAAAATATCCCCTCATTACTCTGTAAATGAACAGCAACAATGCCAATCTTATGAGGGCTTGAGATTATATATGGTCTGTAGGGAATCCAGAAACAGCAATTGATGGTCAGGTCAAAAGTGTTTAAACAAAGTGTGTGCTTTTATACCAATTTGATAATGACTCTTAACAAGTCCTTTAGAAGCTAAATAAAACCAGATATTTGTTTCTCTCTCTCTATATATATTTTTAATAAATAATTGTAGCACACCAGAATTGTATACAAACTTTAATCTGAAAGCTACTGATAATTTATAAATTGCAATGCTGAACAGAACGCTGTCATTAACACACTGTGTTTGCTATTTGGATGTAAAGCAGCACTGTCATCCCCCTGAAAAATTAGTATTTCACAAAGATAGAATCTTTATCAAATACTCTTTATGGCTGTTTTAGAATTTCACTGAAATTCCAACTCAGTCAAAAGATATACAGAGACAAAGTAGGGATTACTTTGTCTCTGTATTTCTACTATGCCTGACTTTCTTTGACACAAGGTGAAGCTACAGAGTGAATCCCTGTAGCCATCATCAATGCTCAACCAAGATGGAATAGGTAAGTAACATCACCTTTAACTGCCCCCCTCAGCCACCGGACCACCAGCGGCTATGTCACCGCTGGGGGACTTTTCAAATTTAACAATGTCCCCAAACGTTGAAAGTCAGCTTTACATAAGCTTGAAAATGTATCACTTCAAATAGTTCTCAGAAGTTTAAGTGCTTTTATTTCTATATAATAATATTTTTGTTCATTAATAAAAGGTTGAGTTCCAGTATTATGTCCTTGTGCTTATACTGAACGTCATTTAAATTGCTTAAAATGGCACGTTGTTGGTAAAAGTGTTGCAATTATACTTGCAACAGGGGAACTGTTTCTGGTGATAGTTCTGCTCATGCAAATTACTGGGATATTGGTGAACTGTTAGAAAAGTGTTTTCAGTGGATACTCAAGTATTCCATAGTGTCTATTCGCTTAATGTCCAATGGTACCATTACTGGAAGGATTGTGATTGCTTAAAAAAGACTATTCAAGGTATACAACTCTTTTTCACGAAATTGACAAAGGACTTGATATCATTTTTTAGGGTAAGCTTTTTCAAATGAACATTTTTGTATAAGATTTTAATTTAATTTTTTTTTTCAAAATATTAAAATATCACAAAATATATAAATATTTAAAAAAATATATAAATATATAAAAATATTAAAGCAATATTGAAATATTAAGATATTTTTTAAAATATTGAATCATTTGAAAAATAACATTCTATTCAAAGTACAGACATAATAAAACTGCACAATAGGTACACATTAAAAGACTAGCTTTTAAAAGGTTCCTATCTGATCATCTCAGCTGCAGCTTTAACTTACCTGCTAGGTACTCTATGACAGCGGCCATGTAGACTGGTGCTCCCATGCCTATTCTATATTTATGAGTCCCTCTTCTCAGGTAACGCATCATTCTACCCACTGGAAAGATCACTCCCGCCCGGGCAGAGCGAGAAAGTTTGGTGGTTTTCTTCTTCCCTCCTCGAGCAGACATTTTTGCTTTGTGTGGTGTCTGCTTTGCTCAGAAGAACAAGAGTATTCGGTTAAAGTATGACTGGAAAAAAAAAAGAAAAGAATGCAGGTTACATTTACAAATAACTAGATCACTGTTTAGCAGACATAACCCATGGCCCCATATCGTGCTTCCTAGGTTCAATAAAGAACTATATTATAGTTCGTTCTATATTGAACTAATACTCCAAACACTTAGAGCATTTCAGCTTGCTGAAGTGTCTAATGTATAAAGAGTGGGTCCTCTTATAATTTTATAAAAGTGATGATTTATTTGCAAGTGTGAAGAGTGTATCCTCCTTTTTAAATTTTATAAAAGTGTTGATTTTAATTGAAATCTGCACTTTTATTAATTAACTATGGTACACCTCTCCGACTGGAGGACTACTTCCTGGTAGTGCAGTTCCATGTAGCTAACCTCAAGAGGCAGGCAACTGCCTAGGCTAGGGCATATGGTTTGACCAGACTTCTCAATGAGCTGTAATGCATGTCTGACAGATCACATAAATAAATATCATTTAATCAAAGGAACTTACATGACCCAAATGGTTAAGAAGTTAGGAAAGTAAAAGCAAAGGAGGTGTGCCTTTATAGGTAGAAAAAATATTTCTCTATTTATTAGCTCGTTTGGATTTTGTAGTAATTTTCAAATTTTCATTTACTTAAAATCATATGAAGATGCAATATATCAAATATAATTTATTGATAAATTAAAGCATTGCTTTTTTAAAACAGAGGTGGCTCATTACTGGGCCATATTAAAAATTTTGCCAGATAGCACATAAAACATTTGTAGACAACATAGTGATACACAAAAAAAATATTGAGTAGTTCACTACATTTTTATTATTATTATTGGTATTTATATAGCCATACAACTGACCAGGCAACATAACTTGAAAATGTCTTTGCGAAGATTGAAACGTTTGACAAAAGAGGTCTCTTAGAATTAGTAATTCTCACAATAGTAGGCATTTGGATATTCGAATAGGACCTGCAAAAAATGGAATACAGTGGGACCTCGGTTTACAAATGACTCTGTTAACATAATTTTCTGTTTACAAATGAAAAGCCATTGAAAATAATGCCTCAGTTTAAAAAAAATTTTTTCGCAATACACAGCAAGTCTCACTAGGAAGCATTGCACCTGGGAGGTTTAGAGCATCGCCCTCTGCATGCTGGAGCCCGTGGGCAGCACGTGGCGGAGCGGCTTTTACATTGAGTTTTGGAGCCATTCTGGAAATTGTTTGCAGTTGTTTTGGGACTTTTTGGTGCATTTCTCAAGCTGTGGAAAGGTAGGGAGCTGAGCTTCGTCGTTTGCATGCCTTTTATTGTGTTCTGCATTGTGGGTTGGTTTCCATGCCAGCTCATTTTGACTTTTTTTTTTTTACCTCCAGAACGGATTAATTGGTTTTCAATGCATTCCTATGGGAAACCGTGTTTCAGTTTACAATTTTTTTGCGATAAGAAACGTCCCGGAGAATGCATTAAATTTGTAAACCGAGGTCCAACTGTACTTGTAAATATGGTCAGGCATGTACAATGTGTGATTATATACTGAAATTAACTCCCCTAATAAAGAATTGGATGTATGTGTGCACTGTTTACAGGGTGGCCCAAAAATAGGTATACACTTGAATCAATTAAATTCATCACAACAGATTATATGGATACACATACACACTGACACACAACACAGTGACAGTTTTATGGATACACATACACACTGACACACAACACAGTGACAGTTTTATGGATACACATACACACTGACACACAACACAGTAACAGTTTTATGGATACACATACACACAACACAGTGACAGCTCCATGTCAGGCATTTAAAATTCAGTTTGGCAGTTGAAAAGAATCGTGGAGGGCATATAAAATATTTTTTCTTTATGGTTATTGTGAATGAGGACAGCGAACTTGAGTCAAGAACAATGAAAGTAGATGCTAAAGCAGACTAGGACAGGGGTAGGCAACCTTTTAGCAGCACTGTGCCGATATAGGATTGTGATGTCCCGTAGCGTGCCGATCCTATTTTTTTAAATTGAGGTGTGTATGCTGCCGTATTCTGCTTGTGTTATTTTTACTGTAATTGCTTTGTATCATTGTATTTGTGCGTATATGAGGTATTATATTGTATACACATGAATGTGGGCTGTGTATGAGGGCTGGTTGTGGAATTGTGTGTGAGAGGCTGCATGTGGGATTGTGTGCATGTATGTGGATTGTTAGTGGTGTTGCGTTTGTGGGTGTTATGTGTATGTTTGTGTGTGGGCTGTTCGTATTATTTGTATGAGGGGAGGCTTATTCTCCAGGTCTGTGTGTATCTAGCAGTGTGGGTGGTTTCCCTGGGTTCCAGTGGGGGCCAGGCTGGCCAGGTATAGGTCAAGGACAGGATCTGAAACAGCAGCTGCGGGCTGCTCTACTACTGTGTGGATTTCCATTCACAAGTGCTGAGAGGAACTGATCTGAGATCACTTCCTCTACGTGCTGCAATGCATAAATTGAGGATTGTCCTTCACCACCTTTTCATATTAGCAGATATTGGAAGCTTCACTGGGACTCCTGATAGGCCAGAGCCTGTTTGGCTCTATCAGCCTTGAGTGCCATGGAAAGACACCTTGAGTGCCGTGCATGGCACTAGTGCCGTAGGTTGCCTACCCCTGGACTAGGACATCCATATTTCGGTGATTTAACAACTGCACCCATTCCTTCAAATTTATCTCCAGCATGATAAATAGTCAGACGTGTTGGCGGAAGAGCGTCAAATACTTCTTGCCACACTTTTGCGCACCCACTCGCCATTTTCAGTATTAAAGTACTGCTTTAGAATCCATGAATTTCATTGATTCAACTGCATCCACCATTTTGTGGAAACACATTACATCTACCATTTTCTAAAATATATATATTTAAAAAAAAAAAAAAAACACATAATATATCTCTTAACTCCAAGAAACAAAATATTCCATATAGTAGTATAACTTTCAAGCAATGTTTTTGCCTTTTGACATTGGGATGTTCTCCCTACCAGATTAGGGAATAAATGTTATAGGATATGTCTGAGCAGCTTGGCCCCGCCTCCTGTCAAACAATTGGTCTCTCCCACTAAATGACAACCATGTGGCCCCCTTCCCCTATCTGACAACTACTCCCAAGGGAAAAGCAATAGTACACTTCCTGAAACAATTCCAACAGATATTAACAATCAACTGACAATAATCTTAGTCAAATTACTGTTTACACAATTTTTTTTCAGGGCCACCACATAGATAGGAAGCCACAAGACAAGTGTTCTCAGAACTGCTCTTCTCATAATCTCTGCTTTCGTTGCAATGCATTTACTTAGGCTCCACCTAAATTAAAAGGCTAATCCAGACCTGGACACCGTGGGTCATTGTGCCCAGAGGGGTATCGGCTACATCTCTCTGATGAGGCCCAAAGAAGGCAGAAACGATCATCCGGGATTACTGTATCACTTGTGCAAGGGGAAGTTGCCGGTATTTTGGATCTGAACTGCCCTCGTGGGCAGGATCAGCCTGAAATAGTATATGTTTTCTCAAAAAAATTTAAAATATGAGCAGGGACTAACCAAAGGGCAAGGTATTGAAGTTTCTCTGTTGAGCTTTTGCCCCTTCTCACAGTTCTCATATTCTCTGTAACTGTTCTAAAGCCAGACTCCCACACTCTTTTTAACACCCTGACTAAGGGTTAGTGAAAACTATCCTAGCAACCTACTTTTCTATCCTTCCCTTACTTTTTGTGCCACTCCCTCAAGCATGTAAGCTCAATGAGCATGGCCCTCTATTCCTGTGTATCCAAATCGTCTGGTTATAAATATGTGTCTGTTAGTCCCCCCATTGTACAGCGCTACGGAATTTGTTAACGCTTTGGAAATAATGATAATAATGTGGTCACTCTGGTAAGTCAGCAAGAGGGGACCTCATAAGAAATTGGTAGTAAAATAAAAAAGATAAAAAAGAAAAAATTATATGAGGTAGCAAAGAGGACACAGACAGGTATAGAATAAGATATCAACAGGAAGAGATGAGGACATTGACAGGGAGAGAAGGTGATAGGGAGAGATTGGATTATGGGCAGGAAGTTACAAGTGCATTAACAAGAATATAATGTATCTTGCCTTTGAGTAATATATGAACCCATTAATACCATTCTTATGGTTTGTGTATTAAAACATAGGTTTGTGCTCTTTAATTTTTTAAACTGGATACACCCACTTCACATACATTCTTTACTTTAAAGGGTCAGTCTATGCCCATAACCACCTTGCATCATTCCGATTGCAGAAGTAGCCTGTACCAACCCACAGATTCATATCTCCCAATGTTGGGAGGTAAGCCATAACGTTTCTTTAAAGCATATCAGGAAACAATGTATACATTTACTTTCATTGCGAAACAAAATCTGTTAGTGAAAGGGTTCTTATTTCATTATTTTTAGAGACACTGAAACCACATTTCTTATTTTAGTTTTCTCCCCCCTTCTCTGAACAAATGATGCAATTACTCTAACACAGGCTCTACCACATCCCCCCTGAATGGATATTTGTTGGCTATCCTCAAGTACCAGAAAGTAGATTTGCAAACTGCAGGATGTCTCTGTGTCTCAAAATACAAAAAGGAGATTTTAGATTAGATTTTTTTTTTTAAGGTTGTATAAACAATATTATAAAGGGGAATGAATGATATTGGAGCACCTATAACATCTATATTTTGAGTAAATCTTCTTTATGATGTGTTTTTTTTTTTTGTTTTTAAAGTATATTAGAGATTTTGTAGTTGACATCACAAGCCAGTTCCGTCCTGACACCATGAGGCTGTGAAACATTGATCCTCTTTCTCCACCTCCACATACGTATGGTCAATAACATAAAAGGCCAGAGCTTAGAAAGATAATTTACATATAAACAAGATGGAGGCACACAGTCCCAGGATAGAGTAGGTATTAAATTAATAGCAAATACAAACATACAAAATTAAGCCCTGCACTCAAACTCCCACTAGTTGTGGTAGACAGCAATAGCTACAGTGAACATTAGCCAGAATACATACAATGAATCCCCCAACAAAGTTACTTCACACTATCCCAAATGCCTATGCATATTTAAATAACTGGAGGTGTTTTAGTATCACTCCAATCAGTTAAACCACCGTATAAAACTATTAAAGTGTCACATGTCCAACACCAATTAGAGCATCGACACCCATTTATTCACACCATGCATTATTCTGAAATCATTTGTGATGGGGATCACTCTACCTGGTGTTTTATATATTTTTAATATATATATATATATATATATATATATATATATATATATATATATAGCGAGGGCTTGCACTCCTGGTGTAATCCTGTGGTGCCCGGTGCTGGTCTGGCAAGGATCATGTAGACATAGCAGAAATGACCGCACTCCAAGGACTTTATAGAGATTTTCAAATAAAATGTAACTTTTATTCAATCCATTTAAAAAGTCAACATTTCAGCTCCCACATGGAGCTTTCATCAGGACAAAACATGTCTCTATAAAGTCCTTGGAGTGCAGTCATTTCTGCTATGTCTATATATATAAAATATTGTGTTTTGTGTTTTATATATATACATATATATATATATATATATATATATATATATATATATATATAGATATATATATACATACATATACATACATACACACACACTAATAGATGAAGAATGTACTGCACTCTCGGACTTTTCATTTCAAACAAAGGTGCTTTATTCCATAGATAAGAAAATCGACGTTTCGGTCCACGCAGGGACCTTCATCAGGATTAAGTATATATATATATATATATATTTTTTTTTATGCCACGCTAGTTTGCTTCATCGCAAAGATATTAGTCGTACACGTTTTTGCATCATTTGTGCCGCAGTCCTATCAGAATGGCCTAATGGACTTGGAATTATTTAAAGGAACAGTATAGGCACCCAGACCCCTTCATCTCATTAAAGTGGTCTGGGTGAAGTGCCTCTGTTCCTCGTTTCAGAGAAAACGGCAATGTTTACATTGCAAAGTTGAGACGTCCTCTAACTCTACAACTAATCCTTAACAGAGAGAGAGAGGATTTAAAAATAAAAACCTGACTGCTGCCCATTTCCATAACTTTTTTATTAATGAACCAATTATTACATACAATGAATTCTTGACGTATAGAGATTTGCTTGGATAGGTATGACATCTTTTAAATGAGCTCCATTTGCTGCCTTGCAAAGTCAGGTTCTTTTGATTGCATTGATAACGTTAATGTTTGAGGCTCTAGTTCTCGAATTTCTGCATGGATATTCTCCTTGAGCTGCTAAAGTGTATGTGGTTTGTTTAAGTACAACCACTACATCAGATATCCCCACAGGAAGTAATCGGGAGCTAAAAGGTCAGGCGAACATGGCTTCCAATTAATCTGGAAATTTCCTGAAATGATCTGCTCACAGTTGTCTCAGGAGGTCCATTGTGGCCTTGGCTGTATGGACAGTAGCCCCATCCTGTTGAAATCACATTTCAGGATAATTCTCCACTACAGGATGAACACAATTTTCCCATTTTATATACCGATATCTCACACCAGTAACTGTGAAAAAAACACCACCATCAGTTTAAAGGAAAGTTGGGCCCGATAACTTCCTGTAAGGTCATCCTGCACATCACAGCACGTTTGGTAAGATGCAATTGGTGCTGATTAATTATCTGTGGACTTTCTGTACCCCAGAAATCACAGTTTTGCTTATTGATAAAGTCCTTCAAATAAAAATGAGCTTCATCAGACATGATGAGCTGATGAGTAATTTAATTGTTTTTTTCTGGTTAATTCTTGTATGTGAATTGCATAATTTAGGCGTTAATTTAGCCATTGATGGTAGTCTATACATTTCAGTTTCTGCACCAATTGTATTTTATATGGAAACACCTTTAAATATTTTTTTTTTAAATCCACCTTAAAGATGTTCGGGACAACCCTAATTCCCTAAAATGTCTTCTCTTTGATGTTTGTGTTTTTTCTTCCATACTGGCTCTACCTCATTCAATGTTTTCTTGCAAGCTGATCGTGGTCTGTCAGTTTATGGAAGGTTCATCAAAGAACCTGTTTCCTCAAAATGTTGCATTAGTTTCCAAATCATAGTTACTCGGGGTCCATTTCTTACACTCATGTGGTGTCAGTAAGCTTTTTGCATCAAAATAATGGACTTGTAATTTTGAAAACAAAATGCCACTATGTTTACTTGTTGCTCCTTCATGAAATTACCCATGGTGAAACTATCAAGACTCAGTTATAATATGTACCTGCAACAAAAAAGATTGAACTACTAACAAACAAGTGATTTGCCTGTCAAATCCGACTCTGAATTTTAGCCCAGTCTGTATAAAAAGTGTAGAGATGACAAGGGGCTCCAATAATGTAAAACCTTTAAACAAATTAAAAGAATGTATCTGTACTGACATATGAGGTGCTTATATACAAGCACTATGTAATCAGGAACTACTACCGGTGTGGCTGCAATGAGGCCTGCAAGCTGCAGGTGGGCCCATCTGGTACCATCACACTTGGCCCAACTGATGGGCATCTCTGATCAGGGCCTGTCAGTCAGCCTGTCAAACCAGCAGTGCTGGAAGGAAGTGAGGATAAGTCTCTCCCAGCTTAAAGTGAGAGTCATGCAAGTTAGATGAAGGCAGGAAAAAGGAAGGAGAGCATGAAACTAAAATTAATATATGTAGAATTATCTTTAAAACCTTTTATTTTTACGAAATCTTACAAAATATTTTTAAAGTGGCCTTGAATGTATTTAAAAAAAAATTAAATTAAAGGAAGGAGTTGTTTAAGACATATAAGTCTGATGTGGCATAAAAACCATTTCTGTTTTTGTGTGTGTTTCATTGACATCACAAACATGGAAGCATATACTGCAAGGGCCATGCTATAGGGACTGTTTACAACCACAAAACAGGATCTGCAACAGTTTCACTCTTATTGTATTACACAATGTAATTATTATCTTGCCTCACTACATGGTATTCAAGAATTACAAAATATTCAGGTCAAACTGTCAGTTTTTTGGCGAATATCATGTTAAGAGCCTTAATGATACGAATATGATAAGATAATGATATAAGTATATTCATACAGTTATGTAACACTAAAATGCAAACCAGTGTAATCCAACTGATATGTTGGTTAAATTTGCTGTCTAATAGTAGAAGGGTTAATAGGGAAACGTGTATGATAGGCAGTATAATTGCTTAGCAGTATAATTCATTTGTATCAAAACTTTCAATGTTTTTAACTAAGGTTTTTAAGGCCAGCAGGTGTGTAAAGAGTTACCCTCCTCCCAATAAGTGTCAACCCTTCTATGCTTCCCTATACTATACCTATTAACATCAATATTGCATAGTTACTTGTTCCATCTATGCACAAAAGTGCTGCTTTGTTTGGCAAGACATTCCAGGTTTCAAACACGTTGTGCTTTTTTTTTTAAATAAAAGCAGTCATTTAAATGATTAAATAGTCGACTGATCCCCATTGTACAGCGCTACGGAATCTGATGGCCCTATAAATATTTGACTACAAGTACTTGGGGTGGGCTAGAACAGCAACCTTGGCCATCTGCCTGCCAACATTTCAAATTAATAAAAGGTGTGGCCAGGGGTGGGGATGTTCTGAGAAATTTTAGGTGACTTACTAATAACAGTTTAGACAACTAAAATGTAATTTAGAACCGGAACATTGTAACTTATTTACACAGACTGATTTCTCAACATTTTTATTGTTGTTTAAAGGCACAGAATAAAAAGTATTAGTGCTGTGGAGCTCTGTGATACACCGAGACACACCAACAATACTCATAGAAAAGAGAAACATTAGGATAGAAAAGAGGAATCTAGGTCCAAAATAGGGATTTTCTTTCCAAAATAGGGACACCTTGGAAGTATGGAATACTATGCAAGTTGGAAGAAATTTACATTGATAACTGATTGATTATCAATGGCTGACATAAAATGCCAGAGACAGAAAAAAACTAAAAATTAATTTTGTGTAATAATTTCCTTTGATATTACATAATTTAAGTCACTTCACCACAATAGTTCTTACTGTGAAGGTGTCTGATATGCCCTTTGAACTTTTTTTTTTGCGCAAAAGAGCGAGTACAGTACAGCAACAATAAAGCTGCTTAATTTACTCTACAGCCTAAAATACAATACCTAATGCACTGGGCAATGAAAAAGAAAATGAATCAAGCTGTTTCATTATGATGTTCTCTGGACTAATTGCAATGTCTATTATTAATGAAACATCATCCTTTCTTAAAATTAATTCAGGGAATAGGGTCACCTCCCAGGTTTTAATATGATTGCTTACTTATTTAATGGAATCATTTACCTTAATGTACAGTGATGATTAAACATGGAATAAAGTATTGCAAACAAAAGCTTAAAGGGACACTATAGTCACCAGAACATCTTAGGTATTTTCTCTGAAAAGGCAGTGTTTACATTGCCCCCTAGGGACACCTTCAGTGGCCACTCCTCAGATGGCCACTGGATGTGCTTTCTGGGGCAGTGCTGCACAGTGGGAGTTGCTGATTGGCTGCCCATTCCACCTCCTTGCCAATTTCAGATTGGTTAAAAATCATAAATTCTGATGATGACAGCAAGGAGTATGAAAATAAGGTAAGTTTTTTTTAACCCTCTCTAAGGTGGCTAAGGGAGGGAAGCCACCTATAGACCCTATAGTGTTCCTTAAAGCAAGAGCTTAAAGGAACACACCAGCACAATACACACTATACCCCACTGTAGTGATTATGGTTCCGGGAGTGCTCTGGTGCTTTTAGGAGAATCTGGTTACTTCTACTGAGTTAGGCTTGGCGAGGCAGGACTGACTACTGTGGACTACTGACTACTCGCAACCAATGAGCTTGATCCTATATTGCAAATATAGTTACTTAGTTTGATAAACACATATGGCTTCTGATGCAGTAGAGGACCAGAGGACCCAGATAAATTGTTCAAGTGTACTAAAATGGTTTGATAAACTTAGCTGTGATGGTTATGGTGCTTGGAGTATTATTTTAAAGATCTCAATCTTTGTTTTGTTAGTGACAATCACATATCATATTATATGATCCTTTGTTAGTAAAGGTAATAAGATATATAACTAAAACACATGATGTCAGGATGTTATATAACCGGATTCATGTCTTGTGTCCCATAAAATTATGTCAAATGGGCTATTAGTTAAGGGGATAATAGAAGAGTGTCCAGAAAGACATGGTTGATTTGGCAACCCTATGTACACCACATCGGCAAAGAGGTGAAAACCACACTTTGTCTGAATAATGCATAAGCCAACACTGCTGCATCCTTCTGACATAATCTATCCTATTTGTGTTATGCACGCAGACCTTTGAACATCAAATGAAATATGCCAATTTGAAGACTTGAGAAGGCTGCTACTTAAAAAAAAATGTATTGCCCAAAAGAATAAGGAAGAGGCAACCAAAATATGTTTTATTAAGTGTACCAAAAATAAGAAGTCAGATCTAAAGTTTATTATTCTATTATCTTCTTTTTCCTTTTGTTACAAAAGTCAACAATTTTGTTAAAGGGACACTCCAGACCCCTAAAGCACTTTAGCTTACTGAAAAGCTTTATGTGTGAAGAGTATGTCCTGTTTTGTTTTTTTTCCATTTTGCAAAAAAAATGCATGTTTCAATAGAAATTGACACTTTTATAAATTAACCTGGTTACACTCCCCTGGCTTTCAAACAGAGAACAGGTCCTGTTACTTTCTGGTTTGGTTAGCTCAGTGGATCTATACACAAGAGTCAGCAATTATCCAGAGCACTTGCCTTTCAAAGACTTCACATTGGGTCACATTGGGAAGTTTTTGGTTGGACAAACACAGAAAGTCTGGCCGGGGCTAGAAGGGGTGGGCTTGAAAAGGCTTCAGACAAGAGAACTGTACATTTTGCACACCATTTCTTGATATACAACAATGAAAAAAATGCATAATTTAATGCTTGCTATTTAAGTATCTACAAACATTGATTTTTATTTATTTTATATTTGGGCAATGGAGTGTCACTTTAAGGTGGTTAACATTCCAGAAATCCCAAATATGGCAAATTTCACAAAGGATCAAGCAAGGACCTAGATACAACAAAAGGACTCTAAGCACCAACACTAAAGTTCATTGAGTCTATGCCATAACATTTTTTTATTTTTGTACAGGGAAGAGCCCCGTTTTTTGTTTTTTTAAATCAAAACTCTCCATGACTTATGATTTTTTGATTGATCCTTTAAGAAAAAGCTTAACATGGGAATATGGTTTTATTCAAGCATCCGCAAGTGGAAGTTAAGATATTTGAGGTGCATTTTCAACCTTGTTCCTACTCTTTAGCAACAAGTTACAACTTGTTATCATGCCTGTCACTACGGTTAGTGACTAGTGAGTGAGTAGTGGCTATTGTATGTAACAATGGGGAGCTACTAACTACTGCTTCTAAAAGCCAGTCACTATAAACAGCGGCTAATAGCTCCCAATTTGTATACGGGAGTCAACACTAAAAAAAATTTTTTTACGGAAGCCAATAAAGACTTTCTAGCAACTGATACTAATCATATCATTACTCATTACTAGGTGCCTCTTTAGCAAAAATAATAACACCAGCCCTATTTGTAGCCTGTACTACAAGCTACCTGCTATAATTAATAACAAGGTTGTAAATGAGCCATTTCTGACTAACTTGCTAGGTAAAATTTTGCTTGGCTGAAAAAAAACTAGATCCTAATTTTACACATTGTTGCTCAGCGTAAATTTCTCTTTTCTTTTGATTCTTTTGCTAGTCATGTATTGGAATCATTTACAATGACCCCTTGCAAAATAAATATTTATAACCGTTGCCTTGACATGATTTACAGGAAAATAGGTTTATACAACACAGCTTGACAGGGTCTATTTTATTATCACAAGCTGTCAAGAGCGCCTATATTATTCCTCAGTTGTATTAATACTGCTTTGTGCAATAGACAAATCATTTCATTACAGAACAATGAATAAAAGAGACATGAAAGTTGACATATTGAATGTATAACACCAACGTTCTAGTGATTTCCTGGTGAAAAGATATTTTGATTACATCATTGTAAATGTAATTTCATTCTGTTACACTCACATTTGTGTTATTTTATGATTTGTTTGTGTTTCAACTGCTCTTTTTTTTATTTTTATTTTTTTTTATTTACACATAACTTCCTTATCACCCCCTCAAATAAATAATTCCCGGTTACTACGATTAGAATGTCTTGGCCAAAAAGAGAAAGAAAAAATGTTTTTATTGTAGTATTTAAAAATTACCACTGTTAAAGCCATAGTTGTTGCTATATTAATGCAAATTAGATATTTGCCTCAAAACCGTCATCTGAACCTCCACGGGCCAATGATGAGATAAAAAGAAAAGGCTTCCTTGAATATAACCATCCTATGGCTCCATACTTTTGCAAGGAAGTGTGTTCGTGCTGAAACCTAACTATTATCAATAAGACAAAAGGAAATACACAATATGGAGGTAGAAGATCCTAATGTACTTTAAAAACAGAGAATGAATGGATGTAAAAGAGGACCACTGTCATATAACTCCACCACACACGCAGCCAGCCATACATATGTAGTCTCCACCAAGTCGTGTCACATTGAATACCTAACCACGTAAAGCCCCTACCACACACATGCTGCTCTCACAACACAAAAGCCCAAGACCATCAAATACATGCAGACCCACAAAGGCATGATTCCCACCAGAAGCAGTCAGCTACCATTTTCCATATGTCTATCTCTAACTTTTCCCTAGAGGAAAAAACAAATGTGGAGATAGCAGATTTTTGGTTAGGTACGGTACTAGGAACCGATGGAAAGCACTAAGGCGGAGACTTATTAATGTTATGGAGAGCATCTTTAAATCTGTTTATATTTATTAAATTGCCCAATACAGAAAAGATCACCAAATGTAGAGTGGTGGAAAAAAAGAGAAGTGAGAAAGAACACTTTTCTGGTGACAAAAAGTGAAAGAAAGACTGATAAATCTGCAGCAATAAAAATGATGAATTAAACAAAATTGAGGGTTAGAGACAATAGAAGCAACAGATAATGAAAAAAACAACATTTATTAATGTGCACCAATAAAAGACAAAGAAATGTAAAAGAAAAAAAAAAAAAAAAGAGTAAAATAATTTCCGACACTGTGAAATATCTACTCTACTCCATTGAATGGATAAATGTGTATAATGGGACTATAAGAGGAAAGTGGAATAAAGATTGGATAGCAGAAGGAATGAACACTGATCATTAGACAAGGGAAAATACTGGTCATGGATGGGGGGGAGGGGAAGGGAAATTGGTTAATAGAATAGAGGAAATGGTAGTACTAGGTTTGAAACAGACTCTGATGGAGAGGGTAAAGACTGGCAGATAATTAATAGGAAATGAGCTGTAAACCGAGTGTGGGAGATAGACTATTGCAAGATGAGAGAGAAAGAGAAAGTCAAAGAAAAAAAGAGATGCAAGTAGAAAGAATGAAGCAAAGAAACTAATTAGAGAGGCTCTCGCTAAAGACAGTCCAGTAGGTGAGGTGGGACTGATGAGGGGTGGCAAACTGTGTTTTTGCGTAGGGCATGAGAAATTCTTCATCTTGCCATGCCTTCATATACCGTGTTGTACTTAGGAATAAAAACATTATTTTTTTATTTTTATTTTTAAATTAAGTTTTAAAAAGTCTGTTCAGGGTTATTCGCTTTACTCTGGATTATACCAAAGTAAGGTCTCGATTTAATTTTTTTTGGATAAACTTTAACAATTATTTGTAAAAAAAAAAAAAAATGTAAATATCAAAAAAATAATACATTTATAAAAATATATTTAAACAATATATTTTTTGCAATTTGTATTTGCATATTAATTAAAATATAATTTTTACAAGCACGCAAATGTAGATAGTTTTGAGATTTGTAAATCTCTTCTCTTTATGTTTGGTTGTGTGCAGTTTACAACTGCACACAACCAAACATACATCTGTGTTCAACATAAGTGCCGACATTATACACCTACATTTGGCCTCTCTTAACTTCACTGGAATAAAACTGTGAGTGTAGATCCTGATTAGGTGACCAATATGGTCGCCTAGGGCCCAGGCTCAAAAGATCTTCCTGCATGTATTTTTCCCTTCAAGAGTGCCCATATGGTCCCCCCGGCAGTTCTTGATGACTGAGTGCCACAATCAGCACTGATCAGTTATTGATCGAGTGCTGGTACTGTGACACTCTTAAAGTGGTCTCTTCCTGATATTGGTGCAGACAAGTCCCCCCACTTCACCACCAGTGATCCAGCTCAATATTTACTAGTCACAAGTGATTCTGTTCACCCTCCACTGGACCACCAGGGAGGAACATACACACTCAGCCACACTCTGGCTCCCAAACACAAACAAAATTTAGCCACCACACACAACACTCAACCAGCACACACAGACACACTCAGCCTTCCCCCACACAGCCCTCACCCTCCTGCCACCACACACACACACACAACACTCATTCAACACACTACTCACAGAAACAGAGTTCATGGCTGTATTCTAGGGCTGTGGGCAACCTTAATTCAGCTCTAAAGGTGTATGTGCGCAAGGAGCTTGCACCGCCAATATTTCACCATTGTAAAGCAATTAATGCTAAAGTTACACATTTACATTGAATGGCATTCAAGCTTGTGTGAACAGTGATTCTTAAATGAATCTCTGTGTATGATCATTATTTGCTGATGTTTTGAGTCACTGATTCATTTTTGCTTTAACTTGAATCTTCCAAAGAAAAGGTAAATTATTGCACTAAAAATAAATGCATTAAAAAACCTGCATAATATATTAAAATGTGTGTGAATGTGAAGGACTCTGGAATGCTCTTTCAACAGAAAATCAGTTTGAATTTGATTCAAAGCAATATACAAAAGGGTCTTCATTTGTCAAATATATATTTTACCAAATCACATTGTTTTGACATGCACAAATTACCATTGGGGTGTAAGTGACTATTGCTTTGACATACTGTCATACATGAATACTCAGCTGTCAAAAATGACACATTCAACATGTTGATTTAAAATGTAAAGAATCACATACATACACACACACACACACACACACACACACACACACAACACATCTGGAAAAAGGATACTATGAGAAATGTACAACACTGTCAATATGTGTTTGTATGTACAGTTTGTATAAACTGCCAGGGAAAAAAAATCAACAGTGACAGATGTGAAAACGGATGACAAGTGATCTAGTTAATGTTCTAAAATGCTGTTATAACATAAGCAAAGTTCACTTGATTGCACTAGCAATAACATTTGCTGGTGTTATCTGCAACTCACACAGAAAATTAGCAAATTGTACACTAAAGGAGGAGACTTAGCAACAGAACCACTACAGCTCATTTTAGTGGTCATGGCATCTAGCCTCTGGATGCCCACCCCCAGTTCAATGCAAACTGTTTAGAAACAGTTTGACAATAAAAATTGGCTTTCCACAGCACCTGGAGACTGGGGCCTCCTGAATATTTTTGATAATAAAAAAGTGACGCTTCTATTTTTAGTGCCAACTATGTTTAATGTGGACGGCAGTAATTGGCAAAGAAAATGATGGATGCTTACTGTGCCAGTGATAACAGTTCAGCTATGTACAATAAATGTATTTTAATAGTTATGTAGGTTGAAAAAAAGACTCAAGCCCACCAATTATCTTTTTATACCACTTATACAAAAGTCCCATTTAAGTTAAAGGAACACCATAGCGCCAGAAACACAAACGTATTCCTGACCCTATAGTGTTAAACCCACCATTTAGGTGGCTTGCCCCCACCTTAGCCCCTTAAAAGGAATTAAAACTCACCTTATTTCCAGCGCTGCTCGGGTCCGCCGGTGCTGGCCCGCCCCAATCCACTTCCTTGGTGACATCAGCATTAGATTGGCTAGAATCGGCAAGGAGGTGGGATGGGGTGGGGCCAAAAGCTGTTTTAGCCAATCAACACTTCTTCATAGAGATGCATTGAATCAATGCATCTCTATGAGGAAAATTCAGCAGTGCTGCCTACTGTGGAAGCATCTCCAGTGGCCATCTGAGGGGCAATGTAAACACTGCCTTTTTCTGAAACGGCAGTGTTTGCATGAAAATGCCTGAAGGGAGCTATTATACTCACAAGAACAACTACATTAAGTTGTAGTTGTTCTGGTGACTATAATGTCCCTTTAATAAACCCCAATATTTATAGCTGTATTGGGAACAGGGGAGCAAGCGAGGCTTAATTCTCAACCAGTTACTTTTATTAGCCCGTTATTAGGGTGTCAAGATTTGTCCAGCCAAGTATTCCCAGGGGTGCTACATTATCCACCTATTGTGATTCATGCCCGTATGTAGTAACTGATTTCCCAGTCCTCCCACATATGAGCCAGACACTGGATGCAATGCAAAAAGAACGTGCATTATTTAGCAAACCCTATTATGCATACATTATCAGGGTTAATCACTAAGGTGAGAATTGTGGAATAAGCAAAGTAAATTTTAAATTTAAGGCATAAATAGTTAAAGGGACATTATAGTCACAAGAACAACTACAGCTTAATGTAGTTGTTTTTAGTAGGTATAGTCAGTTCCTGTAGGCATTTTAATGTAAACACTGTTGTGCCAGTGAAAATGCATTGCTTACATTGCTGCCTAGGGACATCTCCAAAGGCAGTCACTCAGACAGCCAATAAAGGTGCTTGCTGGGTCAGTGCTGCACAACATGCAGCACTGATGTTCAACATCTCCATGCTATGCATGGAGATGCTAATCATTCCTCGTAAGGATGCATCGAAATAATGCATCTCTATGAGGAGATGCTGACTGATCATTGTGGCATTTGGCTCCATCCCTCTACCTGCTTCCTTGGCTAAGATCATCAGAATTGACTATCACAGCCAACCCAAAGCTTTCCCATTAGAAAGGCTGAGTTCATCAATTTCAAAGGACAATCGGGGCGGCGCTGGAATAAATGTAAGATTTTCAGTTATTTGAGAAGGGAAGGGAGGGCCAGAAACCTAAATAGTGTTCTTAACACTATAGGGTCAGGAATACACACGTTTGTATTCCAGACCTCCCCATGGTGCAGAAGTGGTCCCTCGGCACTGTTTCAGGCTCTGCCTTTGCTCCTCCGCAGACATCAGGTGGTCGGGGAGCACCTAAGGTTTAAAGGGCCTGCGACACTCCACCCAGACCACTTCAATGAGTTGAAGTGAGTGGTTATGCAGGGCCCCAGTGCACATATTTGCCTGAAGGCCTAAACTGCAGTTAACATGGCCCTGCTGCCAAATCATGGAAAGTGTGGTGAGGAGAGGCACATGCTGATGCAGTGTGAGGTTGAGAGTTTACTTTCACAACTTTTCAACACCCACTGCACCCTACTCTGTGCAGCATGGATGATATCTGTCACTGAATGGACAGCCAGAGACAGCTGCAGCTCAGTCCTACTAAACAGGATGGGGAGACATAAGCTGTGGTTGTGAAAGACCCATGGGATTGGTGTAGAGACACACAAAGCATGCAATGGTAGGCATGGAGAGGGGTACACACTAGGTGAAAATGAGGAAGGCACAATGTGCAGAACTGACGTTTAGTGTCTCCATGCTTTGCGTGGAGGGGCTGAACTTTACCCATAGAGATGCATTGAGTCAATGCATCTCTATGAGGAGATGCTGGTTGGCACAGCACAGTGTTGTGCTGAGCATATGCAATAGCCTCCTAATGCTTTCCAATGGGAAAGCACTGGATTGGCTCAGATCATTAAGTTTGATGATCTCAGCCAGAGGGGTGGAACATGGATTGGGCTAGTCATGACCAGACCCTCGAATACAGGTTTTAACAGGAGGTAAGGGGGAACCAGGGGCCTAAACAGTTATTTACATCTATAGTGTCAGGAATACACAGCTGTATTTCTGACACTATAGTGTTCCCTTAAGTTCAAGCACTATTGGCAATGATTACGACCTCAAGTCTTTTTGGGTATGATGAGACAAGCTTTAACCAAATGAATTTGGGTAGCTTCTGCCCTTTATCTCTGCAGAATCTGCCAATCTCTGTCAGTTTGTCTGGGGACTATTTTCAGATCTTTCCAGACAGGTTCAAGTCTGGACTCTGGCTGGGTCATTCAAGGACATTCTCAGAGTTATCCCTAAGCCACTCTTGTCTTGTCTTGGCTGTGTTCTCCTATTTTCTTGCTAGAAGGTGAACCTTTGGCCGAGTTTGAGGTCCCGAATGCTCTGGATCAGGTATTCATTACAGGGACACTATAGGCACCCAGATCATTTAATATCAATGAAACCGGCTGTGCGCACTGTCCCTGTCCTTGTGATCCTGCAATGTAAAACAATGCTTTCAGTGCAAGGGTAAGTATGACAGCCACTAGAGGCACTTACGCTGCACTGACTAAGTAAAACTTGTTCACATGACATGGAAACCCATAGGAAAACATTGAATAAAGTGGTTTCCTATGGGGAAACTTGAATGCGCACACGACACTTGGGGTGTACATCAGGTCCTAAATACTCCACTAGAAAGAGCACAGGATAGGATCATAGTGGAGGAGACTGTGCCTCATCGATGATGTTGCAGGAGGCAGAGGGGTGGGCAGCATCAAATGAGCCTCGGCACTAGAAGACAGTTAGTATAAACCTTTACTTTATTATTTTTATGGCAAATGGGGTGTGGTGGGACCTTAGGACAGGGACACTATAGTATTAGGAATATCTTCATAAGCATTCAGCTTTCCCTCAACCCTGACCAGTCTCATGGGCCCTGGTTTAGAAATACATCCGCACAGAAAGATACTAGTGCCATGCTTCACCATTGGAATGGTATTGCACTGGTGGTGAGTTGTGCCTGGTTTCCACCAGATATGATGCTTTGAATTGATGCCAAACAGTTCAATCAGGCTAGAAAGTCACAGATTCCTTTAGGTTGTTTTTTTGCAAATTCCAATTAGGTTTTAATGTGTCTTCCAATGAGGAGAGACTTCCATGTGAACAATTTGTTATAAGGGCCAGATTGGTAGAGTGTTGCAATGGTATTTGTCCTCCCAAAAGTTTATTTCATCTCCACACATTATCTCTGAAACTCACCTAACATGATCATCAGACCATTTGACCTCATGGTTTGTTTTTTTGATTTGACATGCATTTACAGCTATGAAATCTTATATAGGCAGGCGTGTGACTTTCCAAATCACATCCAAACAATTGAATTTGCCAAGGGTGGACTTTAATCATATTCTAGAAATAACAAAGATGATCCAGAGAAATGGGATGCGGCGGAGCTAAATCTCAAGCACATAGGAAAGGGTCTGAATGCTTAAAGGCACCCAGACCACTTAATCTCATTAATGTGGTCTGGGTGCAGTGTCCCTGTCGTCCTCAGTCCTGCAATGTTTTCCAGAAACTGCAATGATTACTTTGCAGGTCTAAGAATGCCTCCTGTGGCTGACAGTCAGACAGCCACTAGAGGTGCTTCCGGAACTCTAACGGACTCTGAGTCCCTTAAACCAACAATGCTTGATGTCCTTGCGCTCTCCATAACGGCATCCAACGTCAGTGGTAACGATGGCAATGCTTTCCTATGGGCATGGCCTAATGCACTCACAGCGTTCACACATTATGTCCCCCGTTCTGCTGAGGCAGTGAGTCGACCTAGCACAGAGGGACATGAGTGGAGGAATCGGGTTTTTTTTTACCCTTCATGTGCGAAGGGATAGGGGGACCAGAAGGTACAATAGTAACACTACAAAATCTCTTTTACTCAATGTGATATTTCAGCCTTTTCTTTGTAATACATTTGCAACGTTTTCTAGTGTTTGTTTTGTAATTATGGGGTATTGAGTGTAGAATGATGTGAAACAAATAATAAACAACTGTAGCAGACTGAGAAATAAAAATGTAAAAAAAGAAGGTGTCTGAATACTTTCAAAATGCACTGTATGCATCTGTATAAATTGAATAATTCAAAAGTAAACAGGACACCTAAGTTCACATACATTGCAAATAACTGTTTTACTGAGAGTTTAAAACAAAACACACTATTAAACATAAATACAGCAGAACCATGGCGCTCATAATATTTTACAGCTATGTAATATACCTTTCAATCATTAGTTTGTAAATTAGGTCTTAAAAACAATACAAATAAAATGTGAGATAATCGCCACTGTATTTCTTGCGATAGGTGTCTGTCTATATACAGCACGCTAACCAGTCATCAGGACACACAATATCATATATACAAAATAAAGAGCATTACAGAAATATGATTTAAGAAGTATGCAAAGTATAAAATAAACCGCTTAGAATAAAAGTGCATGGTTTCGCATTTAAAAGGTTTATAAACACAAATAGTAGTTAACAATCCTTTTAACATTGCGTTACACATTATGAAAGCAATTATATTTTCAGTGTTTTTATTTCCAATCAAAAGCTCCAGACACACCAAAACAACAACGAAAACATTTAGAAATTATAGTCATTTAAGAACGGTTTTATACACTTTAAAATAAGATCAATAGATTATTATTTTTTTCCAAGTTATTTTTCAATCTAGCTCTTAGAGATGAAAGTAAAAACACCAACTGGACAATGAATGAATGAATGAGTCTCAGAAAAATATCTAATGCAGGAAAATGTTGTGTGAGGGCTGAACGATGCAAGAATTCAGTGCATAGTTATCTTAGGAGCCGGCAATAAACAGAGTACCCTGTCTCTTTAAGAGGCCTAGCAGTAAAACCACAAGAAATAAAGCCTTCCAAATCCGGATTACCCGGGGAAATTGTACAATAATTCTATATACATTCAAACAAATCACATCATAAAATTATTTAGACATGTTTATCGATTATGCACCCATAACACATAAAATAATATAAAATTAAATTTAAAAAAATAGAAAAATTTAAAATAATAGATGAAAAATATAAATAAGCATTTCTTCATTATAAAAAACCAACAGTGCACAAAGTGTGTAAATGGAATGTAAAACACAATTACCCAGGAAGCTAGCAGAGGTTGGAGGTGCTGTGAGGCCCCAGGAGGGTTATGATGGGGAGGGGGATGGGGGGGTTGTACAGAAACGCTGTAAAACTACAAAATAAGCTGTGTTTGCATGGAACATAGTGCTTAAAATAAACAGACATTGTTACAATCTTATGTACCGATCCGTAGCTTTATTTAACTTGGGCATTTATTGTTATCTGTGGGGGGGTTAGAAGAATGAAGCGGGAATAGGTGACGGGGAGAAAGAAGGAGGAGAGGGGGGGAGGTTAAAAAAAGATAGAGAGAGAGAGGGTGAAGCAAGGGAATGAAAGAAAAAGGCCAATAAAATATATACAATGTTACACTAATGTAGCATGCAGAGCAGATTATGAAACAAATCCATATTACTGTCAAAGACAAAAAAAAATGGCAACAAAAACAATCTTTACATGTCACTGCTTTGCAAAAATAATAATAATACAGCACACATTTAAAAAAAAAAATGCAGGACTATTTAAATATAATCAAAACAAAAAGTCTCTTTGAGTGTAACTCGCTCTTTTATAGCCAATACGTGCAATATCATCAACCAGATATCCGTTTTATTAAAATGACCAATAAATACATAAAGCTTGATTAGTGGATGCATGCTTACTGTGACGTGTATAATAAAGGGATTAGCTTGTTCCCCCCCAAGCAGTGTAAACAAGAGAGGGGGGACTAATAAATGAGAAGAAAGGGGGTTATTAAAGTGGAAATATCATGCATTACAAGGGGAGATCAGCTCACAATCCATCTGTCTCCTCCCCCTTTAGTGCTGGGAACTCTCAATATTGTATGTTTAAATCAAAATCCATAGCAGGGTGATCATCATTTTATTTCTATCACACCCATGCTCTGCACAGCTTGCAGGAGTGTCACTGCCCCTTTAAATGTATGCATTTGTCTCGCATTGTAGCGGTCAGGTTTGTGCTTATTAATTTGCAGAGAATAAGCCATTCATTTGCAAGAGATCTGAGCCCCCAGCTTACCTTTCTAGTCTATTTCTATCACCTCCTGTATCTTCTTTCAATGAGATGCCAGGGCGCAACTTACAGGAGGCCGAGTCTTCTTTTGTTTTGTTGGGGTTTTTTTGTTTAGATTTTGTTGTTGTTTTTGGTTTGGTTTTTTTTTGTATGTGCTTTTTTGTTGTTGCTATTGTTGCTTATTGTTTTGCCTTTTGTATCCTTTCTATTATTTTGTATTCTCTTCCCTCCCCCCCCGCCAGTGTGTAAATGGAAGCTCTGAAAGCTGATAGTAAAACCGGGAGGTGGGACACAGGGCAGAAGATGAAGAAAAAAAAAAAAAGAAAAGAAAAAAAAAAAGAGAGCGAGAGAGGGGAGGAGGAGAAGGAGTGAGATTGAACGATAGAGAGGACAGCCCTAAATGGGGATTCAAATTCTAATTCCACCCATAGGAGGCGTTCAAAACACTGATGGCTGCTGAGCTTGCTTTCGTTTTGTTGTGTATTAACACCTCTGTGTCCTCTGTGCTTCACAAAGAAGTCAATGGATTCTCAACGCATTCTGTTTAAAAAAAAAAAAAAAAACAACATTCCATTTTAGAATAAATCGGGTTTTTTTGGTTTGTTTTTTAAAGAGGTTGTTAATGATTAACTTTGTTTTTCTTTTTTTTTTTTTAATCAAAGAAAAAAAACGGGGTTACCTTTGCTTTGTAAGAAAAAAAAAGGAGGTAAACTAGTATTTGAGAATTTATTTTTTTGGTGTGTGTGTGCTTATTTAAATAGGGTTACACGAGGTTAGGAATTCGAGTTTAGATTGGAAGACAGAACAAACATTGCACCACTAACAGGGATAGGCAACCTTCGCAATCCAGATGTTGTGGACTACATCCACCATAATGCTCTTACACCCGTAATGCTGGCAAAGCATCATGGAAGGTGTAGTCCAAAACATCTGGAGGGCCGGAAGGTTGCAAATGCCTGAAGTAGGTTATGTCCAAGCTGACCTTCTTAGGACCAGAGTCTACACCCTGTAACAATCCTGGCATGTCAGTGGTCCGTGTGGGGTTAATTTAATCATCTTGTGTGTATTGCAAAAAAAAAGGCTGTGAATTAGAAAAAAAATGCACAAAAATGGCTTATTTAGTCATGTTTTTTTTTTACCCTGTTATGCGTATCAATGAAAATATATTTGTTATCGTGGTGTTTGAGATTGCCCTTACTCAGTCATGCCCCTTTTGCACCATATACATTGAAGATCCACCACAAGCCAATAATGACATTCCTTGGAAATGATAAGGGTTAAAAACAGCTGATGTGATTATTAACATTTTAGCACTTTTTTATTAAAATAAACGCTACAGGAGAGAAAGCGTTAACTTACAAAAAATAAAATCTCCCCGCAAATCATTACAACTTCCAAAAATGTGGCAAACATATTGGCAGTGTTATGTCATATGTCACTAATGTGAAAACCCTCTGCAAAGTGCTCTGAGCTGGGAAAAAGCTTTATAACTACAAGGATATCCTAACCCTTTTCTTACTGATGTAATCATATTAAAGGAGCATTCTCGTCTGTGGGCTATGGCTATGCACTTTGGCTATGGGTTGTGATATTTGTTTTGTTAATATCAAACTTTAAAAAAAATGTTTTTATTTAAATCATATGCTAGCTTGAACTTGCACAGTCGAAAATACTATGCACATTTAATTTAACCCACATAGTGCCATCCATACAGTTGAGTGTGTGTGAAAATGACACTTTTGACTCAATGTGCAAGCATGTATGTGCTCATTTGGCCTTTTTAAGCAGATCCCAAATATACATAAATGTTGCTGCAGTGTAGTGGATCACTGAGGTCACCCTAAAAAAATAAGAGCTTTAGACTTACATTTGACTCAGTAAGCTATTCAATATTGTTTACTAGGGTGAGGAAGTGAGGAACTGCCACTTTCAGAGACGTGACAGTTCCTCTTTAAATCCTATAAATGTCACTTTGTGTTCCACAGCTTTTAAAAGCAGAGTGCACAGACATATATGTATTAAAGGAATACTCCAAGCATCATAACCACTACAGCTTCTTTGCAGCCTTCAGGAGATCTAGAAGCCAGAGCCTTGGAGGCTTCTGTTAGCTCTTCTGAGCTCAAGCTTGTACTTCAAGTCAGCTCCTTTGCTGTGAGTGTCAAATGATCGCTTTAGTGGTTATGGTATGCGGACTGTTCCTTTAAAATAAATAAATAAATAAGACATCACTATTGTTAAGGCATGCATATAGCAGGACTTGACCAACGTTGTTTGTAGAGCATTTTGAAGATGAGAGGAAATTAAAAAATAATATAGAAAACATTTTTGCTTTGTTGTTTTTTTTTTAATAAAGTTTCCTCAGTGCAAGCATTTCCCCTTATGTTGACATCTTAGCAGCAACAAGGAAGTGGCCCAACAGGTTCAGCCACTGAGCATGCGTATATGCGTTACCAGAGTGCTACAGTATAATGTGTTTTTTTTTTTTCTTTTTATAGAAAAGCAGTATAATGTGTTTTTTTTTCTTTTTATAGAAAAGCAAGTGCTTGCATTGTCGAATTATTATTATACTTTTTTTATATTTATAACACATTCAGCAGCGCAGTCCACAGGTACAATTGGTACAAGTACAACGACAAAGGTACAATACATTTCAGAGACATTTTAACAAACAAATCCAGGAGGATTTGAGAATCTTATTCCCATGGGAATTTACAATCTGGATGGGGATTGGTCAGGAGGGGTGAGAAACACGAGGTGGGCACTGCAAAGGTGAGGACGATGTTACAGAGAGAGACAAAAGCATTTATTGGTTAAGTGGAGTACATTAATTACTGAGTTAAGTGGTAGGCTTACCTGAACAAGAATGCCTTTAGGGAGTATCTAAAGGAGGGCAAACTAAGGGAGTGTCTGACAGTGCAGGGAAGTGCATTAACACAAGATAAGTCCTGCAGTCTACCAGTCAAAACAAAGACTGAAAATATTACTGCATATGAAAAACCTTAAGATTGGCAACAGCCCTGAGAAGTTTACTACTTGCCAGATTTGGAAGCAGAACACGGAGCTATATTATGCATTATGTATTTTTTTTAATTATTTTTCAAAACCTGAAAAAACTCCCAAGTGGCATAGTAAAAGAACACTACAGGCAGCCGTAGACCATTTGCAATGCATTATGCAGGTTGGCCTAGAGTAATCTGCGTGAAAATGAGGTATTACATACCTTTCCAACCTTTTAACTGGGCAAAGGAGACGCTTTAACTTTAAGGGTGTGAGTGGGGGTGTAGCCAGAGGCTGGGCTGTTCTGAGAAATTATAGGTGACTCACTAATAACAATTTATATAACTAAAATGTAGTTTGGAAAAGTACTTTATTTACACAGACTAATTTCTGAACATATTTTTGCATTTTAAAGATAGACTACTGTGAGCATAGGCGTGCGCACGTTTCCTGATGCCGGGAGCTGGAATATGATGTCATATTCCGGCTCCCAGCTACTGTAGACAGTTGAGATAGAGACAGGTGTCCGCCCCACTGGACCCCAGGGACAAGTCCACGCCAGCACTCCAGGTAGGGAGGCTGGGTGGACATTTTTTTATTAAAAAATAATAATTTGTATGTGTGTTTGTGTCTGTGAATGTGTGTGTATGTGTGTCTGTGAGTGTGTGTGTGTCTGTGAATGTGTGTGTGTGTCTCTGTATGTGTATGTGTGTCTGTGAGTGTGTGTCTGTGAATATGTGTCTGTATGTGTGTATGTGTGTGTCTCTGTATGTGTGTGTGTGTCTGTGAATGTGTGTGTCTGTGAATGTGTGTGTCTGTGAATGTATGAGTGTGTGTCTGTAAGTAAGAATTTAGACATACCAAGAATACTAAACTCTTACAAAAGAGGAACATTGGGATAAAAAAGAGGGACAGAGGGATTTGGGTACAAAATAGGTACTACCCCTACTAAATAGGGACACTTGGGAGGAATGCTATTGGGCTCCATGAAGGCTAATATACATACATTAACCACATGTTACAGTTACCTTTAATGCAACTGTATGTATTTGTGTATGTAAATCAGATATCCAAACAGTTCTGGTACTGGTGGTGTGCTCTTGTCCTGCGGTCCCAGGATTCTTCCCTGGTGTCAGGCTTTTGTGGACATCAGGGAAGTGTACCAAGATTTCACAACTCCCTATAATGGTAGGTATGGTATATAATGAAAGCATGTTTAAGAGCATATATTTTCTTTTTCTATGTTTGTTTATAGAATTAGTGTGAATATGTGTGTGCCTCTATGTGTATTGCTAGAGTGAATGCATTTGTGTATTTATATATAATATTTGTCCATATGAAATCAAGCATATTTGATTGTAGTACAGATGTATAAATTTAGTTTTTTTTTTGTATGTAGTGTCAATGTGTGTGAATGCACAGTTGTACATGGTACAAACGTGTAAATACAGGTGTATATTTATGTAAAATGTCATTGTGTGTATGGAGAGATATATTTGTGCAGACTATCGATGTGCGTAAAAGCAAGAGTGAGTTTATGTGGTGTGTTGGTGTTTGTATACATTTTTATATTTGTGTGTCAGTGTATGTCAATGCAATGGGGCTTTTGTGTGTAATATCGGTGCAAGTCAAGTGTTTATGTATACTGTCAGTATGTATGAGCATGTTTGCAGTGTGTGCGTAATGGGATGAATACAGCTGTGTATTTTTCTGTGTTTATGATTCTGGTCTCGCTATTTCCACCTTCTGTGTCTATCGCCATTTTCTCCACCTCTTGTAATCCTCTTCACATATTTTTCAAAATTCCTCCTCCACTTATGTATCTCCCTGTATGTGTATATCTCTCCATCCTCAATCATATTTGTGTCTCTTACTATCCTCCTCTCTCATCATCTCTGTGTGTGTCTCCACATTCCTATTCTGATTATTGCAATAAAAATGAGTGAAACTTTAGAGGGGGCCATCTGTATTGTTCTTCTGTGCCGGACCAATACTATGGTGTGACAGCAATGGTATGTGTGAGAAAGGGGACGGGATACGGTATAATGTGTTATACTGCGGAATTACTATGATCTAGCTGTTCACTTTCAATCTTCCCTCATTTGCTGCAAATCTGATACTTCCCTATTGATCAGGAAGTGGCTGATTATTCTGAGTTAATCCTGTACATTTCGTGGCTTTGAGAGGAAGCTGCAGCATATTTCAAAAAGCTTGCACTTCAGGAGGAGTGTGTCATGTATAGCTCTGCAGTCCTTAAATACATTAATGGACTTGTCACACAAGCATATACGAAGTTAGTGCTCCATTTATTAAATAAATGTATCTATTATAGCTCGGAATTTAGGTTGTTATGCTGTTTGCATTGTCCATTTAAGCACGGCAAATTATCTAACTTTAAAGGGTTACTCCAACCACCACGAATACTTTAGTAATTTGAAATGGTCATGGTGGTTGGAGTCTGGATGTGTAGTGCTTCTGCTTGAAACGCTGTACATTCATAGATATATACATCTGTGTGTGGGAGCTAGTTACACCTCTGGCACGCGTCACTTAAGCAACCCAGAACTCTGTCCCAGACTGCCCAATGTCAATTCTGCGCATATTTTACCATCTGGAGAGAAAAACAAGTAGCAACAGAGGTGAGAACGGACAACAGCTCAATTAGCCTGCCCTTCAGTGGGTCCCCGCTTAGATCTTAAGCTGGTTTTAGCTCATTTTGTGCCATTACAGAGAGAACATATATTTATTTATTTATATAATATTTTACCAGGAAAGATACATTGAGATTTCTCTCGTTTTCAAGTATGTCCTGGGTACACAAATCATTGCATTGTTACAATTAGGGTACAATAAAATACAAAAACAATATTAATACACAATAAATAAAAAATTTAACATAGAACAGGCAGGAAATATATAATCAACCATGACAGGTGCATTCTGTTTTGAGGTATGTAGAGAGGGATCTCTTAAAGGACTTTAGGCTTAGGGAAGATTTTAAATTGTGCGGGAGGTCGTTCCACAATTGCGGTGCTCTGTAGGAGAAGGAGGATCGGGCTGCTTTCTTTTTGTATTGAGGTAGACTAAGTAAAGTGTTGGTACTGGATCGGAGGTTATAGGAAGTGGGAACAGCTGAGGAAAGCATTGTGTTCAGGTAGGGTGGGAGTTTCCCAGAAAAGCTCTTAAACACAAGGCTGGAAAGATGAAGGGTGCGTCTGGATTCCAGCGACAGCCAGTTTAGTTCTTTTAGCATGTCACAATGGTTAGTCCTGTAATTACATTGTAGCACAAATCGGCAGAACAAGTTATACAATGTGTTGAGTTTATTAATGTGGGATTGCGATGCAGATGCATATACTACATCCCCATAATCAATGATTGGCATCAGCATTTGCAGTACAATCTTTTCCTTTACTGTAGGGCTTAGGCAGGATTTGTTTCTGTACAGGGCACCTAGTTTTGGATAAAGTTTAGATGCAAGCTTTTCTATGTGCAGGCCAAAAGATAGATTGGGGTCTAACATCATACACAAGTATTTGAAAGAGTGGACTGCAGTCAGTGTGCCATTTGAATTTGTTTTGATGGATAGGTGGGAATTTTGTACTTTGTGTAATTTAGGAACTGTTCTAAAGATCATATATGAAGCATATCAGATTGGTCCCACCCATACAGGCAGTCCAGATCCGAAATGGCAGCAAGTTCCCTCTGCATGAGAGATACAACTGTGATGGATAGAAATTAATGTTAGTAAGATGTCTATTTACTATGTGCATCTGTGCTTTCATTAACTACTCAAAATGGCCACTAGAGCACCCCCTCCCATCGACTAAGGAATTTCATGTAACACGATGGCGTCTCCATCCGGAGCTGCATCCAGGATGCCGTTGACCTTACACCCTTTAGGAAGTCCATCAAGATAAAACACTTAAACAAATACCAATTAAAATGTACATTTCATGTCCTCCCATATTTTGCATATGATGTTTTTCTGCCCTTTATAAGGGCTTGCCGCCCCCGAAGTAAACATTCCTTGAAGATTTCCTTTAACTGAACTTTTCTGTGCAGTGTGATTTCTTTTGACGTGCACGCATTACTACATTCTTTAAATATTTGGATAGGGGCAGATATTCAAGCAAACACTTGGTTTGGTCTAAAACAACTTGGCACCCCAGATGGAACTCCGGGTTCTGTCTGACAACCAGCCATCCTACAAGACTCTGAGGCAGACCTGCAGTGATGGGACGGAGACTGATCACCTCTGATATATGGTAATGACTGCCTTAGCACCTTGCCTATATATCCTGTCTCTGTAATTGACCTGTCTCCGTGTCTGTGTCAGCTGCTGGAGGGAACCAAAGACAGGTAAATAGCTTGCCCGGAGTCTCTTTGTATTGAACCTGTATATTGACTATCTGCTGCCTGGGTATGAACGTATTTTGTGTGAGTGCGCCCCCACAATGGCCGTGTGCGGTGTAGTAAGCAGCGTTGTGGGGGAGAAACTCCTACAATAGCCGTATGCACAGTAGCAAGCGGCGCTGTGGGAGAAGGATTCCTGTAACAGCTGTGTGCGTTGTAGCAAGCAGTTTTGCAGGGAGGGAGTTCCTGCAGTAGCTTTGTGCGGAGTTGCAAGCAGCTTTGCAGGAGGGGGGTTTCCTGTAATAGCTATGTGCGGTGTAGCAAGCAGTTTTGCAGGTAGGGGGTTTTCTGTAGTGCTGTGTGCGGTGTGGCAAGTGGCAGTACAGAGATTATTAAGTACGGGTACAAGGAAGGGTTAAGGGAAGGGTAAATGTGTTTTAACCAAATATGCTTTTTGGGTTCTTGTTTGCAATAAATGTAGTTGTTTCCTGTTTGTCTCCTTTCTCTTGTATTCTTTTGTTGAGAGAAGTGTTTGGTCACACACTACTTGCTACGCTCCAATCCGTGGCCTCCTCGGGTGGGCGGACCCAGTGATTAGTGTACGTTTTGGGAAGACGCACGCAGGGTTAACCTCCGTGGCAGTCGAACACTGTAGACGCTCTCTTTCCTGTTTGTTTCTATCTTGTAACATATTGTTTAGAGAGGATGGGACAGGAGCTTGCGAAACCCATTAAGTTATGTGGCACTAATATGTCTTCCAGCGGATGGCTGCAGCCAGAAGGCTGGCGTAAGCTGCTAAAAGAGAAAAAGGGAATATTGCAGGACAATAACCTAGTAAAGACAGCAGAAGCCTGATTTAGAGTTGCCAGAGCAATTCACCAGGAAGAGTGGGTGGAGGAAGAGATAGATCTAGGTGGTCAGAGAATGTATGCCTATCATAAATTGTAATACTAAGGGTGATGATGAAGCCCCATGCCAGCCACCGCCCTATAATGGCGCCTGGCACGAAGAGAAGGAGGCTGGCCCAGTCCTCGTGACCTCAACCCAATTACCAGTGTCCAAAGTCACGCCTCCCTGACCCCCACCCCTGTTTACCCCGTCCTTAGGGCGGATGGTTCATACTATTTCCCCATCCCTGTTATACCTTCCCTCCCTGCCCCTTCCGTCCCTGCCCCTGTTACACCTTCCCTTCCGGCCCCTTCCTTCCCCACCCCTGTTACCACTTCCTTCCCCGCCCCTGTCATGTCTGCCACTTCCTTCCCCGCCCCTGTTACCACTTCCTTCCCCGCCCCTGTCATGGCCACTCCCGTCTTTGCAAACGGACCACTAGATTCCATGGATGAACCACCCATTCTCACACCCCACACCTCCCTCCTACAACCCTTCCGACTTTCCCCTACGCCCATTACCAACTAAGCACCACAGGCCCCTAACTCCTCCGAAGCCGCTAAGTCCCATGGGTATAAGGACAACGGTAGCTTATTGGGGGACAGTCCTTCACAACCTCATAATGAGAATCCCAAAGTCCAACATGTTGAGAACCCTATGGTCCGGTTTCTCACGGACAGGGCCCCTTTAATGTATGTCTCTTTTAACCCATCCCAAGCTGCAATCCTGGTGGGCTCTCTACCTGACCCAGAGAAACATCCTATGCCCTTTTACCGAACGATTGTCCAAATCCAAAAGACCTACTCTGCAGCATGGCGTGATTTATTTAGTCTCTGTGAAATAAAAGCAGGGGATGCTTATTGGCCCATTATGGAGAAAAGTTTCTCTAGTGCCCGACTCCTAGCAAAACTGATTTCCCCTCAGGCACTGAATTCTGTGAGCAGCTCCGTAACTGGGCCTCAGATAAATTAGCTGATCAGGCTACCTGCATTAACGATATTACTCAAGAAATGTCTGAATCTGTGGAGAAATATCACTCCAGGTTGTCTCAAGTCTTCTCCGATTTGGGTTTCAGTTTATACAATAAGGCCCATGCCCATACCCAAATGCTATCTGCAGCCTTCGTACAGGCCTTAAAGAGTCTATTCGCAAAGGCCTGATTCTGTCCCGTCCCGAGTACAGAGTAATTCCCCTGGATACCCTTATGTTGGTTGCTAAGGGCCTGGAATCCTGCCAGCCTCCCAGGAAGTCTGCCCCTCTCATGTTCTCTCGCCCTGTATCCTTACCTTCAGGCCTACCCATGGGTCAGCAGTCATTTCAAAAGGGATTGTACTGCCACAAGGGTTTTTAGACAAGCTCCCCCACGGAATGGGATATTGCCCTACCCCGCAGCTAGCCCCTTTGTAGCCGCTCACCCAACTGCCAGTTACCATGCTGCCAGTAACCCTTCTACCAACTATCCTGCTGCTAGCCACCCGCAGCAGCCAACCGCACCGACGCTGGCCCTAACCAGGATCACCTGGATCTCTTGCGCTAGGTAACTGGCAAACCTGTGTCACCTACCCCTGTCATGGCAGTGTCTAAAGGGGATAAGGGGGGCCCCTATCCACGGTAGTCCTGCCTGTAGAAGGCACCACTAGATTCCATGGATGAACCACCCATTCTCACACCACCTTCTTAGTTGACACAGGTGCAGCCAGAAGTGTCCTTAGAGAGCAAGACCTGCCTGACTCCTCATTCATGTGTAATATTGATGCCTCTTGTGTAGGGGTAGATGGCACTCCTCGAAATAGCCTTTTACCTAAGCCCCTGAAGGTTGGCAACTTCCCTGATCTCCTGGCCCATTTTATGGTGTCTTCTACCTGCCCCATTAAACTGTTAGGTGCAGATGTCCTCTCCTGCTTGCAGGCCTCTATCACCTTTACTCCTGATGGCCAGATTAAAATGTCTTCTCCCCTGTCTGCTGCTGATTCATCAGCTCTCTGCTCACTACCCTTATTACTCCACCTGGAGGAGCCTGCCAAGAATGCAAGGGTACTAGACACCTAGACTCCTTACAGAGATGTTACAGTCTTAACCCGGCCACTCTTCTGCCACTTCCCGAGGGGGGACCTGGATGGAATTGGTACAGCCTGGATGTAGACCTAATCCCCAGCTGCTTCCTTATGACTGAAGTCAAAAAGGCCCAAACCCTGCCCTCCACCTATGATACTCAGACTTTTCCTCACTCCACCTTGTGGTTTAAACCTACTTCAGGTCCAGACCCACACTATGAAGAAGACTTGTTCCAATTGGTGGCAGTGGAATTCATCATAACTGACCTGTTCTGTGATCCCAAGGGCAACAGCGTGGCCCTAGTCCGCCTGCCCCCAGAAGCTACTCACCTGTATCATCACTGGGACACAGCTATCCCACACATCTCTATAACTAAGTCACTTCAGAACTCATGGAAAGATCTTGGCTCTATGGCAAAACTGTGGAGCTCTAAAGACCAGACCCAGCTCTCTGAGAAAGGTATCATTAAACAAACCTTGCATTGGAGAGTGATTGGCTATCCCCAATTCCATGCAAAAGCTGCATGTACCGCAATCCCTCCTATAGAACATGATCCAAATCCACCTCATGATTGCTTTGAACAGATGGATACAACACATCTCCCAACTATACATGATGCTGCTCTACAAGAACCTGACTTCACCATGTTTGTGGATGGCTCCAGATATGCTGATGAACAAGGAAGATATCATACTGGATTTGCTGTCACCACAGTGGATGAAGTACTTCAAGCATCCTCACTCCCCTCATCCATGTCTGCACAAGAAGCTGAGCTACAGGCTCTTACTACAGCATGAAAGATCTCTGAAGAAAAACGCGCCAATATCTACACTGATTCAAGATATGCACTTGGCGTGGCTCATGATTTTGGAGTAATCTGGAAAACAAGAGGATTTCTCACAGAAATGGCACACGGGTCAAACATAGCACAGCCATCAAGGATCTGATGGATGCCCTACTCCTCCCTGAAGAAGTGGCCATACTCAAGGTAAAGGCTCACGGGAAACTGAACTTGGATGAAGCACAAGGCAACCATCTACATGATCAAGCCACCAAGCAAGCCGCGTGTGCACCACAGGAAGTGGACAGAAGAGTGTCCGCTGAAGAAACCCTCATATTCACCATGCAGACCTTACCCAGAGATCTCAAGCTCCTGAAGGAACAACAAGCAGTTGCTGATCCTGAAGAAATTCAAAGCTGGAAACAGAAAGGGGCAACCCTTAAAGACGGGCTGTACTCCAACAATCTCAAGTTCTGTTTACCCAAGAGCATGTACTCAGCAGTGGTCCAGTGGGCCCATTTAGCATCACACCTATCTAAGACCCTCACGAATTCCCTGATCAGCAAATACTATGAAGCACCTGGGATTACTTCTTTGACAAACAGCTACTGCAGATCCTGCACCATCTGTGCCAAATGCAACCCAGGCAAGATGGAAAAAGCCCCCCCGAAGCACCTAGCCAAACCCCACTATCCCTTTCAAAGAATCCAGGTTGATCACATACAAATGCCAAAGAGTGGTCAGTTTGAATATGCACTAGTCATAGTGGACATGTTATCAGGATTGCCAGAAGCCTACTCAGTCACCAAAATGACAGTCAAAACCACAGCCAAATGCCTGCTTACCGAAGCGATATGCAGATATGGGGTCCCCGAAGTAATAGAAAGTGACCAGGGACCAGCCTTCCCAGCCTCAGTAACCAAGGAGATTTGGGCAGCACTGGGGGTGACCCTTGCATTCCACACACTCTATCACCCTCAGAGTAGTGGCAAGGTAGAGTGCATGAATGGCACCCTAAAAGCTAGAATTTTAAAGATGGCCCAAGAGTCTCTCTATTTCTCTGTTCAGTGTAAGATACACACCAAGAGGGAGGTTTGCTTTGTCCCCTTATGAGATTCTGTTTGGATCAACACCTAGACTCGGATGCTATAGCGAAGTTCCAGCCTCCTTGTTACTATATCAGACTCAATCCCTGGCAGACATATATTGGTTATGTGGGGACATGAAGATTAGGACAAGGTTGGAAGGCCTATGGTGGGGGGAATGCGCCTTGCCCCTACACATAATATCTGACCATCCCCAGAACAAAGAATCCCCAGAAGAAACACCGCCGCTATGGGGTAGATCTCAAACAGTGCCGAAGTTTTTGTGAAAGCGGGTAACCCTAGTGCTTAGCTAGGCCAAGCGTCCCTCAACCTTCTCTCTTCGAAGATGGCTGCGAAACCTGCATGACCTGCAGCATCCATCCATAACACAGGGGAGTTTAATGTCAACGGTGGTATGAACAAATTTCTCCCATTCCAGTCTGACAGGAAATGGTACCACATGGTCAGATCCGCCCTAGCCTGAATGTCCAGTGTAACCCTGCTGTCGTTGTTGGGTAAGTCGGGTAACAAACTGAGTAGACGTGAGATGAATGCTCATCCCTGTGGTATTACTCTCATGGCGAAGTTCAGAGAGCCCAGGAGTGGGCTCATACCTAGGAATACCGAGGAATGACGCAACCTCTACCCAGATTCTCTGAACTTTGTCCACTGGCAGGCTAGCTTGCATGGCTGCTGAGTCTAATTCGATACCTAGGCAGGTTAGTTTGGTAGTGGGGCCCACTGTCTTGTTCTCGGCCACTAGTACCCCTAATGTCTTGAATAATGCAACCGTCTTGTTGATGCTGTGTGGTACCACGTCTGGTTTCTCTACTGTTAGGAAGTCGTCCAGATAGTATATAATTACTGGACAACAGCAGATGGTTAACAGTCGCCAACACAGTGTCTCTGCAAAAATATCAAACAATTTGGGGCTACTTTTGGCCCCAAATGTCAGCCGGTTCGCAAAGTAGTATAGCCCTTTCCACCTTACGCCATGCAAATGCCATAGAGAGGGGTGCAAAGGGAGCAGCTTGAAGGCATTTGAAATATCGGTTTTCCCAAGCCAAGCTGCCACCCCTGCTTCCAATATGGCCTGTATGGCATTATCGACTGTAGCGTACTGTAAAGAAAACTTGGCCGATGTTATAAGCGAGTTTAGGCTTGGTTGTGGTGCTGGAATGAGGGGCTGACAAATCGATGATTAACCATGCTTTATTGTTGTGCTTCACCAGTGCAACTCCTATTGGGCTGGTTCTCCAGCAAGAGAATGGTGGCTGTGTGAATGGCCCTAACATGAAACTATTCCCTTCAGCTTGCAACAGAATGTCTACTGTTGCCGGGTCAGTAGTGGCAGATTGTAGGTTCCTGCATTCAATAGTTTCTGACGGTAGTGCTACCAACCCAGTGTCTCCGTGAAACCCGTGTTTAGAAATTGTACTAAGTCTCTAGATGGATGTGAACTAAGGTAAAGGCTAGTGTGTCGACATTGACTTCAGTCTGTCATTTCTTGGGGAACAAGCGGTTAGGACACATTTTCTTAGCATGGGCTCTGTGGCAGATGGTGCAGACATGTAACAATCTGCAAGCGCTGAGGCTGCAACCACTTGATTAAAATTATTACATACTGCGCCTTCCCCAAGAAAACTATTGGCCTACTTAGTTTGTCTTTAAATGTCCTTTGGGCGGTGCTACTGGTGCTTGGAACTGCGTAGCTGGTAGTTGGAAGACTTGGTTCATTTGGGCACAAGTTGGTGGCATGGGAATTGGATGAACAAATTGCGCAAGACGGGGTGGTATGAGGCCAGAAAAGTTCGGTATCTAAGTGCCTCCAATCTGTTCTTATATTGAATTGTACCAAAGCTGCTGCTGCTTTAGCAGAAAATGACTTGTGATAATCAAAAAACGTATGGCCACCGTACTTGTGTCCCAGATCCACCAACTTGTGCAAATACAAATCCAGTTCTTCTCTACGATGGGGAAAACTGGTGCATACTATGTCTCTATATATGCCAAAAGCTAGGTCGAACTCCGGTATGGTTAATTTTTTACTTAGTCTGGGGTCTATAGCTTTCATCACCACTGACAAATCCCCATAGTTATAGGTCTTATTTTCCACCACGTCTTGAGACGCTATCAATAGGGAAATAAGGTTGACGTCTTTTCCCTCTAAAATATCTTTCCTAATGTTAGGAGGTACCAAGTGTGCTGGTGTGACAATGTGAGTGATAGGATTTTGTACGATTTGTGCCCCTGTCACATTATCCTGTGCTGCTATGTGTTCAATATCTGGTGTGAGATTGATGTCAGGCACCACGACAATTGGCTAAGGTGCTTCCAGTCTGTCCATTCTCTGGCTGATATTGCTAATGGATGCCAGTTTAGATGTCATGGTGACTTGCAGCCCAGCTAAGGTTTTGTTCATATTGTCCTGTGAGCTGGTTCCTGGTTGAGGAGTCTCGGTGGTTGTCATCATAATCCTGTCATGCGGTAACACTTCCGGGTTCGGTACTCCGCTGTGCGCAGCCTGACCCCACCCCCCTCTGACGCCGCTCTGACGGTATTTAGGGAGACCGCGCCAGAGAGAGGGGGCTTGATGATACTGGGAGCTACTTCCGCCAGACTTACCTCTCCACAGGCTCTGGCAATGTGGGTCCTACTTCCGAGTATACACGCCGGCTCCTGGGACACGCCGGCTCTACAAGCTCTGATGTCGTCCTAGCCTTCTGGGCTAAGAAAAGTATACTTCATGCCATAGAGGATTACTGAAGAACAGAATCTCACTTACTTTACAAGTGGACCATATCTCTGAACTATTGGAGGACTACTCACACTAACCTTAAGTGTATCTTTCAGCTATTTGTCTACGATATAATTTAATAATGAACTAATGCTTGCTTACTTAAATCTTCACTGCTTCAAGCTACTAATTATATGCAGGACAACTTCCATCATGCTTATTCACAATGAACTGTTTCTTGCTTTGCAAATACACTCAGTGCCTTAAGCTACAAATTATATGGAGGACAACTCCCATCATGCCTATTAACTATGAACTGTTCCTGCTTTGCAAATATTCTCAGCTACTTGCTTAAAGTTACTATTGAAGATTATTCTCATTAACCTAAAGAATGTTACTTAATGCATCTTTGAGGAAATACTTATTAATGAACTTTGTGTTGTTGATTACTTGCTTCTTCTTATTGGATTATTGCCTAAATGCAATTCATTTAAGTTTAACACTTATTAAAACTTCGTTTGATTCAAGTTACCAGCAATTCTCTCTTTTCTTAAAGCTACAGTATTGATACGTTAAAGATTCTCCGTTTCTTCACTATTGTAATTAGGGAGTTTTACAAGCTGCAGCTGAGTTCCAATCCAAATCACCCAAGTAGCGTAACAAATCCTACATAGCTCAGCTTTCCTTTCCGTGGCCGGATACGGTACACCCCTACATCTGAGTTCAGCAGTAATTTTAGGAATTGTCCATGACCTAAATGATCAAGGGCTATATAGATTTTCGTCTGTTGTTGGGGCCGTCGTAGGAGTTGGTGGTCTAGCTGGCGTGCTGGGTGCGGAGACATGTCCTATGTCGGAGGCGTGAGACATCCTATATGAATGAAAAAGTGTTTGATGTGACTTATTAGTAAGTTGTAGTAGATAAACAAGGCAGGTGAGGCCCTGCTACTTAACGCTGGACAGATAGGGGCTCTATCTATGCGTTGGACGTATGTCTGGGCCACCGAAGCGTTGTGGCAGGAAGGTGGGCCTCGATTAACATATAAAAGTAAACTGGGTGTGCCTGGTGAGGCCCTCTCTGTACTTTGGGTTTGTCAGGACTTATCTTTTAGATCGGCTCCGTTCTGACATGTCCGGTATGCGGAATCGTCCCCGCCCCCTCTCTGACACGGCTCTCTCAAGCTTTATAGAGACACCGCGCCAGTTTCAAAATTGCTTAGTGATTTCTGTTTGTGACTTCCGCAATCACATTGCTGGCTAAACTCTTCTTCGATAAGTTTTGTGTGCCGAACCTTGGACTGTTTAAACGGATTCCTGCCTTCTAATCTCCTCTGACCACAGACCGAATATTTGACTTCCCTGCTCTCTCCAATTTCCAAGAACCGGACTGTTAGAAGTATAACCAACCTCCAGGCTCAAACTAACCTGCCTTTGGAAGACAACTCCCAACAATCCTAAGTATTCATTTCAATATCTTCTCTGGGTTTTTGCATTACTAATGAACTGTAACCTGCTTACTAAAAAACTCTGCTACTAAAACACTGTTATCAACATCTCTGTTTCTATTGCTATTGTTTTATGCTTTCAACTAACAACCTGCAAAATCCACGCAGCCTTAAAGCTACAGTAACTTTCTTAATTAAAGGATTTTCATTTCACACTCTATTAGAAATAAGGAAATTTCAAATCTGCAGTTGAGTTCCACAATTATTCAACTTGTGACATAACAGGGTTGAGTACTGTGAAATCTACCTATGAGTTGGACCGAAGGTGAATACCTCTGGGATGAGGATGACCTGGGAAGTATTATGCAATTGTCGTAATTAGTGCGGTTTCTATGCCCAACTATTGTGCCAGTGCCTATATCGTGTCGTAGGTATGATTCCTTGACTAATAAGTACCTGACGAGTGGGTATTTAGGCTATGGCTGTACTTGTATATGCTTAGTTTGCTTGGCCTAAAATGAAAGTAATCAAAGTAAAACACCCGAAATAGGCGTACCCCTTCTCCTAAACAAATAAAATGGGTTTTTTTCGTTTTTTTTATTAATTTACCTGTACCGCAACTAAGCGTTTGATTCTATTTAATTCCTATTTTGACAAGATGTAAGGTGCGGTCTATATCTCTGTCGAATTGTTATGACCAGCATTGGCCTCAATGAATCTGTGACCTACGAGGGTTAGATGTAACAATATGCACTCTACCAGTTTGGACTATGATGTTTCTACCTCAGGGAAGATTCGCGTATAAGTTCCTCCTAAGTTAGCCATAATGAACGTACCGTATATTACAGGCAATCCCTTGTGCTGGGATGCTCGTGTGTTGCAATTGAGAACAAACCCACCTGCAAGGACATGACAATACAAATTTAACTTACCTCGTCTACCAGTATACCTACTTTTACCCATATGCCGTACACCTGATACTACGATACCGTTTACCTGCCCCCCTTAACTGCCGCTTCCACCGAGACTATACGTGATTATATCTATTTATTTACATACAGTTGTAATCAGACTGCGATGACTGTGTCCGCCCACCTCATTAATTTAAATTTATTTGCTTTACATTTTATATAAATCTCTTAAACCGATATGCATAAAGAAATATATATATATATATTGTGGATAGCCCCCGAAGTAATTTATAGCCCGTGACGTAACCTTTAATATGGACCAGTTGCAAAGTTACCCGATCTATATACCTATTATATTACTCTCCTAATACATCTTACAGATAACTACCACTCTAAAATAAAAACAGTTCCATACATAGCATGTCATATGTTGAATGCGTCCGTAGGTGGCATTGTGTGCTTCTATGAACGGTATAAATGTACTGCGATTCGTGTGTTAATGCCGTGTTCGTGAGTTTGATCTCGTTAGATCCGTGTGGGTTAGTACCGATATAAGCCGTTCGTGGATTAAGACTGTCCATTATGTGCTCCCACTCCCCAGGTCATTCTGTTATGTGGTTTGTGCATAATTCCCGTTTGCCTAGTTGTTCATGCGTCTGAATGTTCAATACTTGTAATTGGTATTCCCCCCCTTTATGCGTATTGTGTGTGCCATCGATTCGTGTGTTTAGGTCGTTCGTATGCCAGTACTCACGATTACCGGTATGTTGAAAATGGAAGTGTGACCCGCCGCTCCGGAAGCTGTGGTGCCGTGGGAAACCTGCTTGCCCGCGGTGAACGATGGCTACCTGCTACCGCCGTCTGTGCAGGCCTGTTTAACAGTTGGAAATCCTGCTGGCATGGAGGAGGAGTAACCTGGCTGGACTGGAGTTTGATTAGTGATTCCTGCCTTCTGGACCAGAACCGGAAGTAACCAAGCGCTGTCAGCAAGGTATGGAGGTAAGTAGTGAGTTTACATAGGTCGGTTGCAACCCCTCCCACAACTCCAGGCTCCAAAATAACTGCTGTTATTTGCCATTTAAATTACTGGACTAATATGGCTACTACAATCTCTTCCTCTATATATATTTAAATTATTTATTATTAAAGGAATGATCTAAGTTTAAAGTGGGAATTTTGAATCCATATACCAAGTTGATTGAGTGTTACTCAGATATAATGATGTAAGTAAAATTAGAGAATTATTTTGAATAAAAACCATATTGCTGTTTTGTTTTTGTGTTTTAATTGATTCTCTTTCAGTTACAATTATGGAAAAAAAAAATGTTAAAACATGCACCAATATTGCACTGCCTTTTCCATTTGTTGTTTTTCTCCTCATTTTTTCCTTTCTGTATATTATAAAAAAAACTTTTGAAATAAAGAGTGTTAAAATATAAAAATACAATAAAACACAACAGTCTAAGCATTGTTTGTGAATTGATTTATTGTCAGCTAAGGACTATAAACAGTGTAAAATATAACCAGTTTATTAAAAAAGTAAAATAAGAATATTTGTACATCAGGTAAAGCTTAAATACAACATTACACATTGGAAAAAAAAATGAAAACATTTGACAAAGTAAATTTGCCAGATTGGTAAATAAACAATCTATGCTGGCAGAAACACAAAAATAAACAAGTCTGATTGTTTTCATTATAATTAATAGAGTTTTTATACAAATAACATTTGCTAAAGCCCTAAAGGGCCCAATTTTTCCAATTAATATCCATTACAATAGTTACCCAACAGTTTGCAAACTGGGTTGCAGATTTACTCCTTCAAAATATATCAAAACTAAATAAAGTAGTAAACATATATTTGTTGAAGGCGTTAACATATACATTAATAGCGGACAGCTCTCTTGAAGTGCAAGACCTGTTCTATCCACATACCATGTAAATAATAGCTTTCTTGACCCATCTATGCAATATAAATCTAGCACGCATAAGTGAATGGAAATGTACTCAATAACTGAAGCTACTGATGGCAAAGGCTGGATTTCTAATTGGGTACACTAGACACTTCAATGTATAATTGTTTTAGAAATACCGAGGTATTCAAATGGAGGAACCTACTGCTAGCTCCACCCACATCAGTCCACATTCTACCATTGGGGTTTATGGTCCATCAAATGATGTTGTAGCCTCTCCACAAGGTCATAAATTGAATGGTCTGAAGTATACTTCTTGATCTAACAGATGATCGGCACTCATCTTCAGTGACTACTTACAATATAAAGATAAATGTAATAGAATCTTATAATTTCAGTAAATTCTCAAATTTGAAATAAATGTTTGTATGTAATATCTTGGCCTGCTTGATATATATAATAACATATTTGTGTTTCAGTTTCTCTCAACATTAGTTGACGAATAATAGTAGATGAATATAATTATTAACAAAAAAAAGTGTAAATATTATAAATATAAATGTCCCTTGATATTCAGATGTCTCACTTCAGCATGTAAATCCAGCCCTTAGAAAATTGTCTTTAAAATGTAACAGAAATGTTAGATGTTCCAAGGTAATCTTGGCTTTTTCACCACCACTATACTAAATATGCTACTTTACAAATGTACCAGTAATAAATATTTTAAAAAATATGGAATACATAAATCGAGAAAATCTTCAATTTAGGAGATTTATCATTTAAAATGGTAGATTCAATAGAAATATTTGTGGGACCAGTAAAAAAAAAAAAATGTTATCTTAAATTACGAGATTGATAAATCTTCAGCACAATTAAATTTTGCTCAAAATGGAAATGGCAAGTCTATAGCAACTTCAAGGAGATTCACTATGTAAGGTAGAACACAATTAACATTAGGTATTTTATTATGTACATTAAATTCAAACTTAAATGACTAACAAAATAAAACATAAAATACTGTACAAATAACTTATTCAGAAGCATATGAAAAATCGTGCAAAAGTATAAAAGTCCCATATGTATAAATGCCACTTGTAGGACTTTTGTCGTGTTCAAAATAAATGAAATTCAAAGGAACCAACTGTCTCCCATCAGTCCTTGCATAATCAGGGAGTAAAATACAAACAAAATGCCCATTTTGCACTTTTTCAACTAATTTTTGAATCAAAATTACAGTTTAATACAAGTGCAAATTAATATAAAACATTTTATGCTCGGTATCATGTTAAAAAAAGGACATACATTGTTGCAGAAATAAATCTAAAAGATAAATGCAATAGTACAATATATTATATTCTCTGCTCAGTGCCTAAAGAAATATTGAAATGGTATATTTAAATTTTTTAAAATGCCACTTTCGGAAAACATTGAAATAACAATTCAAATAACACTGACATTTTCGTAATGGAGACTCTAATGTGAGAATAAAAACTTTATTAAAACAGTCTGGTGCACTAAGTTAATACTTAAATAGACACTCCAAGCTGTGAAACTACAAACTTGTATCTGATAAAGCGTCACATAATACTCATATTACTTTGCATGATAACAGCCATTTTTTTAATGGTGCCACAACGTGCACATTTTTTCAATGCAAAAATTATTGAGACAATGAATTAAAAAATGTAGATTTTTAAATATATGCAAGTGTTTTCCCATATCGCTAAATAAGAAGTACTTGCATATACACAGTCTCTGTGCATTTGTTAATTTACTTGTATGCAACTTTACTATGGCTATTGACCTGTGCAAGCCTTTATGGCTTCCATATATTTGAACGAGGGAAGCTCTAAATATGCTGCAGTGTGCTGCCTTATAGACTTGTGTATTCGGTTTCAACAAATTGAAGTTCGTCCACTTATGCATTCGGTGGATCGTTCGAATTTCATAACACAGTAGCACCACATGGACATATCAACAAATGACACAAGCAATAAGAAAACAGTTTTATTCATTTTGTGATTTGGAGTTATGCTTTTGGCACTAAAAAATAATTTGATTGATGGGAAAAAGATGATTGGGCAGCCACTAAATGTTGATTTTATTCACAGATCAAGTGTGGAGTGAGCAATAAAGGAAAAAAGGAGGAGCGGTGAAATTATTTTAATGTATTTTAAATTTAATAAAGATATAATCTATAAATAGAATATTTTTTTTATTTGCTGCCTTTTTACCCTCTCTCTTGATCTGTGAACCAAATGGTGAGAAAATGGGCCTGTCAATTTACTGCAAAACATATACATCGTTCTTATATTGTGTATATATTTTGTAGTACACTAATTGGCTATTTTCAAACTATTTTGTTTCATCCAAGTCGTTTTTTACATGTACATGTACAGGTAATTATTAAAGTAACAGATATATATCAGATACATAGCTAGATAGCGTTACTCAAAGCTTAACCAAAGCTCGCTTTTGCAGCTGATAATTATGTTTTTTATATTTTCAGTAATCACAAATATACATCTATCTATGTGATCCTTCATGGAACACATACATAGAGCAAACCTTGTATGTGTGCATTATGAGAAAATCCTCTCACTTTGTATATGCAACACATTGCTCCTAATTTGTGTTAGAATTTTGAACTTTTTTTAGTGTCTATCACCATTATTTATTATGAAGAAATTCAACAACAGTTACTGCCCAAGTCATGGAATATACAAAATTTTCAACATGAGCCTGATGTGAAGTTTCTTAGAAAATGTAATTCTTATTTCAATTATATAATTTAAAAAAAGTTTTCAACTTATCACCTAATTGCACACTAAGAAATAATGACATATTCACTTATGCAGTAAATTTAAAGTCTTTAAAAAAGCTGGACATTTGATGAAATATGAAACTCAATTGAAACAGGAGTTTATTCACTAAACTTTGATTTATAGCGAATTGAAACTCTCCAATTTAAAAAAAATAAAATCCTGCAACTTTGCTTTTATCATAGCTTGGCTTTTCAATTTCTGATTTTAAAACACTACAATTTAGATCAGGGTAGGCAACTTTCAGCACTCCAGATGTTGTGGACTACATCTTCCAGAGATGGATTAAGAGCTCGTTGGTCCTGGTGCTGACAATTGCAATGCTTAATTTCAGAATTATAATGATGGAAAACACTAAAACAGTCATACCTCCCAAGCGTCATGTATCTGGTGGAGGTGGTGCTGGAGGGGAAACTCACAGAATGCAGCTATAAGAAAACACATTCCCTTTGCTAATCTCTTGCTTTCATCTCTAAAGAAAATCCATACCCACTTACAGCTGCGTCCGGTGAAGCAGGATTTTGGTGGTGGGGTAAAAGGGTGGGCCACTGATGCAAATCACGTAACAGGCATCGCCCAACGGCAGACATGCTAACAAAAGGGGTGGGTCTGTCCAAAGAATTAGAAGGACAGTCTGGGGTGAATGCATGTCAGGCTGCCCGCCAATCATGCAGGCTGGCCAACTAAGGGTGTTCTATATAAACAGCTTCCTGAGCTTGGCAGAAATGTGTCTCGCTCCCCACTTTCTGGGGACTGTCCCTCAGCAGAAGCTCCTTGTATGCAAACTGGGACAGAGAAAATTTAAATGTAGTGAGTGTAGAATTAAGGAGATATGCTACACTGTTAGAGAGTTTAAAGCAAGAGCATTTGCATACTGTACAAAGTCAGCTATACCTTAACTAATTTATAGTCAGCCAGTCCACACAGGTTGTGTTCAGTCATCATTGAATAGGCATACATATATGGAGCTTCAGCTCTTTCAGCCCCTATGTTAATCCAGGCCTGACATCTTCCCTGATGCTTTGCCAGCATTATGGTTTAAAGAGCATTTTGGGAGATGTGGTCTACAACATTTGGAATGCTGAAGGTTGTCTACTCCTGATTTAGAGTTTAGTGAATAAAGCCTTTGAAGTTTATAACTGAATATTTTTCTAAAGCTGACCTACATCAGTGAATGAACTAATATTCTAATTACACAATGTGCTAGTTGCCTAGACACTTAGTTGCAGATGATGGTTCATTAGAAATGTAAACCAAAAACACTTCGAAGCCAATATTTGGTTAATGTTGCAAATCATCAGATGGGAGGTCAACTATTGGTGACAACCACCAGTATGTTATCAGTTCTTAAGCACTTCCTTCCCTGCAGGAGCTCCTTATTTTGACAGTGTCCAATTTATGACATCGTTAACAGTCAGAAGACAGTAGCACATATTATTTTCTGGCTCTCTGTTTCTGCAATCAGGGTGAGTTAAAAAACAAAGTCAGAAGGCAATGTCACACATCCAATTTCTACATTAGATTTTAATTCATTCCTGTCTCTGTTATCTGACTCTGTCACAAGTCAGACACAGAAATAAGCCCCTTATACCATATCTACATGATATCTGAATCTAACTTAGGACTCCAACAGGTGAATAAATAGGATATATAAAGGAAACATAATTCAGATGTCAGATGCTAAAAACGGATGTGATAATGACTGTTTCTGACTTTTGACTAATATGGGTGTCAGATACAGAGATCAAGATGAGAGGCCAAACTGGATAAGACACCTGTCACTCTGACACTTAAATTTACCTGGGTATTATTTAGGAATCAGAAGTAGAGATCAGACAAAAAAAAAATATGACACTGTTTTTTGACTCTGATATATGATAATGTTATAAAATGGATACAGTATAGGATCTACTGATTTAGCACAGGTTCAACTAACAGATAGTTGACAACACTACTTTTTTCACTTGCACTTATTTAATTAGAAGCAATAACCTGGCTACGGGGACTACTTGATTTTAAATGGAAAGAAAAACTACCAAAAATAATATGTATGTTATATTGACAAAAGGCATTGTTGAAAACTGTTATTCTGCTATTTGAGTCTCACAATGATCCTTTGTGTTTTAAAAGTTGCTTAAACAATTGTATATCTGAAGCAATTTGTCTTTGTCTGAGACAGATATAAAATAGAAAAACGCACCATGATTGCTAGTGTAGACAAAAGCAAGGTGAACAGAATATTAAATATAAAACCCAAGGTAGCAGAGACTAGTAGCACAACACTACTTATTATGACAGTGTTTGCGTTAGGGTCAATTAATAATCAAGTCTCTAACTAACATACACTCTAACTAACAGCACACAGCCTGCAGTTCTGGTCAAGTATTAACAAAAATGACAAAAATATTACATACACACAAACATATAAATGTAAAAAAATCACAACCCTCTCTCATTGACCCTCTTTGTAGATAATTCAAAGATGTCTGTTATGAGTTGCAATATCTTTACAGAATTGAAGCACCGTGAGGTTCTACAATACCTTCCTAGGCCTTGCCAGATAAAATTTAAGTCATGTTTTCCAGTTACTGAGGCTCCTAACTAAGGAGCCTTCGCTAGAGAAATGTTAACATAGCGAGATGTCAGTTTGTCTATGCATAAATTTCTTGTCTGATTTTTCCAGTAATGATGTGCGATCTTTACTATTTTTAGTGGCATCTGCCATCTGGCATGTAAGTCTACTATGTCATTAATATTTATTTTTAATTAAAAAAATTGAAACGTTTGATTCAAAATGGCTTCTTCATGCAAGTACTCCAACACAGAAACTGCAAACAAGCTTGCAAATACTTGACAAACATACTAAACTCAGATAGTTATTCAATATCAAAATTATTACCTAAGAGCTTATTGAACTTTTCTTATTTTATTACAAATGCAAAGATAAACAACCCCTTAATGGAACTGTGCCTGGTTGAGCACATCTGGCAGTAAAAGGGTCATTTATACTATAAAAAAGAAAAACTATTGATGTAATTACCTGCTCTAACTGTGTAGTGTTAAATGTCAGATGTATGACATTTTAAAGCAGTGATAGTATTATAAAAAATATATATCGATCACAACTTAACAGAACAAACTGCTAAATTAATGATTCATATAGTATATGCATAGGGTATCTGTGCAGTATATGAAATGTGTGTATTACCTCAAAGCATACCTTAGGACAGCTCTGAAAATACATAAATATACATCTACAGGAGACAGACTTTTGAAAATATTCAAAAACATGAGCTCAAACAACTCAAAAAACATGTGTCAGGGAAGTGAAGTTGGAAGTGAACAAAAACAAAACACTTCCTATGTTTAAGGTACATAATAGTACATGGAATTCCATTTTGCATTCTTAGAAAAAGTCAATAAATAGAAGGCAGTGGGAGGGTTGAAGATGGAATCATCGAAAGGCACTTTATGGAAATTTGTCAGGATTTCCTTAACTGTTCCAAAAGATCAAAAATGTAGAAGTTTCCCCCAAAATTTTTTGATTAAAGGAATATATTTATACATATGAATCTGTTCATATAGTGTCATAGTCCTGTGGAAAGAGTCTGTTCAGTTTTTCTTTCATTCTGTCAAATTTATCAGTCAATGAACAAAAATTATCAATAAAAATTGACATCCTGAAACACCTTATGTGAACAGAATGGACACTTTTAAACACTTGTCTCTTTTCCCTTTCTATCCTTACATAGGAGGGCTTTCTTGCAGTAACACAACGAAACTGAAATCCGGCAAGTCATCGCAATGGTGCTGTGATTGCCTAGATATCCCACAATCTCTATCAGAAGATGATGTAAGTCATTCAGACATCATCAGGTCTTCAAGCATGGAATATTGGGTTCTTCATCCTTCATATACGCAGGCATGTTACACGTTCTATCCAGCTTCACTTTTTGGCCAGTAGCCATGGAGTCTGACCCTTAAAATTACCAAATAAAAGTACTATTGTAAGCAGCTAACCGGGAAGGATTACATCAATTACAGTGTTACATCATATTAAAAGACTGGGGTTCTAACATTTGTTTAACATGTGACTCTAAATGCAAATGTTCATAGCTCTCTTTCTTAACTATATTATTCTAAGTCCCTGATGTATTTTTAGTGTGTCAGCAAAACCTTTCTTCTAGCCATGTGATAGAATTGAAAATGTTCCTTTAGGAATGCAGAAACTGCAATATTTAAATTATCCTTATACAAACTAAGTATTTAAAAGATGCAGAGATGATAAGTTTGTGTGTTCTGTATATATGGTATCGACCATCAAACATGAAGCAGGAGGCAAAGTAAGGAACAGTCCTGGTGGGGGATCCATAGTTTGATAATGTGTTTTGTTCTTCTATTGAGTAAGTCCTAGCAGCATTTTAATATAAACAAGGGAATGTTTGAATATTACTGAATAATATTGTGTGTATTTTCCTACCATAAAATAAAAAAAAAGATATAATTGCCCACAAAACTGACTTATGGTCCTTGAAGGGACTATATTATTATTATCGTCATTTATATAGTGATATTCTGCAGCGCTTTACAAGATTATAAAGGGGTAAATTTAACAATACAACATGTTACAGGAGCATCATGTTGATGAGGGCCATGCTCAAAAGAGCTTACATTCCAAGCACCATAACACTATAGTTTATTGTACATGTTATAATGTAAGGAGACTTTGGGTGAAGTCGTTTTTGATTTTTGTTAAACAGTTCTCAAACAAGTTAACAAAAATGGGTGTCTCCACACTACACAAAAAAATAATGAAGGTGTTTCTTTGTTTACTTCTTAATATTTGTTAGTAGACTTTACCTTCAACTTGGCAAATTATGACAAACCCCTGTGTCACAGGGAGCCTGTCTTAATTCAGTTGTGCCAAAGGGGTTGATGGTGATGACCAGTGGCGTACACATGACCCATGAGGCCCCGGTGCGAAAATTGCTCCGTGGCCCCCCGTCCCCCCGCGCACGGGCCGGGCCGCAACACATGGCGGTGGGCACCTGGTCGCAGGGGTTACAGGGCTGCAACCCCTGCAACCGCGGTATGTACGCCAGTGCATGCAGATGCACACACACTTAAAGGACCACTACAGACACCCAGATCACATCAGCTCAATGAAGTTGTCTGGGTGTCAGGTCCCTCTAGTTTTAACCCTGCAGCTGAAAACATAGCAGTTTCAGAGAAACTGCTATGTTTCACTGAGGGTTAATCCAGCCTCTAGTGGCTGTCTCACTGACAGCCGCTAGAGGAGCACACTGAATGTCCATAGGAAAGCATTGAGTAATGCTTTCCTATGGGCGGTTTGAATGCGTGCGCGGTCGCATTCGGAGCTGAGAGGCTGAGGGATCCCCAGCGCCAAGGGAGTCCGGCGCTGAAGAAAGGTAAGTGCTGAAGACACACACACTCTCACTTACAGACGCATACACACTAGCTAACAGACACACACATTTACTGACAGAGACACACTCAGCGACAGACATACATACACTCTCATTGACAAACACACACTCACTAACAGACATCAAACAGACTCACTAACACCCACACACTCAGTAAGACACACAGTAACACACTCACTGACACTCACTAGCAGACACTCACTCTAACACTCACTCTAACACTCACACTTTTTTTTTTTTTAATTTTTAATCCCCCCCAGCCTCCTTACCTTTTGGAGTGCTGGGGGGATTCCCTGGGGTCCAGTGGTGCTGCTGGGCTCCTGGGCGGGTGGCCGGTCGGGCAGGCTGGCGCGCAAGGGAGCACTCAGTGCTTCCTCTTCAGCTCCCTCGCGCGCCGCGTAGGGATGCCGGTGCCGGAAGATGACGTCATCTTCTGGCTCCGGTGCGGTGCGCGAGGGAGCTGAAGAGGAAGCACTGAGTGCTCCCTCGCGCGCCCGCCTGCCCGACCGGCCACCCGCCTTCCGGGTGTCAGCAGGGCCAGCCTCAGGGGGCCCTGGGGTGGTCGGCTCCTGGGCCCCCCAGGGGAAGAGGCTGGCCCTGTGGCTACATACCGGGTCGCAGGGGCGGCCGGGCCCCCTGGTGGGCCGGGCCCGGTCGCAGCCGCGACCCCTGCGACCCTGGTATGTACGCCACTGGTGATGACTGACTCCTGCCAACCTGTGCAAATATATTGACCAAAGTTAAAAGCCTTTTCATTATCACATTAGCTGCAAAAGTATTGGACTTTGGGTGCTGGGGAAAAACCTGTTTTTTTGTTTTGTTTTTTTAAAACAACTTGCAAACATTGCACTGAAACCAAAAGGAACAGCACCTATAGTAACCTTGTGCCATATCCCTACAATAAGTTGTAGTGGTTATTGTGCTTGTATAGTCCCATTAAGCATCCACGTTTTGTGTATACATCATTTTAATACTAAACAATGAATTGTGTTATTGTCATTCAACTAGGGGGTGTTTTTAGCATTCCTAAGAAATTACACGCAAAAGTTTTATTTGATTTTAGTTAATAAAGACTTTTCATAACTTAAATATTTTTTTCTGGTTTATTCACTTGGAGATTTTTACTACATTCAAAAAAAAAAAAGTAAAAAAAAAATCAAAAGTGTACAATAAATTTTTTTTATTTGTGACACATCAACTTTCTTTGACTTTAAGCCATGAATATTTTTTACCTAAATATATGGTTGACCTAACTATATGTTTGTGAGGTGCTAATCACTCAGACTAAGGGGAAAGAAGTGGTTAACACCATGCAAAACCGAAAAATACAGTTTTGAAAAAAAAAGTGTTTTTTTTAAATATATTTTACATTTGCTTAAAACTAACTCTAAATGTATTAATATATATATGAATTCAAAGAGATTCAAACTTTTCTCTCAGTACTGTGTTCAGTCTGCCCACTAACTATATTATCCAAATCTAATCATCTCTAACATGTCTGCCATACCCTTTCTTGTATAATAAGTGAAGTCTCTCTAAGTCTCTCTCAGAACTATTTAGGTGTGGGAGACCTACATTTAATAGAACATGATAGACATGATAGATATTCTTTAAAAAAAATGCTTTCTCCTAACTGTATAGCTGTATTCTTAGATCTTTCATTATGATACTTAAATTGGTTTCCTTTGAATATCAGCTAAAATATATTTACACTTCTTCTAGCATTTTAACTATCTGCCTCAATCATTAGGAAGTTTAAATCTCTTTTCTTGGTTATCAGAAAATAACTGTGAAAACTTAAATAAAAACTTAAAAAAGACAACAAAGAGCTTAAAACAAGAAATGATAACAATGTAAGGTCAACTATCAATGCCTATACCATGAGCTAATTTAAGAAAAACTACATGTCAACCCACTCTCAATGTTCACTTTCTTAACTAATTTGTCAGAGGTGCAAGGATTTTTTTCTGGTCATCTCTTTATCTTTTGATTTCAGTCTTTACAATTGATAGCTGACAATCTGCAGTACTTCTGTGCCCAGGTAGACACCCAAGCATAATATAATAATTTAAATTAATTTATATAATTTAAAATTTATAAATAATTTAAATTAATTGATATAATGTTACCATAGGCTATTTCAGCACTGCTAAGCATACAATATCAGATAATGCCAATATTTCAGATGTAACAGTTACACTTTAATAAATAATTATTTGACAGTTAAAAAAGAAAACCAAAGCCCTCTTGAACTTTGGTATACCTAAGACCTCAGGATATTCTACATTCCATCCGGTCTCTATCACAGATGTTTCTAATTTAATAACAAGTGTGTGTAACTATAAACGATACACTGTTTTTTCTAACTATGCCTATTACTCCAATTTAAAGTCGAGACAGTTTTAAACTAATGTTTTAGAAAAAAAAACACTGAAAAAACATGATTTGATTAATACACTTAAATGAACTGACCTGAAAGTTAAAAAAAAAAAAAGTTAAATTGTTGTTTTAATCACAGTAAACTTGGTGTAACCTTTTTTCAGCTTTAATGTAATATTGCAATAGAAAATGTTTTCATTTAATTAAAATATTGATTTGTATTGGAGAAAAAAAACATTCTATTTTAATGCTATTTGAGAATTTACTGATAGTAGTTTAATTGTATAGAACATTATATCCAGAACAATCTAGATAAAAGTAGAACATGCGGCTGGAAGTAACTTAATAAGTTCACTTTTTTCTTTAAAGCCAACTTTGGTTTGGTTTGGTTTGCCAATGTGCTTTTTCTTTGGGGTAAGGTATAAGTAAGTTGTACAATGAATTATTAAGAAACAAAATAAAAAAGAAATAGAATTTCACCCAAAAAATGTTTATTACAGAAAATATTTAAAATAAAAAAGTGTTCTTTAAAAATGACAGCTAGAAAAGTTGTATTTTTATCTATATGTTATGTGGGCAGAATACAAATGTGTCAAAATAAATGTTCTTCGTGGCATTGTGCAGTTCACATTTAATGTGAATAAGGGGAAAACATTTTAAGAGCAATTGAAATCAGAGCGTAATAGTAAATTTTTTATCTCAAGCATTAAGATTAAACAGAACCTTCTAAAAAGTTGTTTTTTTTCCACACCACTATATATATATATATATATATATATATATATATGACTTAAAATTGCCTCTCTTTATGGTCTCTGCATCTTTAGGCAAATTAAACATTGCATTTTCTGTTTCCTGTATAGTGAAAGGTGTTGACCTAATCAGAACAACACTGGAAATCCGTGTTCGGATTGGCTAGAGTGTCACGCATTTACCATAACTTTTTTTTTTTTTTAAATAAGTAGCTGTCTCTGAAAGTATCAAATATCTTTGTGTAAGAGTTAAAGATAACATGACTGAATAAGATGAGTGAATGCATCGATACTGTGTGCATATGAATTCAACCTCGGTTTAGTAAAAATGTTTTGGTGACCAAGAAACTTTGAGCAGATAAACATACATTGTATTTAACCTATACATGATAAAATTAGGAATCTGTTTTCTATAACATTAATTGCCCCATATTGCAGTCTAGAATATTGGAATGTGGATACAGATTTATAATTTGGTCTTTTTAAATACCGGTAATTGTTTTGTGTATTTTTACTTCAATCTATGATCTAAATGTCCACTCAATTTTTCTTCCAGGACTACACACCACACAATCAGACTACAATAATTCTGATTAACACTGAACAACATTAAGTAACACTGATCAGAAAGTTGCAATTTAAAAATGAATTAAGTGTAGATTCCACTGCTGTGGGAAAATGTATTTTTTAATTAAATATCATACTCGGAAATTGCTTGTCACTTTCTGATGAACTTTTGGCACCAAAGTACAATAACTTAAAAAGCATTCTTTAATAAATGTGCACAAATATCATGCAAGTACAGCAGCATTTTTGGCAAATATTAGGAAAGCACATAAACAAACAAAAAATATGGTCCAAAAAATGAGAAATATTTTAGTATTTTCTGTACAAAAATGTATAAAGTTTGGAATTCCTTCTTTTAATGAACACTGTATAAAAATAAATATTCTATGTACAGACACACAGGACAATCCCAGGGTTAGAATGATCACTGCAAAAGAAAACAAACTTGGGTTAGTTTTGACATTTTAGTGACTGGTAGGAAATCAAAATGTATTAGGTTAGAAAATACAAGGGCACATGTATGTCACAAGCTTCTGTACATGGGACTTACAATGTGCTCAATATCAAAACTATTCTTTCCTTCTAATGTGTGATAAAAAGCATACCTCATTGAGATTCGTGAAACCCCCAATGAAAACATGCATGCATTTAATTATGTATTCTTTTTCATTCTGGGTTTATCTAACAACAGCTTGCAAAAGCTGTGGATCTCTTGCCCGCTGCCTTTGCAAGCTCTCCCATTTGAACAATGCCCAGACTTTCTGTGGCTGTCCAATCACAGATTTCCAAGTACAGCTCAATGAGAAGTCTTTGCAAGGCAGATGCTCTTAGCAATTGCTGGCTCTTGAGTTTGGCCCCAGTGAGCTAACAAACCAGGATTGACAGTCAGGGGGATGTACCAAGGTTAATTTACAAAAGTTCCCATTTCTATTGAAATCATATACTTGTTCAAAAAGTGTTACCATATCATAATTAGACTAAACCTATGTTAAAAAGAAAAAAAAGAAAAAAAAATATTCAAAAAGGATAACTAATTTCCATTTCATTTCCAATGTTAATTAAGGGACTAGCTACATAATTTGTGTGTATATAATAAAAGGTTCATTACTTCTAATAAAAGATTGTATTCATAGTCTTCCAACAAACATTACTTCCTTGTCTACAACGTGTTTGCATGTTAGGGTATTACTGATCATGGGATTTGTTTTAAATGTCATCATGGCAAAACACACACTGCAAAACAACCAAGGCAAATACACTAAGCATACAAGTTATAGTACCTTATTCCAGCAGCCCTGTACTGGTAAGCCATCTTCTCCCTAAGGGAATAAAACAAGGTAGGTTTTTATTTAATCTGTCACACTGGATCACAACATGCACTGAACATAATATTTATAAACGACAAAGCAATGCATTTTATAGAGACATACAATTCAGCTTCATCATCAATCACATTCAAAATTTTCGCTGAACCTTGTGTATGGCAAACATGCTTTATTTTTATGGAGATTAATCTTTTGGATGGCAGTAAATGTTCAAAGCAGTACATCTTACAGTTCTCTGGACTTTCTAGCGTGACTGGGCAGCATTGGATGTTGTAGGGTGGTTTATAAATGGTTTTCCCAGAGATTACTTTTTGCGCTATTGTAAATAAGTAAATGAGTTTGAAAAAATATCTAAAGGGAATTTATCAGTGTAGATTGGTGATTGGAAGGTGAAAAGTAAAAAAATATATATATATATTCAATACATTGTTAAATACTAAACTGTACACATCAGGCAAGCCATAATGCTTGCTTTTCCAATAGAAATGTCATATTTGTAGTGATGTTTCTATTGCAAAGGATTCTATGTGGACATATGCAAATGAGTTCAACAAAGAATCACCTTTTTTGCTCTCATTATTCCATTTTAAACATTCCGATTCTTTGTTGAACTTATTTACAAATGTCCACCCAGAATCCTTTGCAACAGTAACATCACTACAAATTTTAGATTTCTTTTGCAGAAGCAAGCATTATGGCTTGACTGGTGTGTGCATTGTGCATTGTGCACTGACTATCAACTGACTTCAGGTGGAAGGGCTTTTCAATCACTTATTTTTACCCACCGTCAATTGGTTTTTATATTTTACTGATATAGATATTTATCCTGAGTAGTGTAACCCCATTAATCTTGGGCAGACCGGGGGTTAATGACTGCAGCTTAAGTAGCGACCATCCAAAACTGTAACTCCTACTAATCTAATACATCACTGGGACACCCCCCCAACACATTACACTACACATTAACCCCTACATTAACCCCTTATGTAAAGTATTATATACACGAAATGCATTAAATGAGAAAGCCTGCTATGTGTAAATTATATCTACGAATGAGTTCATATGAGTTGATTTACATGGTTTTAAAGGCCCCAAGGGATGAATACAAGTGGATAGTTAATAGGTTGGGTTCAAGTACTTCCATGGTGATAACCTCCCAGTTTTAATTACATCTTGTACCTTCTATCTGGAGTGACTGATTGAGGTTTTGTATCCCCCTGTGAGTATCGTGAATAGCTTTTGATTTTTATCCTGTTCTTGTATATTGGATAATTGGGGTTCTAAGGTACTGTGAGATTCCCTTATTTTCATTATAACCCATGTGGTTAGAGTGTCCATTTAATAGAATTCTTGCCAGGAAAAAAGAAAGTGCACCAGCAGTAAGCTTCATAAAACAGTGAAAAAAGACATTATTCTTACTTACTTCCTCCATGAGATCTAACACGCAAATAACACAAAGAAGAAATTCCCTTATATTTCTGTAATATAATTGGAAAGCTTCTGCAGCGAAAAGTCTGGATAGTCATTGCCAAAAGAAAAATATGCTTACTCCAGCCTTTGGCGCAATAATGTATACAGTCTAATATATTTATGTTAGAAAATGCTTTTTCATGCAGGATATAGTTTTCTGTTACGTTAAAAAGGCAATTTATTCGGAGATAACCCATCAAATGAACATCAGACTGATTGAATGACTCTTAAATTTCCAGTTGCTCCAAAATGCTTAGTAAACTAGCAAAGTACAGTTTAAAATCCTAACATTATGTATTCTGGATAAATAAACCAATGTAATCTCGCCCGTTTGAGTAATAAGGCTTCACACCCCATTTTTGTGTAGCATGGGTTATTGGTTTTTGGAAATGTAAGAGGAGTAACGTTAAAGTGTTGGAAAAGGGGAACAAGGGTTTGATAAGGGTTTTTCATAAGAAAGTGCAGTTTGTTAAATAGTAGCTTGTGAGGAATGAAACTGGTTGTAGGGAGTGTGTCTATGTAGTGCTTATTAGAAATGTAAATGTATCACTCTTAAAATAGAGAAATGTTTAGTAGTGGTCATGCATATGATGTTGGCAAATTAATTAAGCTAGTTATTGGTCATGTTTAATAAAGTCTATTTAAAAAGTCATACTTTGGATTGAAGGACTTGAATCTATGTTTTCATGTCACATTGCTGAAATATGATTTAATTTTTCTTTTTTTAAATTACCAATATTTTTCTAAAACAAACCATGCAACGCTGCAAAATGTAGAACTACACATCCAGGGAAACTGAGATGAATCTAAGAATCATATATATATATATATATACATATATTATTATTTTTTTCCTTTAGAAAGTGAAATCATGTTTAGTTTCTATCCAGAATTTGGATTTGAACATTTCATTTGTTCTAGATGTTGCCATGAAATGCCAATAATGATACTCATTGGTCTAAAATGTTTATTGAGATTAAAGTCACAACTGTGCAGTACTTAATTACCTAGATTCAGCAGGAGTTCTATTAATTTGGGTAGTAAACTACATTTAATGTTCTTGGTAGAAGCAATAAGGTGGAGGAATCTTTGTTTATGACATTCATGATTAGTAGTCATGAGTCGTGGTAAGGGAACAACGTCAGCACATGGAACACAACAGCATTTTAAAATGTTTGTAGTGCAAAGGTTCTTCGGGCAACTGTATCCCCATATAGTGTGACAATTTTTGAAAAGTTTAACAAAAAAACTTGTTAGTTTCAAGCAATTTGTAAGTTGTTGCCAAAATTAGCTGTTCGACTTTGGTTGGCAATGATAAGGTGGTTGGCAATAGTAAGGAGTAGTGTGGGTGGGTTATTTCAGTACTCTCAGACCATTATTTATACCCAAACTTAGACAGCTAATGTTGAAGACAACCTCCTTATTTATCCAGGTTGCATCAAAGGAGCTGGGCTTTCAACACCAAGAGATCCTGGATTTTTGTCAAAGTATTCAAAAATTGTGTGGCACTACATGGGGAAACAACGCTTGAAAAACTACTACACTGAGCTGTAGTAGTAATAGTGCTTATAGTGCTCCTTAAGTAAAAAGAGACACATGCTTGCAAAGAATGAGGTGCTGATTAATGACATCATGCAAAGGTGCACTTGGAAAAAGTAGGCATGCAGGAAAAAGGGAAGTTAAAGCCATACCAACGGGCAAGGGGCATCCAGCCCGTCCAGCCCTGGTAACCCCGGATCACCTTTTTCTCCTTTAAAACCTCGATGTCCCTGTTCACAAAATCAACTATTTTGATTATTCCATCAGATTCCAGATGCCATGATGGCATGTTTGCCAGTCCCACCTTGAGAAAGTTGAAGGACACCTGTACTGAAGACTCTATTCTCCCAATCTTGTTTCTTGTGCATTTTTGGCATATTGAGAACATCTCAATAAAATGTTATAGACTGTGCACATCAACAAATGCAAGTAAACAAAACGAATCGTGTGCCATCCTTCAATAATAAATTAAAGTACCCAATAATTTTTCATCTTAGCATCATTGTAATTTGAAAAATTAGATTTTGAAATTTAAAAAAATCCACTAGTACAAATTTAAATATCACATTGTCATTTCAAGCAAATTGACACTAAATTCAATGTTTATGTGAAATTCCTCTGATGCACACCTATCCTTTAGACCACTACGCATTATGAAAATTAAAATGGCACTGTCACTTGAGTTTTATTTTTTTTTAAATCTTTTTCAGTACTCCTGTTTTCTATTTTTTTTTCATTTATTTATTTAATTCAGCTTGTATAGCATGGTCTTTGGAGATTTTTGACAATGAACGGTGCTTAAACAGGGTTCTTTTTCAGTTGCTATGGTAATTTACCAATAATCCATCAGTCAAAGGAATCCTGCAGAAGGGTAAACTGCAGATATCATGGACTGAGGAGAACAAAATAGTGGCAGCTGGATATCAACATTCAAGTCAATCAAATAAATTATATTTATTTATAGATAAAGGCAAAGGGGAGTATAACATTAGGATAACATAGACATAAGGAAAGGAAAAAAAATAAAAATAAATAACTGTGCCACTTTAAGACAAACAGCAGCCCGATATCCAGTGTTTTACTGCTACTTGAGCTTTTTTTAACTATAAAAATTTGTCTATAAGATATAAAATAACCTCGACAAGAAATACGCTGATCAAATGTTGTTCTATGTTGAAATGACAAAGTGCATTAAAAAAAGACAATGTGGACATTCCCATGTTGTGACAAAAACATAAATAAAAATAAAAAATATATCCAGCGTCCAACAACTTTCCCATTCTTGTGTACTATACCACCTGATTTTTGATGTCTTGAGGAAGGGAAGAAATGTTAGTGATTAAGAATATACAGGAGGAAAAATACATCTTCATAGAACGTGTTGAGAGGACTCACTTCCTTTAATACCAAAGGGAAGAGCAGCACTCAACCTACTTACATGCAAATAGTTAAAAAACTGTTCCCAGGTGACAATTGTTTTAAGGTCATTAAAATTAATCACAAAACAGTACGGTTCATTTGCAAGTAGGATAGTTTGGCCTTGATTCTTCCCATCCTCAAGTCCTAAATCACATATATTGCAAAATTAAAACATACCAACGGACACGGTGCATCTAATCCAGGCGCTCCTTGGTCTCCCTTATCCCCTTTAGGCCCCCTAGAGCCTTTCTTCCCCCTTTCCCCCTGCAAATAATAATTACATTCAAAAAAAGAAATAATGTAAAGGATCATCCAATCTAAAATTGTTTTAGAATTATCAAAAACATACTGATCATTAAATTGAAAAATTTATTTTATTAAATGTAAGTGTGTACATGTATGTTCCGAATATATTTTGACTGGGGTCTATAAAGTGAGCTTGTTCCTACTTGTTCCAACTAAATTGATATATTTCCTGCTTATTATACACAATTATTATACATTCTTATTACCAAAAATATTGTATGTTTAAGCATTGTGCATTGTAGATTAGCATTGTAGGTATCGAACTGCACCTCACGATTTTATGATCAGTGGGTAGTTATTCAGGTTCAGTCTTTTTGATTCTTTTTGACTGGTTTTGTTTTTTTATTTTTGCTAAAATGAGAATGAAACTTGACGCCTTTTTAGCAAATTCAAAATTAGGTTTAAACAAATTATAATACATTATAGCACTTATGATATGATGGAGTTTTAGATATAACCTACATGAGCTAGAAATTTTGGAGTCTGATTTACAAAATTATGAAATGCTTTCCTTGCAGAACAGGGGAGTAAACAACACTAATGAGAGGAAACAAGTAACTAGAGAAAAAAACTGATAATTATGGTGAGTATATTACTCTGGAGTATACTCACTAAACAACACATTGTAGTAAATATAAAAGTGAATTGAAAAAGTTATGATTTAGTAAAATTCTCCACATATGTACAGTTACAGACTGGCTTTGTTAGTCTAGATTTTGACATTTTCCAGTTACCAAAATTTGGTGTTCCGCAAATAAACCTCAATATGTTTATTCCAAAAATATAAAGGGCTAATGTCACTAAAAAGCAGGTTGTGATGACTTGCAAAGAGACTTGTAAAACTTAAGTTAAAGATTATGTTTTTTCCGTGCCTTGATTTAATATTTTTGGATCAGTTTTTCGATTTATCGTTTTTGGATAAACTTTAAAAGTGATTTAATATTTTACAAAATTATTTAATACTTTGCTATTTTATAATATTTTTTTTGTTTTTTAATTTCAATATTTATCATTTTAATATTTTTTAAATATTTTAATATTTTTTTTTAAGCTTATCCAAAAATATTACCTCAAGGCCATAATATTTGGGCCTAACTTGTATAAGTGAATGGACCCCATAACTATCCTTTGTTAGTAACCTGCACACTAACAATAAATTAGCATAAAAAGTGTCATTTCAGTTTTTGGGTTTGCTTGGGGAGATAATTACATTGTGAAATTATTGTGCAGTACAACACTTTTATTGTAACAATGAACACAGGGGGTGTACAGTATTTCTTCTATGTACTAGAAAAAACATAATTTTGGAGTTTAGAAAATATTGCAAAATGTATAATAAAGTTAATAATAATTACAACTAATAATTAAATAAATACAATTGTATTCCAAAAGGAAAACACCCTCTCCATTACCAAAAGCTGATATTTAATATTGTTGTAAGCTCTGAGATTCAGATGACAACATGAAATGTTCCTCGTCTTTAGGTGGTCAAAAATTTCAACAGAATTCCAGAGCTGTGTTTCTCATGTAAATCAGACCCCAAAAAGCTTCCTTAGCTGAATTTACAAACTATACTAGGGAGATAAATGGTTTAAATGTTCTATTGTTCTAGTGAAAGTAATGCATTTAGTGACTAGCTTGGTAATGTTAGAAAATACAGGAATTATTAAGCAATTGCATGTAGGCAGAGTAAAACTGTGGGTATACAAAATGGATGGTTTGGGGGAGAGAAGAAGCAAGGAAAAATACCAGGGTAAGGACATTTAAACATAGAAGGATAATCCAGGAGGTAAAAATTTCAGAATAGGCCACATAGGAAGAAGGAGGAAAGACCCAGGTAAAAAAAAAGGCACAAGTTAAGGAAAAGATAAAGGGGACAAAGGTGGACCTGTAAAAGCAAAGAAAAACAGGCACAAAAAGATGAAGTAAAAAAAAAAGGAACAAAATGATTGTGCAGTAGCAACAGACTGTTTCAGTTGGTTGTCCCTTTTTCTAAGTATGCAAATATTTTCACATAACTCATTCTCTGGAGGACCGTCATGGTATTTAAATCTTCAAAATGTTTCATATATTTCCTTCCTTGACCTTTACTATTCAGACAAATGTTTTTTGTTTTTTTTTAATCTAAAGGTCTGGATTTTGGGTGTAAAGCAAGGTCTACATTATGGCAACATACCTATGATTTTAACCTTGTTGACAACTGCCATAAAAAAAAACTATTTAAAATGAGACATGATACACTAAATTAGGAATTGAGAAAAATTGGTAAAAAAAAAAAAAAAAGGAAATATTAGGATAATCATTTAATGTGATTTTTTCTAATTAAATATTTTTTGCCACATGCAATAGATGCAATTTATGTAAATAACCTATGTAGTTTGCTATTCAGAGATCTCCCTTCCTCTTCCCACTTCCCTGGTTGTATTAATGCAGTCATTACGTTTGACAGCAAAGTTTACTAAAGCATATGGAAGAAGAGGGTCTCCAATTACACTCCTGTGGGCAGGGATACAAAGGGAAAGAATGGAGGAGTCCTAGCAGGAAAATATGTTTCTCTGCCGGGTAAAAAAACAGGACTGCAGCAAAAGGAAAGATAATTGGGACACAATTTCATATAAATTGTTTTGTAAATCAAAAGAAAGGTTAGCAGATGCTGAGTGAGATAATAATAATAATTATTATTACTATCATTAAAACAAAGTTTTTTTTAAAGACTTAAAGTACTTAATCTTTTATTTAGAATAATGTTTTGGATGCTATAAAAATTTGAAATTTAAACGTGCAAATTGTTTAGTTTTTGTATATTTTTATTTGTAGAGGTAATTTTTACTTTTGAGAGACAGGAGAGAAACCAACTGAACAATCTGAAAAATAGCTTTTACTTAATCCAAACAAGGAGAAGACAGTTTGGGAACTTAAATTTAGATTCAGGTGGAATGATTAAAATATTTGCCACAATGTAATGTATGAAAAATAATCTGAACATGCTTGGCAACCAGTCAAACAATATAAACAACCATGCACAATAAAAAAATTAAATTGAATATATTTTTAGAATACCAAACACTTTGCCTAATTGTTATGGATGAACTACAACATTATTGTGCAATTCAAACGGCCATGATTTAAGGGTATACCTAAGTAAACACAAGTGCATCAATATTTGCATCAATAATTTATTTGCTTCCTTACTTCTGCCTACACAAGTGTAGGATGTGAATATGTGAGTCAGAACACTAATTATTACCATATTCCACAATTATGGAAATTGCAGCACACAGTGACATTATAATGTCTTGTAAAATTATTCTATTCCTGTGTGAACAGTAATTTACTTTCTCCATGTGCTTTCTAGTATATATATTTATTTAGTTTGTTATGTTGTCAATAGTACTGCTCTAATAGTTGGATTATCACTTCTACAGATGATAACATTGTTTTTTTTACTAAACTTGTAACTTGGTATGTTATCTTTTCCACTAATTGAACTTGTTTAGTCTATGGCACTTTTTTTGTTTAATTAGTTTTTTAGTCTTTAACTTACATGTTAACACATATCCTTAAAGTATGTTGTGTTTCTGTCAATTATTGTAGTGAGCCATAACAATTATACTATAACCACTTTCTACAAAAGGACACTGACCAACAAGTAGGTCTCCGTTTGTAGACGAACAACAATTTCTATAATAATCAGGCAACATGTTCCAAGCCAATCAGGGGACAAGTAGTTCACCACAGATGAACGTGTTTCAAAAAAGTCCAAATATTTAAATAATGCAATTTATTATTTAGTACATGCCAGTCTATTATGCTAACACAGTGGTTTACAACCTGGAAGTCACTGCCTTATATTTAGCAAATCCCCAAATTATGTACCAGATTGATTCACTCTTTTTAAAACAGTTGATGGGGCTTAAATTTGTGTAAAATTAATATATGGCGGTGTGCGTGACAAAAGGTTGCCTACCACTAATCAAACTTTTATTGATTGCTTTGCTTTTATCAATACTTAATCATTCCACCTTCTTTTAGAGGTATTAGTAAAAGATTAGGAAACTGAATATAAATATATTCTTACCCTGCCTCCCTTCTCACCCGGTGGTCCATGTAAACCCTATAAAAAGAAAATGAACATAAAAATATAGAACTATACATAAGTAAACAATCATCTAATCATTCCATCCACCAATATAAATGAAATACATGTGCATTTACATTACAGGGAATTACAAGTAATATAAGTAATAAAATATTTTGAGTTAGGCAGGACAAACATCATAATTCTTCTCATTCATAAAATATGCCCACTATGGTAGTGCATTTAGTACTTTTTATTCTTTTTTTTTTCTTAATCCAGTCTTGCCAAAATTATATTTAACAAAGATAAATAGAATCTGATTTCAAGAAATAATTTAGTTTATTGCTATTACACTGCAAGAACCGTTCTAGTCAAGTCATAGATCCTGCAAAATACCTCGTAGTGAGATAATTAAGGGAACTAGTATATATTCCTTTGGTTATACTATGGGGCAGGTCTGCAGAAGGTCTATGTAATTAAAAGTCTAATCAGAGAATATAAAAACTCCAAAACATTGCGTTACTTTACCTCTAGATTCTTCATGATTATTGAACTTATTATGCTTCACATATTTTATATAGTCATGTAATATGTCCTTGTTTAGATATGTCACTCTTCTTTACTCTAGAATACTTACAGGGAGACCTGACGGTCCAGTTGGTCCTGCAACCCCCGGATCTCCTTTATTACCCTACAAGAGAATGGTGGTTGAACTTTATTAGTTAATCCTGCTCTGGATAAGTCATCAATTCACTTTACACTCACTGGATTAGAAAGAACATTAAATCAACCTACCCTCTCCCCTTTTGGTCCTGCTGGTCCTGGAACACCGATTGGCCCTGGGATTCCCTAATTTATTACAGAGAAAGATCACTGTCAATAAAATTTTGTTTAGTTTTTTTTCTGAGATACTGAAAACTAGGAAACGAAGCAGGTAGAAGAGAAGTCCGATAATGCAGGCAGTCGCGTTATCTTTGGCGAGTTACAGTTTTCAGCTCTGAGTTTGGACAAATATAAAAATGTTACTTTTCCTTGCTTCATTGAGATATCCATGTAGATATCATGAACCAAAATGTTAAACACTTGTTTGCAAAAGGAAAATCGTACCAAAAAATATGTTACTTTTAATTGCCTTTAAACAAAACGTAGCATATAGTATGCAGTTTCCTGGTGTGAATTTATGAAACTCTACCATTATTAAATTGAAAAAGTGTGGATAAAATAAGTCACAATTTATTTTTTCTATAATTTCTCAGGGGCTTTAGTTTCACTCATAAGTCTGCCTTGAACTTTGCAATATTTCGTGATTGGTGGAACTGTAAAACCATCAAATTCTGCTTGCATACTAAATACTTGTTTATTCATGTCTCAGAGAACATGTTTTATATTAACAACAATACAACACCAACACTATATTAATATACAGACGCAAATAAAGTGTTAATAGTTCATATTAAAAGTTATATAGTAACATAAGTGGATAAAAAATTTATGCAGTTTTTTTTTTTGTTTGTGAACCATTTTTCTATCACTACCATTTTCAAGAGTATTCATAAAATATTAAAAAAATTTTTTTTTTTTTTTTTTACTTTCTGGGAATATAAAAAAATAAAAGCCTGACTGTGTCTAAATGCAATGAAAGTCAACATATTTAAGGTACAACTTCACTTTAATAATCAGTGGATTCGATAAGCTGTCCTCTTGTCTTCTCAAAGCTGAAAAAGTAGCTTAATAAAGAAACATTGGTTTAGTTATGTATTTAAGCATTGTCACCAATACAAATTAAAACAGATTAAAAAAGAGGAACTTGCATCATTTCAGGAAGGTAGCTTAGCATGCAGTTTGTAAATCACCATGCTGCAGAAATGGATGCATTTAAAGAGACAGTCACATACTCTTATTTTCCTCATTTAGTTGAATGATTCCCCTCACACTATAAACACCTGGACTGAACTAGGGCACAGGGTAAGTGCAAATTTGTGGAATGCACTACTCTAAGATACTATTCTTCACTTCAAGAAAACCATCACTAACATATCTACCCAGAATATCCAATGTTCAAAAACAAATAAAAAATAAAAAATGGGCCATCTGTCTGAATTACACAGTTTAATAGTGAATGTGATGCCTCTATTTACTGCTAGAGAGACAACAAGCAAACATCATATTTATTGGAATTCAGAGCAGTGGGAATAGCAAAACCCTATAGATTTGAGTGGATTTCAGAATAACCTTGCATAGCATGTACCTAGTGTGTATGTTTTGGGATGAAATTGACAAACATACTATATATGAGCAAATTATTTTTTGCTTTACATATATGATATTGGCAATTATTCCTTGTGACTTAAAACAACACCAACCTAATATATAATTAGATAACTATACATGTAGCAATTGATTGAATTGTGGGTTAGCCTAATTGTGCAAATACAAAAAAAATATTGTACTTGTATCTTGCATTAACTTTAACCTATTATTAGTGGTAATTTAAAATAGTGTTCTTAAAACTGTTTAACTGCTTAGTTCAGCAACTCGTTGAATATTTGTTAAAGTATTAGCAAGGCACAAGGACATTTTACAAGCTCTAGGTGAGTCCAAAGAGACTTAGATGATTCCCATATCCTGCACACGTTGTCCTAATCAACTATATTGAAATTAATTGGCAATGTTATTTACACTAAAGCAGATATCATTAACACAAATCATTAAGTGACTCTGAGGCCAGTTTGAATGACTATTATATAAATTTGTTTATTATTAGATTTAAATATTAGCCATTGATGGAGAGAAGATTATAAGCCTATTAAACAATCAGTTGGTTTTTTTGTACTGTCACAAACTGCACCAACTGCTACATTGAGAGATTAGAATTAATTTATAAATAAAGTTACACTGCTTGTGTAGTACTTGAAATGTTATCGGGCATGTCATCCAATACTATGTATTAGTTTTTTATCCTTTCTAATATTTAAAGTGCTCTGTGCATTAAGTTCATGTTAATGTTACTTGAAGAGCCAATGGCAACGTGGTTCATATTTCCTTGAGCGTGGGCTTCTTCACATTAACATTAATTTTGTCTGCCAATTACTTATTTTTAAATATTCCGACTGCATAACCATTGGCACTCTAGTCAACTCTAAATGCTAATATTTTAACTGTGTGATATAGGTGGAACTGTTTGTCAAAAAAACAATGATGTTCAAATGTTGCAAAAAACAAATTTTTATTTTTATTGCCTAATTGTTGACCAAGAAGTACAAAGATTTGATAATCTAAAAGGACATATAACCCAAAATGTGAATATGCTCTGAGTCAAATGACAGTTTGAATTTACATTGTCATGATCTAATCCATCTAGAGCTCTAACTTACTAGTAGAAGTAAATGATTAAGAATAGACACCCAATTGCAGAACAGAATAACCATGCGGTATGTATGTTTCATTGCATATAAAATATAAGCGCAATACACTATTGATTGTGATTAGATAAAAAGGCTGAAATAGAATGGTCTGATTTCCATATTGTTTAGCAAGTGTTTTTATATTGCTTGTAGGTTGGGGGGAGCCATCAGATAGCAGATAGGCTGCAAGAAGGAGCAAATGGGACAAGGCAAGGTAAGAGGAGAGACAAATGTTAGGGTAATGGAGTTGGGACTCACCGGTGGGCCATGTCTGCCGTCTAAACCTGAAGCACCCTGGACAGCAGGGCAGTGTAAATAGACATGGGAGAGGGAGGAGAATGAAGGGGGAACAATGAGGGATGTGAGTGAAGCAGCAACTGAAGACATACATACACTTTAAACCCTTTATGAACAGCTTTACAATGACAGCTCAGGGTAAAGGATGCACAGAGGTTGCAACTGTGTTTTAGAACACATTGACAACATAAATACAGTTTGTAAAAAAAGGAACAGTCCATAAGTACTCATAAATCTTACGAAGTGAGTGACCCCTTTCATTGAAGCTTCAACAGGTTGGGTATATTTCAGTGCCAACTGGAGAAGAAAACCCAAACAAAAAAAGCGCACGCATACACACACAAACCTCACACTTCTCACTACCTCACCAGCACATCTTTGAATTTTGTTAGAGGCTTTGAAAGATGTGATTCTAAATATCTTGCATATGGCAGAACACGACTGTAGTTGATACATTAAAAGCTTCTTTATAGCCATAAAATTGGTTAAGGTGAAGTTACATTTGTCTAGTGCCTTCTCAATATAAAGCACTGCATTTCCTTGACCTTTAGAAAATAACCACACTCTAATTTGTCTCTAATTTCTAAAAAAAAATATAATTAATGCAGTGACCCCTAGTGACCAGTGAGGAGACAGTTATTTTGTGATAGAAAATGTTGAGCATAAAGTCAAGGGTTAATAAATCCAAACATGTAAAATTAAGTATGTAACGTAAACATGTATGCATCAATATTAAAAATACACTAGCCTTAAATTTCAACAATATGAACATATGTACAGCTGTATCAATTGGTCACATACTGAGTTCAGCATTTCCACTCCATATAGATATATTTATCATTTTAGTGTCTGTTAAAATTCTAAAGAGAACACACACACAGTGTAACGCTCAACACAACTCTATCTCACTGGACCATATGTTTAAATAATAGCTGTGATCATACCTCTAAACATTACAATTTTGAACATTTTTATTACTATCTTCAAAATAGAGAAGCCCAGGTCATAATTATGATATACCCACTGAAACTACTCCTCAAAAAATGTTGAATAGAATTAATATTGTGACATGTTTTGTACACATTGAACAGTCCAAAGAGTAAATCGATGTTTTTCTGAATTCAGTGGCAACCCATTATTTCATGTTTCACTACTTATTCTATCAAAGTGATGGAATAAAGAGATTGCATCCTGTCTTTATTACGATGTATATCATTCTAGCTATAATTTCTTATCCCTGTCTAAAGTCTAGAAGTCATCTGCCTCTTTGAGATAAAAAGAGTAGAAGGATTAATGGTTGGTTGTCATGGAAGAAAATAAGAAAGAGGATACCGGGAAGTATAAATAATCTCCTCTTGACGGACTGTACTGGAATCAAGAAAGACTGCTCTACTTTTAGAAAATTGGCCCAGTTTTCAGATCATGGAACTTTAAAAATGTTCTACAATGTACTGGGAAATTAGACAAATATGATTTACATTAAGTTACAGAACACAAGCTTGGTAACCGAGTCAGCATTTGTGTAAATTTAAACTACAGGACGCAAGAGAATAGGAAAAGACTTCAGCCCATGGGCCATTGTAACCTAATAGGTTCTTACAGACAGACTGCATAACATAATCGAAATGGCCTAATAACAATTCTCCACTACCTTAGGTGCTATGTAAAGCGCTATGGAATTTGTTGGCGCCTTATAAATATAATAATAATAATAATGTATGAAATTTAGAAACAGTTATTGGAATGTTCCCCGGTGTCACATGGGAACAAATCAGAAAACTAAGAACATAAAGGAGTGTACTACTGAAAGCTAGGAAAGTGAGATGAAGAGAAAACACTACTACTGTGAAAAAATTTAATTCAATAGCAACAGGGTAAATTTTTTTTAATTTCCACTCCTTTCAAGGACCTAAATTGCTCACTGTTCGAAATATTACATGGGCTCTGTGAATGTGCATGAGTTATGGGTTTTTATACATTTTTAGAATTTCACTCAAATAACGCATGCATTATATACCAATAGAGTTGACTATGTCTGTCTATCTATCTATCTATCCATCCATCCTAGCTTATAAATGGAATTAATTTATTAAATTACAGACAATACACAGTTCTGTAAATAGGAAAAAAGATCACTGTATACAAAGTATGAGTGAGCTAGTGGGCGAAATGTTTTAGTATTTTCATTAATATGCTATATTAGCTAACTCTCTCAAGACACATGCTAGTAAAGATTACTTTGAACAAAAGCACCAATCTGTTCAACAAAGGGGGTACCAGGGTTTCATTACTATTTTTAAGTAGTGTTTATAAAAGCTGCACAAACGCATGTGGCCATGCTTATACAATATTACGGTTGAACACAAAAATCACAATCACAAAGGGTTTTGTTTTTGAATAAGGCGTTAGACTGCAAACCACACCAAGGAAAAATACAGCATGCTTTTCATAACAAATGCAAACAGATCCAGCATATGTCATATACGGTCAACAGTAGTGATAATCAATTATTAGAAACATAATAACTGGTCATACTTAAAGGGAAATTATGCTTAAAATTAAATTAACTAGCGTTATTAAATGTGCTGTATCTCATGCCACCAGTTGCCTCTTTGTTGGGTAATGCCAGTTGTTTAAAAATAATAAGATACCTTAATATACTGCGGTCATACATCTCCTCTGTAAAACTGTAAAGCTCTACAGAATATATTGGCACTATACAAATTATAATAATTGGGAAAACTGATGGTATATTCATCCAATCCTTAAGAGGGTTTTGTCCGATGGCAGTTCTAGTCCGAGTAGTTAGTCAGTAAGGAAGAGATGTGATCAGAATTAAGATTGAACAGAGAAAAAAAACAAATCTCTGCCCAGCACTGAAAACAGCCACCAATCCAATCATTCTCATAAGAATGTGACAAAAGCTACCATTTAAGAGGACTTTTAGAAAGTAAGGTAGCAGCAATATTATGCCACACATAATAAAAAATAACCTCTATATGAATATAGAAAACAATAAATTAATATTTTTTACACAAGGCCAATGTGATTTAAATTTCCATAACAAACTCCAGCAGAAAGTCATATATTGTTACTATATAGGTATAATTCCATTTTAAAATTGTAGTTATAACTGTGCAAAAATATTTAACAAATATATAATTAATATAATCATTTACTATAGAGGAATATCTCATCCACCTCTTACCACTTGTCCTATCTTTTAACCCCTTAAGGACACATGACATGTGTGACATGTCATGATTCCCTTTTATTCCAGAAGTTTGGTCTTTAAGGGGTTAAACCAGTGTTGACCGGACAAGTCCTCAAGACCCACCCACAGTCCCGTCTTCTCCATTGAATTAAAACAGTAAAATACATAAATCCTGCATTGTTGGTGGCCACAAGGACGATACCAGACTTAATAATATCAAGTAAAGCAAGTTTGTTTATGTACGTACTGGTAAACCCAAGGGACCTTTATCTCCTTTCTCCCCTTGGTTGCCTTTATCTCCTTTTAGACCATTCTCTCCTACTTCTCCCTGAAACAGAGGAACAGAAATGCATCAAAACAAAGACACATTATAGAACCAGAGAGATTGTCAGAGTGTTATGTACAAAAATACATTATTAAGAACAGTAGCTGCTACTGGATGAACTAGAGGTGACAAGGGACCATATCACAATCCATAGGGTTGAATTTTCCTGAACCAGGGCTGAATTGACAATCGCCAGTGGCTATGATATAAGATATCCATCATCCACTTAGATTTTAAGCTCTGTACTGAGACAGATGTTTTATCCTCAGGTATCCATATGTATTTTAATGTCTGAATAACTGCTATTACACATCCCCTTTACAATAATGCAACTGGCAATGTGTAAGAAATCCCCTTTAGCACTTTATAAATAAAGTATGGAAACATGAATCCTGGGATTTGCTTTCATAGGGAACAGCGTACCAAGCATGGCTTGTGCTGTTTCGACAGCCTAAATGGCATATCATTCTGGTTAAAGTTTAAACTGGTTACATTTATTTAGTTTTTAAAGGTACCATACATTTAAAGATAATTGCGTCTGGAGAGATCATCCAGTACGGCTATTTGTATGATGGAGTCTCTCAGAGTAGACACAGCCTGTTTCATTTTAAGGACATCTTCCTCCGTGGCATGGACCCGGTCAGTGACAAGTTTGTCAGGCGAAAATTTGCTAGAAGGGTCTTAATGTTCTGTTTAGTTGTCAGGAGTGAGAAGTATGGGTGGTTTTGGGCTGTTGGCTCAGGGCCCTGTTGTTGGGGCTGAGTTAGGGCTACCTCTTGTGTGAGAGTCCGGGGTGCAGTTACGGCTGTGTGGGACTCCGGAGCCGCCATCTTGGTTGGGGCTTGTTTCTGAAGCAGGGGCCCGATATCATGGGAGTCGCCCGGCATACTTGCCGATGGTTTCAAGGATCACCTTCCCATGTCTGGCAGCGGGTCTGGCGTTATGTTTCCAGCCTTGACTCCCCTTGTGTCCGGGGTGCGCTCCACCACTCTTCAAATCTCAGGCCTGTAGGGGGACGATAGGCCGCAAACTGTTTGGACATGGATTTCTGAAGGAACGGCATGTACCGAGTCCGGGTGCCACTCCGGGGTGAGTTTTTGGGTCGTTGCTGCCGAAAATACACTGATTTCCGTGATATCTTGTGGATTTTGGCTGTTTGTCGCTGAAGCTGTGGAAAAGGGCCACTGCTCCGTTCCGCTGTTAAGCCCCGCCCCCTTGTGAAAGCCTTTTATGAAGACAGGCTCTTTGTGCTTTTAATGTGGCAATCCAACCTTCTTGAACAGGTGTATGACGTGTTCCTCCAGTAAACTTGATGCAGTATTATAGACTCCATATTTCATCTGTCATCTCCAAGTATTAAAGTGTCAAAAATAGGGTAACACTGTCCTTCTTTTCAGGATACAGTATTTTGAAGGAATAAGCATGTAAGTATAAGTAAATTTATTAAATTAAAATGAAACAATTAAAAACTGCAAATAAATATTAAAAAAGATTCCTCCCTACAAGACGCATTTCATCTTGTATAGGCTATTTTAAATGGTCGTTGTCTGTTCACGGGTTCTCCTTTTTAAAGGAGAAAGGCAGATACCCCTCATTAACTCCATGATGTGTATCGCCAATCAGAAAGGATTTGAGCTAGGCGACGATGTGATATTTTCCACATATATATATATATAGCTTAATTCCTTTCCAATTGCCTAATTATGTGATGGTGTTAAAGAGGGGGTGTCTGTCTAGCTTTCTCCTTCAAAAAGGAGAACCTGGGAACAGACAAGCACAGATTGAAAAAGCCTACACAAGGTGAGGACAGAATCTTCTTAGTATTTATTTGCTTTTAATTGTTTTTAATTGTTTTATTTTAACAAATTTACCTTTATTATATTAACCTGGTGATTCCTTTGGAATACTATATCCTAGGTTTGTAAAGAAGGGCAGTATCACCCTATTTTTGAATCTATATCTTTAATAATTGGAGCCAAAAATGTATGGGCTCCTATTTAAGGTGAGCATACATTCTTGGAATATCACATATAAAACATTGAGTCTATAATACTGCACCAAGTTTGCTTTTCATTTCCTACCTTTTATCTCAAACACTGCTAGAGGAATACGTCATACCCCTGTTCAAGAAGGTTGCGAAACCGCCTTAAAGGAACAAAGGTTCGTCTGTTTAGAGCCTGGCTCCCCCCAAATGTGAGTGTTTATTAATCACCATCATTATCTATGTATATATACTTTATACAATAGTGCACTACTATTTGTTATACTTTGCTTTTCATTGATACATGTATAAAGGTGTAAGTGTAAGTTTGATTTATCAGCGCTTCACTCACACTTTTTGTTTTTTTTGGTGAGTTTTATCACCTAAACATTAAGATAGTATTTTGTATATTGCTTACCATATATTTAATCTAGTTTTGGGTTTTATATTTTTAAACATAAATTTTGCTTAAGGAGTAAAAGGGGAAACTAGGTAATGACGAGAAAGCAAAATAATGATGAAGTGTCTCATTCCTGTGTTGAATCAAAGTCAAAACACAATGCAGATGCATTATTTATATATCAGTTGGATACACTCATAATTACATTTACATTAATCAAATAATAGAGATTACCTTCGGTCCCGGAAGTCCAGGTGGGCCCTGGAAATGTTACAGAAAATAAAAATAAAATTAGTTAACAGGAGAAATTGTTGCAGTCAGTCAGTACCAATGTTACTATCATGTTACATGTTATTACATATATATATATCACAGCCTAATATGCGGCTGAGTAAAATTCAAGGCGAGGTACCGGAAAGAATGACGCAAAGGCGTAGTCAGGATAGTGAGAGGTCAGGTTGGGCAGTACAAGTTCATAAACGGATAACAGGCCAAGGATCAAATACCAGGAAGACAACATGTAATCAGCAGGAGCAGAGGCGGCTCTAGACTTTATGAGGCCTTAGGTGAAACTCAAACATGAGGCTCCACTAACAAAAAAGTGAAAAAAATAGAGTTGCAATACATGCACACTGTCACATATACACATTGATGCACAGTTTACCTGTGTATGTGCCTGTGAGTGTGTCTGACAGAGTGTGTGTGTGTGTGTGAATGTATGTCTCTGTGAGCAGGGGATGAGAAGGAGGGGGGGGAGTGATGAGAGGGAGGAGGGTGATGAGAGGGAGATGGTAGAGAGGGTGATGATGAAGGCTATAGTGAGGGGGTTGATGTGAGGAAGGAGTTGATGGTGAGGGAGGGTGATGCTGATGAAGGGGTTGGGATGATGGTGAGGGTGATGCTGAGGGTGGGACTGATAGGGAGGGCGTGCTGAGAGGTGGGGTGATGCTGTGGGAGGGTGATGCTGAGGGGAGGGGCTTTATGGTGAGGGGGTGATACCGAGGGAGGAATGATACTGAGGGAGGGACTGGGGTGATGCTGAGGGAGAGAGGTTGAGGTGATGGTGGGGGCTGATGGTGGGGGCTGATGGTGAGGGAGGGGCGTGATGCTGAGGGAGGGAGGTTGGGGTGATGGTGGGGGCTGATGGTGAGGTAGGTTGTGGTGATGGTGGGGGCTGATGGTGAGGTTGGGGTGATGGTGGGGCTGATGGTGAGGAGGTTGGGGTGATGGTGGGGGCTGGTGAGGTTGGTGATGGGGCTGATGGTGAGGGGTGATGGTGGGGGCTGATGGTGAGGGAGGGAGGTTGGGGTGATGGTGGGGGCTGATGGTGAGGGAGGGAGGTTGGGGTGATGGTGGGGGCTGATGGTGAGGAAGGGAGGTTGGGGTGATGGTGGGGGGTGATACTGAGGGAGGGGGGTTGGGGTGATGGTGAGGGAGGAAGACTACATACCTTAATTTCCCTGGTGGTCCAGTGGTCATCATTTCCGGTCTGCAGCTCCGCAGAGCTGCAGACCATGTAATCTCGTGAGATCATCAGAGCGTTGCCGTGGTAACCCGCGGCAATGCTCTGATTGGCCAGTTCTCGCAAGACACATGGTCTGCAGCTCTGCTTACTGCGGAGCTGCAGACCGGTGTCTGCGGTGGCTGGCCGGGGCAGCCAGGAGGGGCCTCGCACCCGGCGGCATACCGGGCGAGCCGCCGGGCCCCCTCGTGGTGTCGGGTCCTCGGTCACTGCCTACAGGTGGTTTAGGCGGCCGCGAGGCCCCAGCCAGCGCGAGGCCTTAGGCGGCCGCCTGAACTGCCTAATTAGAGAGCCGTCTCTGAGCAGGAGCAAAAGGGACAACTGGACTGAACAAGAGCACAGTAACACTGAATGGGGAGGACTGGGAAAGCAATCTAGTTATAGGGAGGAGGAAGTACGCCTCCCCAAATTCATGCTCGCATCATCAACACGCCCTCTGTGACACAAACTCTCCCTTCCTTTTAAGAATGCACATGACTTGGCAAGCAGGTGTCTAGTTAACACATGCATGAAGATTGGATCGCAATCCTCCGTACTGGATGAGGCATTATGTCCTGGCAGCAAGAGGTGAGTGCAGGGCACAGCAAGGGCCTGACATGTAAACATATATTTATATACATATATATATATATATATATATATATATATATATATATATATATAAAATGTGACAAAATATAGTTTAAAGCCTAGTGAAAAGTTACTTCAATTGCCACCATATGTATAAGGGTACAATTCTGGATCAAGGAGTAAAATGAAAGCACTCAGGGGGAGGCTCTTTAAGTGCCGGTAATGCTGAACTTTGCAAAGATTAAAGGACCACTATAGTGCCAGGAAAACTAGTCCCGACATCAGTGCCGAATCCACATGCGCAGCAAGAGTAGCACGCGTATTCAAACAGTCCATAGGAAAGCATTTCTCAATGCTTTCCCATGGACGTCCAGCGTCTTCTCACTGTGAGTTTCAAAGTGAGAATGGCGGAAGCACCTCTAGCGGCTGTCAGTGAGACAGCCACTAGAGGCTGGATTAGCCCTCAGTGAAACATAGTAGTTTCTCTGAAACTGCTATGTTTTCAGCTGCAGGGTTAACCCTAGATGGACCTGGCACCCAGACCACTTCATTGAGCTAAAGTGGTCTGGATGCCTATAGTGTTTTTTTTAAACGACTGTTAAACTGCATATTCAGTGAATGCATATTCAGTGAATGCATCCTAATGTAACATTCTATTGCCCTGGGCAAGTTTAGGATATTTTTGTAAAAGAACCATGCACTTCTGTTAAAAAAATAAAACAGTCATGTAAATTAAAATAAAATCTTGCAAGCTGCCAGTAATAAAACAAGAAATGGATCATTTTTCACTAGTTCTAGTTTAGCACAATTTAAAAAAAAATATTCTTCACATTTAAATGATTTGGCAATGGTTTATACAATTTGTCTTAACGAATTAGATATCTGCTGTATTCTGGGCTTAACTGTGTTACATCAAATTATTTTTATTTCTTGAACTACCAGTGATATTCCACTAGAGGGGAGCAAAGGCTGATTAAATGTTTTATAGATACAGAGATCGTTGCAAGTAGATAATAATGACATATACTTATATTGAGAGTTGAAACTTTAACTCTACATAGAGTATTAACTGTAAACATTTAGTCTACTTAGAATATTACAAAATTGATGTAAGCCCTCATGCAAGATACAATAATACAATAATTGTGCACTTTGTGCTCTTTTTTACATTTTATTGCACTGATTATGGTACAAAACGTCTTTGGGAGTCATACTCTGATTAGACATTAATTGGCAATCTCCCAGCAACTAAAGGCTGGGCCCATAGCTGAGGCTGGCTTACTGCAAATGTGAACCATGCATCGATGTTGGACTTCAGTGTTAGATAGGTAACCCATTAGAGCTTGTAGCCTATCAATGCTATGCAGTGGTTTTGACAGATAATGCAGACACTTGCATATTAATACTGTTCAGTTCTCATTTTAGTTTATTTATTGTAATTATCATTACACATACACTCTACCTCTGTTGAGCACAGTCATTGTAGAAGTACAGAAGTAGCAAGGTGTCTCTCAAAACAGCACTTTTTCAAGGTGTCTCTCAAGACACTTGTATAGGGCATTTTAACTTTCCAGAAGTCCCAATCTATTGAAGGACATCAATACTTTAACCTAGTAACATGGCCGTGGGTCTGCTTATCAACTTACCAGAAATGGTTTACTATTATGTATAGCTTGGAGGAATTAGAGTGAGAGAAAAAAACTATTAAAGAAAGCATTAAACACAACAAGGGAGTTTAATGAAGTTTAAGAAGGACAAAGTAAGTATACTTTCAGAGGAAGAAGAATGTTAGAATATCTGATTTGAGGTATAATGTTGGATGATGAAGCATTAAGAGGACCACACATGGACTAGTTGACTGGTGACCAGGGTGTAATACAAACATAGAATTCCAAAAAGCAAAGGACAAATTAGATTAGATAATTGGTTTAATTCTATGACTTTGCCAGTGGTGAAAGAAAAAATAGCAAACTGTTACCAGTAACAATTTATACTAATTTTAAAACAATGATTTTGTTGAGATCTTCAGATCTCCTAGCATGCAGCCATGTGCTAAGAATTGTGATATGCCATGTACATTTTTTGAGAGCAACAGCTCTGTCCTTTTCCTGATGCCAAATCAGACGTGGAAGAACAAACCTTCAGGTAAGTATAAATTTTGGGAGTAAAATGTATAAAGATTATGTTTATATCATATTAATTTATGACACAATATTAATGTATGCTTATGTGCAGCATACTAACAGGATTATTCACTAAAGCGAGAATTCTAAAACAATTGAAAGTGAATTATGATAAAAATTTCCGAACTGGAAACCTTCTCTATGTCAGCTGTGTTTTAAGTTCGTCTACTGTGGCCTTAAATTTGTAATTCACTAAGAACTCACTAGTACTCACTTTAGAGAACAACCCTGTATTGTGAAATGTTAAAAGCACACTCAGTTAGCACATTGATAAAAAAAAAAAAAATCACATTGCTGTGCAGACTTACCACGGGTCCAGCAACCCCAGGTAGACCAGGTGGACCAGACACCTGAAAAAAAAAGTGTTAAAGGAAGGGTTAAATGAAAAGTGATGAAAATAAACCAAAAATTTCATATGTTATTACATTCTCTTAACCCCTTAAGGATCAAACCTCTGGAATAAAAGGGAATCATGACATGTCACACATGTCATGTGTCCTGAAGGGGTTAAAAGACTTAAAGACCACAATTTCACTACCAAATGTCATATAATTCTGTGAAATAATCAGTTGTATAGCGGAAAGACTTTTTTAGCCCAAATTCATTCGCCCTAAAATAAAATTGTTTCAGTGGATTTGGGATTTGTCCGTGTAGAGCTTTGATTCTGATGAATTTCGTCCATGCATTTGTTTTGAGAAAAATAATTCAAATGAACCAAAACAGTACGAAAATAGGCCAATCAGTGTACAGCAAGATATATATGTATATATAAATGTAAATATTTAGTATAGGCGTGCGCACGGGGTGTGCCGGGTGTGCCTGGGCACACCCTAATCCCTGCGGCATGCCTATGTATATTGAGACCGGCAGGGGAGATCTCGGGATCTCCCCTGTCGGCTCATGCAGAGCCGGCGCTATCTGAGCGCCGGCTCTGCTCTCAGCCTCCCTCCCCACTGACCCACATGCAGGGAGGGAGGCAGGAGAGGACCTGGCGGAGCTATTGCCGGCAGCTCCGCCGGGTTCCTCTCGCGAGATATGAGCGTTGCCACGGCAACGCTCAAATCTCGCGAGAGTGAACTCTAGCCCCACAGGGGGCTAGAGTTCACTCTCCACTGGACCACCAGGGATGGAATCAGGAGCACGATCCCCCCTCCCTACAAAAGGTAAGAAGGGAGGGGGGATAGCAATTAATGTACCCCCACCTCCACCCCCACAATCACCCACCCACATACAGCACACACACATACACAGCACACACACATAGAGCACATACAGCACCCACACACATACAACACCCACAGACATACATAGCACCCACACACATACACAGCACCCACACACATACACAGCACCCACAGACATACACAGCACCCACAGACATACACAGCACCCACACACATACACAGCACCCACACACATACAGCACCCACACACATACAGCACCCACACACATACACAGCACCCACATACATACAGCACCCACATACATACAGCACCCACAGACATACAGCACCCACAGACATACACAGCACCCACACACATACAGCACCCACACACATACAGCACCCACACACATACAGCACCCACATACATTCAGCACCCACATACATACAGCACCCACATACACAGCACCCACAGACATACACAGCACCCACACACATACAGCACCCACATACACAGCACCCACAGACATACACAGCACCCACAGACATACACAGCACCAACACACATACAGCACCCACACACACATACAGCACCCTCACAAACACACACAGCACCCTCACACACAGCACACAAACAGCACCCTCACACACACACACAGCACACTAACAGTATCCTCACAAACAGGACCCTAACAAACACACACACAGCACACTACCAATACCCTCACACACAAACAGCACCCTCACACACAGTTCATTAACAGCACCCTCACAAGCGCACACACACACACACACACACACACACACAAACAGCACCCTCACACACAGTACATTAACAGCATCCTCACAAGCACGCACACACAAACACCCTCACCCACATAGCACACTACCAGCACCGTCACACACACATCACACTAACAGCACCCTCACACAGCACACACACACACAGCAGTGTGTGTATGTGTGTATATATATATATATACGCGGCGTGTGCTTGTGCTTTAGGGTGCACACCCTAATGCAATAGGCTGCGCACGCCTATGATATTTAGCAATACACTGATAGGGAAATTTGACTCCATTTGATTCACAAATTAAGTGAGAAGTAAGCAACAGAGGGAAAACAGCAGGAGCAGTAAAACATATATATATATATACTTATATATTACAGATTTATTAAATATATACTTTTTATTTTTACTGCTTCTCATTTCTTTCTCTCTACAGGTCACCTTTCACTTTATTTTTATAAAAAATTTAAATTTAGTGACTGTCCCCTAACCATAAACCATCTGTATTCCCATCAATCAGCACTTTTTTGGCACTATGGATGGAATGCTCTAGCTATTGGGGAAATGAATTGTACTGCTCGAGTTAAATACATTGTCTTTTCATGATCAATGTTGAAGCTCTGAAAGGAAATACATCTAGTGAGTAATAAAATGCACAGGCTAGGAAATATGCTGATTTATAAATATATTTTGATAGATATGCATTATTTAGTACAGCAAAGTGCTTCATTGAATGCCGGCTTTCTTTGTTCTTCCATATTCATTGGAATGATGGCTTACATTTCAAAGACAACACATATGCAGCGAGAGAGCAGATTCCTCAATATTACAATACAAAGGATCACATTTAAGAAAATTAAAATCCTTAGCTTACCGAGTTCCCAGCATCCCCCTTTTCTCCAGAGTCACCTTTTTCTCCCTATTTACAATACGAAAGAATTGCAACACAAGGCAGAATGCATCAGTAACATTCTTTGACGGCTATTGTCACCATGTACAAATTTATTTTATGCTTTAAAAATACCACATAGATGTCAGTAAAGTCTACCTAACGTACAGTATGTTTTTTTTTTATATCTTGCATAACTGACTATATTCAAAACTAGAGTATAACTAATATAAGAAGACTTTGTCACTTTAACACAATTTCTCAGGTACCTTGACTTTTAACTGCTGCTGAAAAGTGTACAAGGCAGAATATTCAAACTACAAATATAAGTGCAGAAAATAGCTACATTTATTTTCCATATCAAGTATCAAAACCAAGAGATGGCAGTAATATTCTATTGAATTAAAGTTTGTGAAATTGTAAGTAAAGAAAAATGTATGTATGCATTTAGGAAAACAGATAATGGCTAAAAAGTTAGACTTTAGCAAATTAATCTACAAATAACAGATTACACAATTCAATATTGCTTTGCCACGTTTGGGGCATATATTTTATATAATATTATAAATTGGATATACACAATCAATGCCCTCTTTACTAAAGAACCATCCAAGGTGTATGCACAGCTACAGGGTAACCACCACATCTCCTCCCAAGACTCACCCAGACGTAAGACTGAACAGTACTGGAAGAATATCTGGGAGAAGCATCTCATAACACCGAGGCCCAGTGGCTACTAGACCTGAAAGCAGATTACTTCATGCTGCCAGGACAGGAGCCAGTTCCCATCACAGTCAAAGATATCCAACAGCGAGTAGCACACATGAAGAACTGGTCAGCCCAAGGACCTGACATAATCCACACCTACTGGATAAACAAGTTATCAACACTGCATAAAAGCCTAGCAGCACAAATGAACCAGCTACTGGCAACAGGTTTTCAGTCTGACTGGCTAACACAAGGTAGAACAATACTGGCCACGAAGGACCCGGACAAGGGAACAATACCATCCAACTACTGACAAATTACCTGCCTCCCCACAACATGGAAGCTCCTGTCAGGCATCATAGCCTCAAAGATTGATGGGTATATGAGTCAATATATGAGCAATACTCAGAAGTCGATGGAAACAACAACAGACGATCAAAACACCAACTACTGGATGACCAAGCAGGCACAAAAGATTCATAAGACCAGACAGACCAATCTGTGCATGGCCTGGAATGCCAAACACAATGTCAAACTCTACAAGGTCAACAAGACAATAAGAGCCTTCATCAAGAACTTGATGGGCAAGTGGAAAACAACTCTAGAAACCAATTCAAGGACAATAACACAAGTGAACATCAAATGTGTCATATACCAAGGTGATACACGATCTCCAATGCTGTTCTGCATAAGCCTCAACCCCCTTAGCCAGATCATCAAGAAGAGTGGACATGGAGTGACCATAATTGACTCACTGATCCACCTAACTAGGATATATAGCAAGGACATCGGAATGTTCAGACTAGAGAAGTGCGGGCGGATGATAGTAAACAGAGAGAATATGATTAGGAAAGAAGGAGTTCAAGTTTTAGAAGGCCAAATAAAAGATGTAGAGAACAGCAACAAGTACCTGAGGTTACCACAAATGCATGGCAACCATGAGGGAGAGACAAGGAGGATAGCAACACCCAAGTACCTCTAAAAAGTCAGAAAGGTCATGAAGTCCCAGCTCAATGGCAAGAATAAGATCCGAGCTATCAATACATATGCCCTACCAGTCATCAAGTACCCAGCTAGAATAATAACCTGGCCAAGAGAGGAACTGGTCACCATGGATGTCAACACCTGGAAAGTACTTCCTATTAATGGAGGATTCCACCAGAAGTCTAGCACCGAAAGACTGTACACCAGCCCTTAGGAAGAAGGTCTGGGCCTGATGATTGTCAAGGTCACAATCCTGGATGAAACACAGAGTATCCAAAAGTACATCATGAAGATGGCTCCCACAGATGAAACGCTATGGATTGGACCTGCCTAAGTCCAGATGGGAGATACCATAATGGGTAGGTAAGAATGACAGGGCTAAGATTCTGTGGGATTTCAAGATCCAGACAGACAAGCTAGTTCTGGCCAACCAACATCAGTAAGAACAAACATGAGAAGGTGGACAAATACCAATGTCATGATTTCCAATATCATTTCTATCCAATCGGCGTTCACCAGTATGACTTCCGGGTTTTGCAATCCAACTCCGCCCATGTGTCTGACTTCACGTGCTTCCATGGTAAAATGAAGCCACAGGCACAATCAGATCGCTCAATCAATTTGTTGCCTAATTGTTGCCAAGTGCCGTCGGAGCTCCTTCTCTTGTTAAACTGTGTACGGAACCTCTGATTACTGACTCGGAACGAGCTTCACTACGTTTACCTCCAAACCCCAATTTACTTCAGAAAACCACAACCTTCGCTATTCTGGGAAGGTCTTCCTTCTATTACATCTAAAGCAATTAAGCAAAATTCTCCAGTTTACTGGGATTATCAATTGGTTCTTACTTACAGTTATTTGGAAGGATAAAGGGCATTCTTAAGTCTTCCCTCTGGGATCCTATATCACTACTAATACCAGTAGTCTAAAGGACTGTGTTATACTTTCCTAACCAGGAGTTGTTTTATTACCACTGAAGTCTAATGGACTGTGTTATACTTTCCTAACCAAGATTTACTTTATTTTCTATATTGCTAGTGAAGTCTAAAGACTGTGTTATACTTTCCTAACCAGGAATTATTTGATTTCATTATTTCTACTGAAGTCTAATTGTCTGTGTTAAGCAATTCTAAACATAATCTACCTTTGCTTTATGAATATTATTTACAATATATATTGCTACAGAAGACTCTTAAATTGAAAATACCTAAAATCAATAAATCAAACATTCTTAAAGTGACAGTATTAAATTTATTCTTTCATCTGCACTTGAGTTCCAAATGAAGTTTTACAGTATTACAACCAAGGATTGAAAGAAGAGCTAGAACGGATGTGGCAAGCAAAGGCAGTAGTAATCTCAGTTGTGAGAGGAGCTCTCAGGGCTGGCATTCCCAAGTTGACATTCCAGGTGGGATATCGGAGTGCAGTTCTAGGAACAGCTAAGATACTGCGCAGAGCCCTCAGACTCCCACGCCTCTGGTAGAGGACACGAGAATGAGAAATAAATATACCACTCAGGAGAAATGAGAAAATCTATTTATATATAAATATACATATATATATATATAGATATTTTATAATACTTCATATTTGTTTTAAGTTTATCTATGATTTACTTTGCCATCATAAGAATGCATATACAATATCTCGGTATAAACAGACATCAGCTCTTAAACACTGCTCTGAAAAGCAAACATATTTAGAATGCATGTAATGTTTAAAAGTTACAGATAAACATACATTTGGGTAAACACATCCTAATTCAGATAAATTATTATTTGCTTGTGGATCAAAGTTGTTTCTGATATATCTACATCTGAGATAGGTCTTAAAACTGGGATCCCATGCTATTGTCAATGGTTCCCAGTGGTTGGAAGGTCCCAGGCAACTGCTGTCCCCAGTCCAATAAGGACAACCATTATATTGAGAAGAATATAATGAAGATGGCTTCAGAAGTTATCTCACAATATATTGTAGGGTAATTGAAAAATGTGGAAATGTGGCACTGAACTAGTGTAATGTAAATAATTATCTAAAAATAAAAAAAAGAATAAGAACCAAAGAACAACGTAAGGAAAGTATGTTATGTATGCGTAATAGCAATCTATTGTTATTTTCTGATAAAGAAGCTACTTTTTGTCAAATCTATGCTTTTATAGTTCTTATTTTGCATGTGTGAACAAGCAAATTATATAACAGAAAAAGAGGTCTCCCAACATCCCAATTTTGACATGACAATTACAAATGGTTATAGGAACATTAGGTTGATGAGGACCCTGCTCAAATGAGTTTAGAATTGAGAGGAGTAACATGACATGAGTAACACACAAAGTCTTACACATCATGGAAAAAAAACTGGAGAAGGTCTTGATGGGATAAACTGACTTTTTTATAGGTGAGATTATGTATTCCCTCTGCCCTAGCATATTAAAGCACTCTACAAAGACTTCTCTAGAATTATACATTGCACTCTATGTATTTACCGTGAGTCCTGGAAGCCCAATAAGGCCAGGAGGTCCTGGGGGCCCTGGAACACCTTGGTCACCCTTTTCTCCAGTGGGACCATCAAGACCCTGAAATTGAAATATAAGCTTTTGTGAAAAATTTAAGAATAGTGTATTGATAAACATTCCCTACCAATCATTACTATGCTGGGTATAGAAATCATCAATTCAATATTAATGACTATCATGCAAGACATTTGAATAATGTAGGTGATTTTAATCAATGTGAATGGCCACTGGATGTGTGCAGTATAAGATGCAGACATGTAAAAAGAACATCAGTGATTTACATTTTATGATTAGAGAGTGTTCCCAAGAAATTAACAGACTTGGAGGTAGGGAAAACAGTACTGAACTTTACTAGAATTTAATAAAATTAGTAGAAATGCTGGCTTGTGACCTTAAAAGGAGAAGCAAATGGATACACACAAGTCTCTAAAATATGTATGTTGAAAGAAAAAAAAAAATTAGCTTGGTGTCTGTCTCTAAATTACTGATATGGAAGGATATTTACAAAGAAAACATTTGAGGCAGGTTGTAGAAGAGATCACTTCATATTCTAAGCTAGTAAAACCTAGAAACATAGAATGTGACAGCAGATAAGAACCATTCGGCCTATCTAGTCTGCCCAATTCTCTAAATACTCTCATTGGTTCCTGGCCTTATCTTATAGATAGGATGGCCTTATGCCTATCACACACATGCTTAAACTCCTCTAATTTAACTATGTCCTCTTGTTGTGGTAGTTTTTTCTTCTTTTAAATATAGTCTCCTTTACTGTGTTGATTCCCTTTATGTATTTAAATGATTCTATCATATCCCCTCTGTCTCGTCTCTCCTCCAAGCTATACATGTTAAGTTCCTTCAACCTTTCCTTTTAAGTGTTATCCTGCAATCCATGAACCAGTTTAGTAGCCCTTTTCTGAACTCTCTCTAAAGTATCAATATCCTTCTAGAGATACGGTCTCCAGTACTGCGTACAATACTCCAAGTGTACAATGGCATGAGCACTTCCCTCTTTCTACTGCTAATACCTCTCCCTATACAACCAAGCATTCTGCTATCATTTCCTGCTGCTCTATTACATTGTCTGCCTACCTTTAAGTCATCTGAACTACTTACCACTTAAAGGTTAGGACTCTATCAAATATTCTATACTCTGCCCTTGGGTTTTTACGTCCAAGATACATTTTCTTGCTCTTATCCACATTAAATGTTAGCTGCCACAGCTCTGGCCATTTTTCTAGTTTACCTAAATCATTTGCCATTTGGCTTATAAACCCTGTTACATATCTTAGTATCATCGGCAAAAAGACATACCTTCCCATCAAGACCTTCTGCAGTATCACTAATAAAAATATTAGAGAATGGATCCAAGTACAGATCGCTGAGGTCCCCCACTGGTAACAAGACCATGCTTCGAATATACTCCGTTGACTACAACCCTCTGTTGTCTGTCACTCAGCCACAGCCTTACCCATTCAACAATATTGGAATCTAAACTTAAAGATTGCAGTTTATTGATCAGCCTTCTACGCACAACAGTGTCAAAAGCCTTACTGAAATCTAGGTAAGCAATGTCTACTGCACCACCCTGATCTATTACTTTAGTTACCCAATCAAAAAAATCAATAAGATTAGTTTGGCATGATCTCCCTGAAGTAAACCCATGTTGTCTCTGATCTTGAAATCCATGTGATTTTAGATGTTCCTTGTTTTAAACCTTGTTTTACTTTCCTTTTCTTATTTATGTATATAAAACATATTTTATCCCCTTTTTTTACACTGACTGTGCTATTTTTTCTTCTGTGTGTGAGCTGGAAGCTCTTATAACTTGCTTAGCCTCTTTCTGTCTAATCTTATAGATCTGTCTATCTTCCTCACTTTTTTTTTTAATAATTACTAAATGACAATTTATTGTTTTTTACTATTTTGGCCACTTCTGCGGAGTACCACAGTAGTTTCTTAAATTTTTTGCTTTCACTGACAAGCCTAATGCAATTTTCTGTAGCCTTTAGTAGTACAACTTTTAAATCCAATTTCTCTTGGACTCCATTTAACCTGCTCCAGTCTGATAATGACTCCTTTACACAGTGAGATGTTCTTGCCGATTGCTGCATATGTAGAACTTTGTCCCACAATTGAACATTATAAATGAGCTTGGCTATGAGACACAGCCCACTCATCATAGTCAGTGGTGTACATACCAGGGCCCCTGCGACCCGGTATGTACCCACAGGGCCAGCCTCTTCTCCTGGGGGGCCCAGGAGGCGGCCACCTCAGGGCCCCCCCGAGGCTGTCCTTGCTGACCCTGGCGGGCGGGCGGGCGGGCTGGCTGTCTGGGTGGCCGGCGCGCGAGGGAGCACTCTCCTCTGTGTGCTTCCTCTTCAGCTCCCTCGCGCACCGCACTGATATTGGAGCCGGAAGATGACGTCATCTTCTGGCGCCGGCATCCCTATGCGGCGCGCAAGGGAGCTGAAGAAGAAGCACACAGAGGAGAATGCTCCCTCGTGCGCCAGCCACCCAGACAGCCAGCCTGCCCAGGAGCCCAGCAGCACCACTGGACCCCAGGGAATCCCCCCAGCACTCCAAAAGGTAAGGAGGTTGGGGGGATTAAATTTAAAAAAAATGTGTGTGTGTGTTAGTGTGTGTCTGTTAGTGTGTGTTTGTGTGTCTGTTATTGTGTATGTTAGTGTGTGTGTGTTAGTGTGTGTGTGTTAGTGTGTGTGTGTGTTAGTGTTTGTGTGTTAGTGAGTGTGTGTTAGTGTGTGTGTGTTAGTATGTGTTTGTGTGTTTGTGTTAGTGTGTGTGTCAGTGAGTGTGTCTGTTATTGGATGTGTGTCTGCTAGTGAGTGTGTTACTGTGTGTGTCTGTTACTGAGTGTGTTTGATGTCTGTTAGTGAGTGTGTGTTTGTCAGTGAAAGTGTATGTTTTGTAAGTGAGTGTGTATGTATGTCTGTCGCTGAGTGTGTCTCTGTCAGCAAATGTGTGTGTCTGTTAGCTAGTGTGTATGCGTCTGTTCGTGAGAGTGTGTCTTCAGCATTTACCTTTCTCCAGCGTCGGACTCTCTTGGCGCTGGGGATCCCTCCGCCTCTCAGCTCCGAATGCACACGCGCGGCAAGAGGCGCGTGCGCATTTAAACATTCAATGCTTTCCTATGGACGTTCAGTGTCTTCTCACTGTGATTTTCAGAATCGCGGAAGCTCCTCTAGCAGTTGTCAATGAGACAGCCACCAGAGGCTGGATTGACCCTCAGTGAAACACAGCCGTTTCTCTGAAACGGCTATGTTTTCAGCTGCAGGGTTAAAACTAGAGGGACCTGGCACCCAGACCACTTCATTGAGCTGATGTGATCTGGGTGTCTGTAGTGGTCCTTTAAGGGTGTGTGCATACAAAACAGACAGTTAGATCTTGTATACATATGTTGTTACACGTTACTTACAGGTGAACCTACTTGTCCTGTTTCCCCTTTGTCACCTTTAAACCCCCTCTGGCCAACATCTCCCTTTGGTCCTGGAAGTCCACTTTGCCCGGGAGGTCCTGGTGGACCAGGAGGTCCAGATTCACCTGGTTTCCCTCTGGGCCCCTAAAGGACAAAATTCAAATATAAATGAAAAAACAATCTCTGTGATAATCTATACAATTTGATAGTTATATAAAACAGAACAAAAAACAAATATATATTTTCTCTACTAATCTGTAATACTATAGATTTAAAAAACCAACAAAACAGTATTTGCAATATTTTAGATTCAAGATTGATCAAAGCAGCATAATTTCACTAACTATTTTCCTACTACTAAAGCACTCTGATGGCAATTTTGATACAGGTCTGCAAAAAATATATACAGTAAAGAGATAAGAATAAATTTCCTAAAAATAACACTAACTCTGGTCATCATAGTTATACTAATTTACATGAATACCTTAACGAGTATTAAGTGAATGTGATCAGGATTAAATCCTTTTTTTTCCCCTCCATTAAAGCTTGGAAACTTAGTTGACTCCAACTTCACTGGCAATACCTGAGAATTCTCTCACTCCTTTCAAACTTTCACACACAACAAACAAACTACTAAAGCTCTCCAGTTCCCCTCTACTAAGAGATTTATCAGTGGATAGCACTGTATGCCTACTTAGCAACTTACAGCACCAAAATAATTTTAGGTTGATCATTAAGCATCTTTAAACACATCCAAAGGATATACACCATATTTTATACTCTTAAGTAGAAATAAAGACTAAATTGTATAATTGGGGAAAAATAAATAGTTGTTTGGAGATACACACTAGTACTCCTGGACAACAGCACATAGGTATATTTTGATCATTTTATTATACTTTTCACACTTTAATGTAAAATAATAAATAGTTGAAGAAAGTGGCCATGATTTGGATTCTAGTTAGACATGATGTTACGCATCTGAGAGCAATCACTGGTACCTTCATGCAAAACGTCCTGAACATAGGATGCAAAATAAGATCAAGTTATCATTATTGATAAGCTCTTACTAAATCTCTTGAATAAGGTAACAAGAAAAAACAACAACAACAAAAACTGAAGAAACTCTGGATGACACAGAGAAGGCACTGCTCTCTAGGGAAAACAGACCACAAGGAACTCAAATTGCTGGTACTTTCCTAAATACAGAAATGCCAGATTACTTCTAGAATGCTAGAATACTGCATATGAACTCATCCCGACGACACATACATTTCAAATATAAAGAAAGAACCGGACCATCTTCCAGCCTTGTAATACTCTTTTTCCATGTATCAGCACAATTGAAGGCAACCTCCCTTTCAGAAAGGTAAAAACCAAAGACCATTTGCACCCTATCTATTTCTGTTTTTCCTCACCAGCAAATGTTTTTATAGTTACTCAAAAGCAGCATGTTTATCTTCTCAGCAACATCTTAGATGTTGTAGCATATAAAAAGTTAGTAATGAGCAAGATAATAGTTGCAACATGTGAAATATATTGTGAAAAATCATTAATTCACTCGAAAAGTGATATTGATGGCTAACACGTGTAAATATTCATACAGAAAAAAAATAAGGAATATATGATAACGGGTCATAGAAATATACAGAGCTATAATACAATGTTTTACATATGAGCAGCTCATACTTTATCTGCCTCCTCTGACATCATATTCATGTTGGGAACATAATTAGACGTGCATGCATTATTAAGAAGAATCAAAGTGTGATAACAGAGGCAAATCTCATTTGAAAATGAATACACTTTTAGTTTTAATTCCATACATTCGCTAGAAAAGATAAATGAATGGAAGGTGATTTCCTACGGATGTTAATTATCTTTTAAAGACTGTATAACCTTTATGAATATAAACCACTGTTATAGAAATAATAATATAGATCAGTAAGGCAATTCAACCTTTTGCAATCAAAGAAGACAACACAGGTTTGTTAGTAATATATGCCAAATAAATTTCCATTAATAGCAGTGAGATCTGTACAGAGAAGGTTTCATCAGTACCGTTTGAAGATTGAGGAGCACTCAAAGAAAATGCTTATGAATATTTATGTTGAACTGGTTACTTTATTATCCTCTACATTGTAGCTGAATAGAAATCTATTTATTATTCAGAAGGGCGGCTATGTGTACATATTAGACAAACATAGACTACTTCAGTTGGTTAGAAGTTAGCAAACATCCTCTAGATCGCTGTATTCTGTGTTTGTACCTTGTCACGCAAAGCAGCATTGATAGCATACACACTTACCTTATCACCATCGTGGCCGGGAGGACCGGGTAAGCCGATTTCACCCTGAAAATATAGTGTTCTGTGTGAAGTTTGTATAAAGCATATGAAGTTAACACAAAGCATCTGAGATGGGTTGGGGCAAAACTAGAAAATTGGTCAATAGCTACCACTAAGGATACATAAAAGTAGGATGAATAGCTGGGTTTCAGTATTAAAATATTACAATCTTTATAAACCATTTATTTAAAGAAAAAAAAAATATTTTCATTAAAGAGTAATACTCCAGAAGGAAAGAGTATATATCAAAAAAAGTTGTGTTAGTTTCACAAGGTTTTAATTGAACAGTCTAAAAATGGCAATAGTTACATTTTGCCCTAAACACACATCTAGTGTCTGTTACTGAATGACTTCATGCTCTGTGTCATCACACAGATCATGATGCCACTGAAAACTGTATTCACTGCCCCTCAAAGAGGAGCGTCCAACTGTCTGATAAATGCAATTGTCGTACATGCTCAGTAGGTCCCCAGTGCTTTTCTATGAGAAGACTTGGACTGGACCAGAGGTCATCAGTCAAGTTGATCTCAGGATGAGGAGCACTACCCTGGCAGAGACTTCCCAGCTCTGGAAAAAGTGGAGTAAATATGGCTTTCTTTTTTGGATGCGGCATAATCAAAAAGTCCCTAGCACTTTTAATGCTAGAGTGTTTCTTTAATGCTAAGACCAATTTCAATTGTACTAAAAAGATTAGTGTAAATTTAATATTATTGCTTTTTCAGTTATGAAGAAAATCTCTATAATGTATATGGCAACATTTGTATAATTTGAAAAAACTCTAGAACTATACAGGGAGTGCAGAATTATTAGGCAAATGAGTATTTTGACCACATCATCCTCTTTATGCATGTTGTCTTACTCCAAGCTGTATAGGCTGGAAAGCCTACTACCAATTAAGCATATTAGGTGATGTGCATCTCTGTAATGAGAAGGGGTGTGGTCTAATGACATCAACACCCTATATCAGGTGTGCATAATTATTAGGCAACTTCCTTTCCTTTGGCAAAATGGGTCAAAAGAAGGACTTGACAGGCTCAGAAAAGTCAAAAGTAGTGAGATATCTTGCAGAGGGATGCAGCACTCTTAAAATTGCAAAGCTTCTGAAGCATGATCATCGAACAATCAAGCGTTTCATTCAAAATAGTCAACAGGGTCGCAAGAAGCGTGTGGAAAAACCAAGGCGCAAAATAACTGCCCATGAACTGAGAAAAGTCAAGCGTGCAGCTGCCACGATGCCACTTGCCACCAGTTTGGCCATATTTCAGAGCTGCAACATCACTGGAGTGCCCAAAAGCACAAGGTGTGCAATACTCAGAGACATGGCCAAGGTAAGAAAGGCTGAAAGACGACCACCACTGAACAAGACACACAAGCTGAAACATCAAGACTGGGCCAAGAAATATCTCAAGACTGATTTTTCTAAGGTTTTATGGACTGATGAAATGAGAGTGAGTCTTGATGGGCCAGATGGATGGGCCCGTGGCTGGATTGGTAAAGGGCAGAGAGCTCCAGTCCGACTCAGACGCCAGCAAGGTGGAGGTGGAGTACTGGTTTGGGTTGGTATCATCAAAGATGAGCTTGTGGGGCCTTTTCGGGTTGAGGATGGAGTCAAGCTCAACTCCCAGTCCTACTGCCAGTTCCTGGAAGACACCTTCTTCAAGCAGTGGTACAGGAAGAAGTCTGCATCCTTCAAGAAAAACATGATTTTCATGCAGGACAATGCTCCATCACACGCGTCCAAGTACTCCACAGCGTGGCTGGCAAGAAAGGGTATAAAAGAAGAAAATCTAATGACATGGCCTCCTTGTTCACCTGATCTGAACCCCATTGAGAACCTGTGGTCCATCATCAAATGTGAGATTTACAAGGAGGGAAAACAGTACACCTCTCTGAACAGTGTCTGGGAGGCTGTGGTTGCTGCTGCACGCAATGTTGATGGTGAACAGATCAAAACACTGACAGAATCCATGGATGGCAGGCTTTTGAGTGTCCTTGCAAAGAAAGGTGGCTATATTGGTCACTGATTTGTTTTTGTTTTGTTTTTGAATGTCAGAAATGTATATTTGTGAATGTTGAGATGTTATATTGGTTTCACTGGTAATAATAAATAATTGAAATGGGTATATATTTGTTTTTTGTTAAGTTGCCTAATAATTATGCACAGTAATAGTCACCTGCACACACAGATATCCCCCTAACATAGCTATAACTAAAAACAAACTAAAAACTACTTCCAAAAATATTCAGCTTTGATATTAATGAGTTTTTTGGGTTCATTGAGAACATGGTTGTTGTTCAATAATAAAATTAATCCTCAAAAATACAACTTGCCTAATAATTCTGCACTCCCTGTATAATGGTATATCTACTCAGATATATTGTTCCTAATTTCTCTTGACAATGTAAACTCCAAATCCTCAAATTAAATCAGGGAGTTTTTTCAAGATAGTGTTTCGTTAGATGTCTCTAGTGGAACCCACTTCTGTCCCATCCAATCTATATTTACTATAGAATTATGGAATTCTTTACTTACCTTTTGTCCTGGAGATCCTGACGGACCTGGTGGACCTGGGACACCAGGAGGACCCTAAAAAAATAAGATAATGAATGTCAAATGTTTTATATTATACTTACACAATAAATCACTGCAACAATTAAACAATATAGAACAATTTTAAAATGGTTACATGGAGAGTGGGTGGTTTTGGATAGTTTATACTGTGCTATAAATCATGTTATCCTATTAATCAAACTTTTACTAAATTCTAGAAACTTTGGAGAACTTGTGATTAGTTTTAGAAATGTGTGCATGATAAAGCAAGAGTGATTGAGAGATGGAGAGAGAGAGAGGATACATAACAATAAAGAAAGCTTATAGTAATGCCATCACAGAGTTCTGGAGACATCATATAAACAACAATATTGAAGATTGAGTGGTTTATGAAAATCTACAGAACCTTGAGTTGACACTATTATTCCATAATACTTGCTTCACCATTTTGTATGTTTTATATATCATATGTTTATGAGTCAGTGTGTTAGGGTTGATTGATATGGTTCTTTTAGGCTTAGAGAAGCAGCAGGTCTACATTACAAAGTCTGCATGAGATTAGTATGAGTTACACTCTCAGATATATGTGTGTATGAACTAACTATAAAAACATATGTGTGCGTGGACGGGATGGCTATCATAATAAGAGAAGCATCACCCAGGAAGATTGTATGCTCTCCATAACAGATGGATTTTCATTGACTTCTTGGAGAAGGCTTGGGGGATGTCTATTAGGATGATGTATGGTGTTGCATTGAAATGCAGTGGCCCTCATCTACAGATGAGAATTAGCAACACGGGAAGGAACTCAGGACAAGAGCAGGGCACTCGCAGGTGTGTGTTTGTTGATTAAAGAGGAGATGTAATGATGAGTGGAATCTCTAAGTTAGTGTGAGAAGTTTGAATTGGATTCTGAAGAGTATGGGAGGTGGGAGTTAGGTATGAGAGTAACCTGACAGTAGCAATCATTACAAGCTAAAGTGGGGCAAATTAGGTATTTTATGAGTGAGTCAAATACTCAAATAATCAAAACAGCAAATGATAATAGCACTAAATAAGTGCATAATAATACATTTTGCTTTAGATAAATAGTAATACACATGTATGCCATGAGCAGGTCTTGGATTATAATCTTACAGGTAGACAGTGATGAAGTTGAACCATGTTTCAAATAAGAGGTTGCAGCCTTTTTTTGTGTGAAAAATGCAATATATGGATAGTAATTAGTATTGCTTTACCTGCCTGAGTAGATTAACATTAAATGCTCAATTTTATCCTTTACAAACATTTTAATTTGATCTGGGACTGTGATACATGGTGGCATTTAGTTCAATATAAATTCTCCAGGCATGTAACAATGTGTCAGCACTCAGTTTAAATATCTTTTGTAATTACTTGTACAACCTGGAAATGACTCTATATCTATGTAACATAAACTAACAGTAAACTAAATATTATATTCCAGGCTTACTCTAGTCAGTGTGTGGCTATTAAGGATATCATTTTATTTAGCATAATTTTAGCAACTGGTTTTGAACCTAACAATGTTTTATTGGGGGAGCATTACTTATTTTTCTTACTTTCTTCACTTGTATTCTCTGTCCTCAGGTAGCTTGGTGAAAGCAATGAAGAAAAACTCCAATTACCATAACCACCATAGCTCACTGTTGTGGTTAATGTGCCAAGACTGCACTGATACCCCGAATGCAAGAAGTCAAACCACTTTGACTTCTTACCTGTGTTGTGTCGAGCACTGCACCCCACCACCACTGCAATCATTAGAGAGCTGGACATTCCTAATAAGGACCTTCTGTTAGTTCTCCTGAGCGAAGTCCTACTAAGCAAGGTTAGCTCAATCATAAGATTAAATCATTTGAAAAGCTTACCCAACAATATTTAATAGAGGTCTTAGTGTGTTAATGACCATACATTTCATTGTCCTAAACATTACTTTTGTATTTCTTGTTTTATCTCATTCTGCTATCAAAATTTGCCAAGCGACATAAATAGTTAAATATCATTAAAAATGTAAAATTGAAAATGATGTGTATTACAAAAGTGAATTAACTTAATAATTAAATTAATCAGATATCTGAAAAAAAATTCAGTCGGTATAGAAAAAGTGCATGTGGGTACAGCTATGTCAGCGAGGGAAAAAAAAGTATTTTCAAAATGTTTCTCACCAGGGCCAAGGTTCGAATCTCCTGTAAATACAAGAATGCAAAATATATTCAACTTGAGTTTTAGACAGTTATAATAAATATATATAATATATATAAACACGATAAATAAATATAATCACAAATAAACATAACTATTTATTTAAATCAGCATAAAATGTTACTTATTCATTTATGGGGGTCATGTATACGATTATGAGGGTTGTAGAAACTAAAAATATGAAGAATTGTTTTAAAAAATTCTCTCTCTCTCTCTCTCTATATATATATATGAAACACACAAGAGTCTTTGTCATCATTGAATTTTGTTATGGTGCTATGGTGCTGGGAATCGACAGACTGCCTGCACCAATAAGTTATCAGCTGCCATCCTGTATGTTTCTATGCATTTAGAGCCGTCAGCTGATCGATATCTGCTAAATTAGATTGTATTGCATTTGGTAGGTCTCTGTACGTGGATTTATCCAGAAAACATATGGGGAAAAGAGAGATATTTTCTTCGTTCAAGAGTTGCAGCAGTAAGACATTAACGTCAGAGAAATATCCAGCAGACGGTATTTGTCTTGCAGGCAACAAGGAAAGAGAGCCTTATTCTAATTGCATTTCTAACATCCATAATTTTCTAGCCAGTCATCTTATATCTTAACTCATTCTCAGCTAAAATGCTGAGTTTAGTTTGTTTCTTACTGCTCTGCATCAAATACTCTGACAAAGAATAGATTTATTTAATAGTGTCGAGTCGTGATGAATGGACACTTGCATTGCACAATTTAATGCCAAAACTATTAGGTGCCAACATGTAACAAACAAACAAACCTGCCAAAATGTTCAGCCATATTAAAGTTATATTATGCACTCCCTGGTCAATACCGGTGAGTGTGTCATGAGATTTAGTATTGAAAGCTCAGAGTGAACTCCTACTGGCTGTCCAATAGTTTCTTTATTATGCCACAAAAAAAACAAAAAAACATTTTGTTTGACCCAGTGTGTGTCTTTCTCTTAAGGTCATAAAATTCCTTCTACATAGTGGTTTCGTAAAGGAATCATTAGCGGTAATGAGTGCTCCATTATTTATAGAATTATTTCAGCCAGAAGCATGAAAATCATGACTCCAAGTCATATTCTCCAGATGTTAAGTAACATGTGTGTGGGTGGTGTGAAGTACATATTGTATGTGGAGCTTCATATTGTCATTTTACCATTCCTGTGGCTTTTTTTTTTCTTCTAAGCATTATCTCATTAAAATGTCTCTATATCTTAACTATGCCAAGAAACTTTCTATCACAACATTATTTAATTAATCACAAGCACAGGATGAAGGGAAACCAGTCAATTAAAAGTATGTACTGTCTCAAATTAATAGTTTTGGAGAGGAGAAATAATTTTTTAAAAGAATAGGTGAGGATTTTAGACAGGAGAAAGAATTTCAGTGACTATAAGTTACATATGGAAAAGGTCATCCCAGAGATGGTTAAAGGGACCCACTTAGCACCATATGCCCCTATCCCGCATGCTACAGCCCCTTTCTTTCTACTATAGTCTAGTTCCCCCGTCCACACTACATCCACTATCCCCCTCAGCACACACTAGAGCCCCTATTTGCATGCACACACATATTACACTGCAAACAACACCACAACACCACATACATCCCGCAACCACAAAGCAGCATCTTCCCCACTCAACCCTAAAGGGCAACTTTCCCCACATACACGCAAACACACAAACAGCATCCCCAGAAACAATGCAACACTGCAACACAACAAGCAGCATCTCGACAAAACTTGCATTAACGTATCCAATTGTGTACACCAAAATTTTGTAGAAACTGCAGTTTTTACATTGCTGGGTAAACACACCTTTAGTGCCTGTCTTGCTGACAGCCACCAGATGAGCTTCCTCTGCAACAACCGAGTTTCACTCAATAATTTCATATTAAATAGTAGGATGCAAAGCCTCTTTGAAGTCTGTGGGTGCCAGGCAGTCAGTGGTTAACACTCCACCTTTAAAGGGACACCTCACTGCCCAAATACAAACCAAATAAATAAATACATTACTATTTAGTAGATATACCACAAATTAAAACATGCATGAATTTAATAATGCATTTTGTATTGAAAATATATCTAAAACAGATCGAAAAGCTGCAGTCCCCTTGTCTGCTGTCTTTACAAGCCCTTCGCTCTTTCTCCAGCCCAGACTTTCTGTGGCTGTCCAATCACAGACTTCCCAATGCAGCTCAATGAGAAGTCTTTGCAAGGCAGATGCTCTGAGAAATTGCTGCCTCTTGAGTTTAGCTCCACTGAGCTAAACAAACCAGGATATTTTAAGATATCCACAGGTCCCCCAAAGAACAGTGCCGTCTGCTGGTGCCCTGGTTACCCTGCCCATACAGCAAGCCTGGATTTGGGTACTTGGAAGTTAGGCCTCAACCATAATCAATTTGAAGGTATGCTTTCTCAGTCTACCTGTAGTGCCTCGTTGAGGTTTCCATTATATTCTATTGTTTCAGACTTCCCCGGTTCTCCTTTAGGACCCTGTGAAAACACATAAATTATGGTAAGTATACCGCAAGGGGCATTATAGTGATGGAAGCAACATGGTATACATTTTAAAAAATCTACTCTATTTACATTTCTAAAGAACCATCTATTTTCTTTGACATCAAACAATTAAATGGAAATATGTTACAACAAATGAGTTTTATTGCAAATAGTAGTTGTGTTTGGTGTTGTAACAGTCCACCTGGTATAACTAGTCTTTCACATACTTTGGGCAAAACCTCTACATTAAAGGTGATTAAGGGAATAGCATAGGTATAGAGTTCTATTACTCATGCATTCTCAACTTAATATGCATTTTAGAGGTTATTTTAGGTCAAAATGATAATAAAAATAAAATTTATAAACTATAATCTCCAACTATTTTTTTTTTCATTTTCTAACTACTCCACTCACATTGTTCTAAGCCTACTTTTTAACTAGGGGGTATATAGAATAAGTAAAAAAATATATATATCTTTTTTACCTTGTCAAACTGTTTCTTACTGCAGAATTGTCTTAATGAGATAATGGTTTCTGAGAAAAACTTCTCCGTCTTAACAAATTATATTAAATACTGACACACAATACTCATGCTGTAGAACTCACTCTTGGTCCAGAAGGTCCTTGGTCTCCCTTTGCTCCTATCGCCCCCTATAAATATAAAAAGCTAAATTTAAAGGGTATACTGGTACTTACTAAAATATTATATGCATATTTATATTTATAAAATACATTTTACCATTATTGTACTCTAATATAAAATGATGGTATGCTCCCTGACAATGGGTAACACTTTATCTACAAGTGTAAAAAAATTTAAAATAAAACAAAAAGTTAGAAATGCAGTGTCCTTTAAAAAAATAAATAAAAGCACTACAAAGTGTCTTGGAGGGTAACTTTGCTAACAAATCTCGCATCTGGCCTTGACCCACCAACAGTGAGTATTCATTTTTTCTTTATCAGGATGAGGGGCTAGTGACTAGTTTATTTGTATTTAGCAGCATCTGTGCTAGGCACATCTAAAGAAAATTCAGCCATGTTTACCAACAATTATAAAATCATGGTTAAGTATATAACCCCTGGTGCCTTTTAGAAGAAGGAGACAAGAAAAAAAAAACATGATAAAATAAACTGGATTCCACCTATATTTATATAACACACTACAGAGAAAAAGCAAATACAATTTGTTACTTATACACAATCAAGTTACATTGTATGGCCTATTACCCATTTGAAAGGCTTAAAAGATATGGACCTATGGTTTGAAGACAACTCATGGCCAAGATACCGAAAACATGACACATATTGTACATGATATATATTTATAAAATGAATGACAATGATAAAAAATTAATCATGTATGAAAAATTACAATATCTACAATAAGATGCAACAAGAAGCATAAATACCTTATCACCCTGCTGTCCTGGAATTCCAGGATGGCCAATAACACCAGCTTCTCCCTACATCAGAAAAAAATAATCATTAGCCTTTCAAGTCACTATCAGAAAAATATATAAAAATAACAATTTTTAAAAAAGTAACACCTATAACGCAAGGCAGACTGTATAAAGGAATTTGGGTAGAAGTGTGCAAATTAAGTTTTGTTTTATTACGCTCTTAAAATATTTTACAAACATCATATACTAGTCCGTTAGATTACATGCTAGTGACAACAAAATTAGAATTGGAATGTGCTTTTTTTTTGTGTGTACTGTGTCACTAAATTGTAAAGAAAAATGAAACAAGTGTAGTATGTTTCTAAAATATTTATTAAAGGGACACTATAGTCACCAGAACAGCTACAGCTTATTAAGTGTTCTTGCATAGCAAGACCACTTAATGTTATCTCACATATATATTATTATTATTATTATTATAGCAAAATTTGCCACCCTAACTCCTCCCACAGTTTTTACACTACATAGACAAAAATTTACCAAAACGTGCAGATTGTTCCCGATCGGATTGCTATTACTTTGTGGAACGTTTCGCCGAATGGTTCACGGAATATCGTCGTTCTTGTGGCGAAATTTGTCCCATAGGAATGAATGGCAAAGCTAGAGTGGGAGCTGGCAAAAGCTGAAAAATCAGGACATGATTTCTAAACTGCCACCACTCCCTTATTTTCAGGCCCACCTACACAAATCTTATATCAAAACATTCAGCTATCCCTGCTGCCACTAAACATGTCAATGGCTAAGCCATAGTCCTGATAGTTTTCACAATATAATCATTTGTTTGCAACTAACGCCGTCCATTGACATTCATTGAAACTTCACTCTACAAAGCTCAAATTTGAAGTGCAATTTCTAAACTGCGACTGTGCCTTCATTTTTAATACCTCAGAGACATACTATGCATCAGAATGTAGGTCTGGGTCTTGTGATTTTCACAATATAAAGCTCTTCGCTGTAGGAATTATAGTTTTTAAAATACGACCGTTTGAAGATGGCAACCGCCAAAATACTCTGACCTGTGCCAGGCTGCAGCAGCAAGTGATGTCATAGACAGGCAGGGCCTTTTGAACACCTGCTAATGTTTTTATAAATGTATGGTTTAATGTAACTGTGCAACAACGTTGCAATTAAATGTGCTATATAAATGATAACAGTTACTCCGCCCACTCCAGTTGTAGACTACTGGTGGAGGCAAGAACACTTCACACAATTTCCCCAGAAATTGTAGCTTTTCTAGTTGAATTTGTTCTGGTGAGTAGAATCATTACCTTCAGGCTTTTTGCTGTAAACACTGTCTTTTCAAAGAAAAAGCAATGTTTACATTACAGACTAGTGATAACTTTACTGGCCACTCCTCAGATGGCTGTTAGAGATCCTTCCTGGGTCATGGCTGCCTAAAATGCATCCAAACTTTCAGTGTCTCCTCCGTCTGCATGCAGACACTGAACTTTCCTCATAGAGATTCATTGATTCAATTCATCTCTATGAGGAGATGCTTATTGGCCAGGGCTGTGTTTGAATCATGCTGGCTCTGCCCCTGATCTGCCTCCTTGACAGTCTCAGCCAATCCTATGGGGAAGCATTGTGATTGGATCAGGCTACCACTTCAAATGAGGTCAGCAGACATCTTGTTTTTTTGAGACAAACAGCATGCAGATCTACAGCTTCTGGCTTGAATAAAAGTAAGATTTTGCTATATTTAGAGAGGATTAAGGGGCTCAGGGGGGCTAGATGGTGGTGTTAACACCATAGGGTCAGAAATACATGTTTGTGTTCCTGACCCTATAGTGATCCTTTAAGTATTAAGGAGATCGGAAAAACATGTTAACCTGTAATAATATGTTTAATGCACAACCTTGATAGAAACACTGGTATTCTTATGGTATATCAACATTTTGGGGAGAAAAAGATAAAGTTCTCCAAGTTCTCTTATTGGCTACAATGGATACACAACAAACACTGAAAAAAATGACTTGCCTCAAACTGCATTGGAAATAAAAGTAGTACACTTTGCAAAAATATAAAGCAAAAAGAAAGATTTCAATTTGTTAGGTGTTATTTTATCTGTTATGAAATGTAGTATGGTTATTGTGTCATTTAAGGGTCACCTTAACAACTAAAAATATTTTGTAACAATAACAATCAATATACTGCAGTCTCAGATAAAGCTTTGACAAAGATACAATCATATCCCAAAACACTGCTTGGAAAGCACTGTTGGAAAAGGCTACACATATATCAAATCTGTCCAAGTTGAAAAGGTTTAAAGTCTAAAGTTGGCCGCGTTTTGTTCTACGACCTTTTTCCACCTTTTTGCGATATGATAGAAGTAATGAAAAAAAAAAGAAAAAAGTTTTCTTTGTGTTTTACAATACCCTAGTTTGTCATATTCCTGGTTTCAAAGAACAGTTACGTTCGTAGCAATGTCTTTAACAAAAGGTCTTTTACAACTTCCTAGTTCTTTGAATTCCATCTAACAAGATTCTCCAAATTCATGATCAAAGACGCTTTATCAGATGGAGAATGGTTTAGGTTATATATAACTTGCATGAATTTTAAGTACATACGTGGAAGCATTTTATCTGGGAAATAAAACAAGTAGATGAATAACAAATCAGAGGCATTCAACAGAACAGCAACTAGATTCTTCTTTTTACAGGAGTCAGGAATGAATTGTCCCTATGGTACCATAGAATGCGACAACGTAACTATCTTCTGTACAGTGCTGACTTGATATCATTTATGTAGATCTCCAGTGAGAAACACATAGTGGGAAATTGATTCAGAACAAAGAGAAATCATATCCAAATAATACAAAAAGACTGATGTAACCTAGTATGAAACAATCTCATAAGGTATTACAATTCTGGCTGAATAGGCTGCACAGCACTTACTTGGAACATTCCCTAAAAAGTGTTTTGACAATACAGTTGGTTATTGGCTAAGTAGGCATTAAGGAGAACTGACACTTTTTAGGAAGCTACACTACTGAATAAAACACTGAAAATCATCATTTTTAATGCAATGATATGTTTTCTTTTAAATGCATATTAAATATATACACAACTGACACCCCAAGCCAGATCAGTCCTGGCACAACCAAGGCACAAATTGCAGGAGAGATTATCAAAATCCAAGATGGAATCTCTCATTTCAAGGATAGAGCTAAATACAAATGTGTGGATTTTACACTTCAGACTTCACAAACACACATTTGTTAAATATAGAGCTTATCCAAACACAATATAAAAATCTTGGAAAATGTCAGTTCTCTGTTAAGACCAATACAGTTTTTTTTCCTGATCACGATATATATGTATAAAAAAGAGAAGGTTAAAAAAGTGAGTTGAATTTTAAGCGGATGCCCAAAGAGGTGAAGACCAACACTTATGAATATCTTTTTATAACTCTAATCTTACTTTTTCTTGAATATAACATCAACATGTGATGTACTCAAAGCTGTATTTACAGAGTGTGTTTAGCAGTGCAATGTTGTTGTTTTATGCTTGCAAGTTTGCTTTCTTTGTGTAGTAAATCAGCTAATTTGTCAAGATGTGCCTACTGATGAATTAGGGGAATGCTAGTTTATTGCAAGAGATTACATTGTCAAAAGGTCATTTGGATACATTTTTATAATGATAGATATTTCATCTCTTTTATATGATTTAGTCCCAACTTAATCTGCCAGAATAGAAAGAAAATACTGTTGAAAAGGCCTTTGCTATGTAGTGGCTGATGGCTCCCATTATCTAAATACTAATTAGCACCTGCTTTCTGACTGCTTTCCAACCCTGTCACTAGTCTTTATTGGCTTCTAGTAACCCCAAAAACTTAACACCGTTAGGCTGCAACAAAGTTGGAAACCTGGTGGTAATTTGCAGCTGCTATAAGCTCCCAATTGTTAAGAGCCACAGTTTATGGCAATGAGTTAATGACATTTTTTGTAAATATGTCCTATGTCTTTAAAAGTAGTAATTCAAAATCAAATTAACTTTTTATAAGATGACCTCTAATATTATACATTTAAATGTGCAAATAAAACCAACGAGGTTAAATTATAAAGAGTAATTCTATGTCAATTCTAAGTTAAAAAGGTAGATCAAACAGCAGGGAAATTTGGTTGGTTTCATTGTGACTTCTCAACATTTCGAACTTTGCTCCTGAGTTCATATTCCCAGTGATAAATACCAATGTTTTAAAATGAACAGACACATACCTTTGGTCCTGGGGGTCCCGGTAAGCCTGGGTTTCCAGGTTCCCCTTTGACACCACCAAGAGAATTGCCAGTGTCTCCCTTTTCACCCTGCAAGTACAAATGATATATTGAAAGATATATAAAAAAGGAAAAATATCATATTAAAATTATATGAAACTACTGGTAAACATGACAGACTGGGGCATAATATTCAGGTCAGTGATAGCATTTGCCAAAGGTAAGGCAAAATTAATTAGGACATCAATTAAGACTGATCGCTTGACCATATTACCTACCACAGATGTTATATAAATGGACCTCTTAAAAAGAACTTCAAATATAGATATGTAAAGATGTCGTTTATGACTTTTTAAAAAAAACTTTTTTGAAGGCAGATGGCTACAATTAGTCTATTCTTGTCTGTTGATGTTCTGGTCTGTTTTGGAATTCAAGCTATATTCGGATTGACTGAAAGCACAGAGCAGTTAATCAGGGGTCCGTGGGGTGCTTTATGTTTCTCGTACCCCCTTCATGTAGCATATAAACACTGTTTTCTCTAGAATACAATATTTCTTACAGAATCAAAATAGAAAGCAGGCAAATAACATACATTTTATTTACATTAAGACATTACTGATCATTAAGGCATTACATAAAACACTTCGCTACAATTTGAATTAATACAGTTGAAATGATTAGTTGACATTACTAATCTGTAATACTAATTAAATGATTAATTAAAATCAGACCAATCACTTTCTTGTTTTTCTAACTTTAAATTCTTTACTAATTCTTTACTAAAAACAGCTGCTTTTAAAATATGGCCAATCAAAGCGAGACAGAATTTTAAATTAGCTGCCATCTCCCATAGGCATTCCATTTCCCAGTCAGCCCACACACTGAGATAGCTGATGTCACTGGTATACTTTCAGTAAGGCAAATTAAACTTAATGCATATGTCCAAGATGAACCTGGTTAAGATCCCAGTGACATCTGCTATCTTGCAGCATCTTCAACAGAGTCAGTGGCGTACACACAATACATGGGGCCCTGATGCGAAACTGATCAATGGCCCCCCCCGATCCGTGCCCTCCCCCCCGACACATACATAGAGACATACATAGAGGCACACACACATACACACAGTAACATACATAGGCACACATGCATACACACAGACACAGACACATACATATAGACATACATAGAGGCACACACACATACACACAGACACATACATAGGCACACACGTATACACACAGACACATACATACATACAGACACATACATACAGACACGCACAGACACACACACAGACACATACATACAGACACACACACATACAGTCTGTATGTGTGTGTCTGTATGTATGTGTGTGCGTCTCTATGCATGTCTGCCTGTGTGTATGTCTGTATGTATGTGTCTGTGGGGGTCTCTGTATGTATGTGTCTGTATGACACAGACACATACATACAGAGACACACACACACACACACACAGACACATAGATACAGAGACACACGCAGACAAATACATACAGACACACACACACACATACAGACAGACACACAGACATGCACATACATACAGACATAAAGGTACAAAAGGTAGGAAACAGGAGGGTGACTTCCCTGGGGTCCAGTGTGGGCTCAGCCTGATGGGAGTCCCACTCTGACTCCTTCCTCCTTCCTCCCGCGCGGCTCTGTCAGATAGCTAGGAGTGATGTGCAGTCACTTCCACCCAGCTCTGTCTGACATCATCTGTTAAAGCGCCCAGTGCTGACCGGCCCCCTGAAAAATCCATCTCCATCGGCTGGCCCTGACAGCATGGGCCACCTGATGGACCCCTTAACATGCGGCCCAGGCGGTTTGCCGTGCGGGCCGGTGCCGCAAAAGATGGTGGCAGTTGGTACCTGGTCGCAGGGGTCCGCAGGGTGGCCAGGCCCCCTTGAATGATGTGCCCGGTTGCAGCTGCGACCCCTGCGACTGCGGTATGTACACCGCTGAACAGAGTGTTGTTTTGCATTATTACATGTGGGTGGAATATGGTGCAAGGGAACCCTGAACAGAGTTACAAAGAGGGCAACTTGAATTTTCACCATTGTATTTTCAATGGTATCTTCAAATAGGTATAAAACTTAAAGGCAAACTCCACTGCCCAAATACAAGAAAAAAAAAAATACTGTTTAGTAGATATAAACCCAATGAAAGCATTGATTTAATGATGTATTTTTAAATTGTGGGTATATCTATAAACAGTTTGCAAAAGCTGCAGATCTCTTGTCTGCATCCTTTGCAAGCCTTGCCCTTCAAACCTTGCCCAGTATTTCTGTGGCACACACACATTCACACAGAAACATACCTAGGCACACACGCATACACACTGATGCATACCCAATGCAGCTCAATGTGAAGTCTGTGCAAGGCAGGTACTTTGAGCAATTGCTGCCTCTTGAGAATATCTCCACTGAGCTAACCAACCCAGGAACAAGACTGGCAGTCTGATTGAGAGCCAGGGGTATGTAACAAGGTTAATTGATAGAAGTGCCAATATATATTTAAATCTCAATTTTTTGTAAAATGACAAATAGAGGACAAGGGGTCTAGAGTGTCCCTTTAAACATTATAATTGTGTCTTGACCCAAAAAAGAATGTTTAATCTATGTATATACTATTAAAATATATCAAACATCATCCTTGAAGTTTACGAACAAAGAATTTTCCTTTGCAGAGCAAAAATTACATGCTGCTAAAAATATCTGACTGGTGATCTTTTAGGCCTCCTAGCACAGCATGAGTTTATACTACAGAAACTCTGCAATAACACTGCAGAAATCTGCATAGCCTGGAAAGACAAAACTCCTCAATATTTGCTATGTATTCACAATATTTAACATTTAATTGAAAAATAAATCGCTTAGTAGGCCTATCCACACCCATAGAATACTTCAGCTTGCTTAAGTGTTTTATAGGTGAGGAGTATCTTATTTCAATAGCACTTTGTAACTGACCCAGGGTCTTGGTCAAGTCTGAAGAAGCCTGATGTTATAACTGGACTTTCAACACATTATAGCTGAGTACAATTTAATCAAGTTTTACAAACATCAGCCATTTATCCAAAACAAGTACCTCTCACAGCAACCATTTCATACAAAATTCAGTTGCATTCCGAAATATAAAAAGTACTGAAACGATCAGAAATGCATTTTTCACAGAATGAAAAACATTGATCTTTAACATTAGTTTGAAAAAAAACACATACCTTTAAACCTGAAATTCCATGTTCACCCTAGACAAATAAGAAAAAGACAAAATTTAGCATGTAAGGTTAACATGGTTTTGAAACCTATATAACCTAATTGATGATAACTAGAATATAATAATAGATTTAAATTGTTAATCTAGAAAAAGTACATTTCTCCCTTGCTAGTTTGTCTTTCGGGAGTTTTGATGTTAGTATTACCCAATTGAATGAATCATTTTAGCTACCTGAGGGGTTCAAAAGGCTGGGAATCAGTTACTAGCACTGAGCTGTCACAATACCCTGATATACATCTATTGGAGTAAGCAAATGATCACAGTGTGAAAAAAAATGTGCTTTGAGGAATGTAAACCTTTGTGCTACATGTCCTACAATCCATAAACGTTGTATGTTTACTGCTCAATACCAAGGTAACATTAAAGTTATTAATGTAATTATTAAACGTTTGGATTGCCAGGAACTGAAACGTTTATCACTTGAGTTTTCAGTGTTCCTGACAAAATGTTTATTGAATGTACACATACAAGGTTACTCACATAAGTGAGAACCTTTTAAGTAAAGGTAGCTATTTTGGCTTTCACTTTGAATTCACTTTGGACACTCGCATTAGTAAATATTCCTGGTACTGTCTTTGTTCAGTTCTGGGATCAGACCAAGCGACACAGGGTAGACTGATTAGTTAGTATTACATTACCAGCTACAGCAGAAGCAACAGTGCATCAGTAGAGAGTCTGTGGGTCTCCTGGTGTCTGAAATATTTATTGTGGCTGTCTGCCAGTGTATCACCACCACGGATGCCCTTTTCCTAATAAACTAACACATATAATCCCAAAGGTAAATTATCGCCGATGTCCCATACACATGAGCCAAGGCTTAATGCTGGGAGAAGACTGGTTCATTTGGAGCCACACACGGCATTTTATGCAAAAGCCTCAACACGGGATTTCTAACACAGAAAAACAGGGAAATCCCTCCCATGATCCTCTGTTCCTGAGAGATAATTATTGGAATACACATCGTTTATTATATTATCTCCCAGGAACAGAAAAATCATACATTTCTTAAGTACCCCAAAAATACAGGGCAACCCCACAAAAAAACACGTCCTCTTATAGCCTGGATCTGGGTGAACAAAATATAAAAAAAAAAATCACCCAGATCCGTTAGGTAGTTTTGGATCGCGATCGCGGGAAAGTTTTGACGGGTCTGCCACGAGGCTGAATCCCAAATTAGTTCCAGGGAAGTTGTGGCAAGAGCCGGTCTCCGTTTGTGTTGTTTTTTACGAAAACCACATAAGTTAGATGAATGCTGATTCATATAGAATGCTCCCCGTGATCGGTAGTCTGTAACTCCCGAACGCCGTTTGTATGTGTACTGGAACTGGAACGGGCAGCAGGTCCATGGTGACCGATGTTCGCGGGAGTGCCTAGCCAAAATGAGTTCCAGTCACTCGACAACCAAGTCCCGCTGCCAGCATTCAGGAGACAAAATGGCCGCCATCCACTATCCCGACTACGTGCGTTCGCATGCACGAAATGGTGGCCACCCAGTGGAACATTCTATTAATTAGTTCCTTTGCGGTTTTCGTACAGGATACTCAACGTTCCACGTTCTAATAGGCCACTGGGGTGGTCTTGGTTCGGGAACCAACCAGGGTTTTTGTTCATTTCTGCATATGTGTGCTGCTTGAAAAAGACCTTTTGGTCGAAACATTGCTGCTGTACATTTTGGTTCCAATACATTTTCCTAGCTAAGCCTTGGAGTGTCTAGACCTTTTTCTCTTTTGACTACATCCATTATTTGATTTGATCCAATGCGCCCCTATGCATTTTTATGTGTTTCTCTTTAATTCTCTCTGCCTTTTGATTTACACCATCTCTTTGCCTGCATCAAGACCTGAAACAGGCTGCATCTTTGCTGTTAAACTACTGAAAGGTGACTACGGGACTTGTACAACTGTGCTTGACAAAAACACCATTGGGAGTCGAAACATTGCAGTGTTCCACATGTTCTAATACAGATACTGATATTCATTAACTTCTGGCCCTTGGTTCAGCTAAGCACCCTGTCTTAAATTAATTGAGTGCGGTTCCTTTTCCATTTTTGCAATTGTACAACTGTGTGTCACATTTCCCTGCCCAATCTACAGAGATTCCACCGGCCAGCCCTGCCATCACGCTGCACAAGTAGAAGAAAAGGTGAGTATTCTCCTATTCATAATTTCCACAATGCCACCAATTCTTAAGTATAATATTAAAATAAAGTGCTTGTTACCCCGGGATGGCTTGGGGGGCAGCACTATCAACTATCTGCCTCTTTTCCACACGAAGATAAAAAACTAATTTCTATAGATTGCGAGATTAAGTAATGTCATATCATGAGTAAGCTGCTTATATTTTATGCCTGGCTGTCCTGGCACACTCTATAATAAATCAATAACTTTCCAATGTCAAATTAAATATAGCTATTGTATGCACACGTTTGTCATGCAAATTCCCGGTCTACTCAAATGTGTGTTAGATACCTTGACTTCCCATAATCTGCATAATTCATGAATCGGAATTGCTGCAAATTGGAATATAGTATTTCTTACATTCACATTAGTGACTGGATGTATTTGTAAAATAGTACTCAGCAGGAATAGAGTAACAAAGCAGATTAACAGCTTTACATAACTTGATCAACAAAGTGAATGCATAATGAAACACATTAAAAAATATAACACATACACTAGTTTGTACAACCAGAATATACAAAAGCACAGACATGAAATTGTTAGAAAATAATGAAAGCAAGTCAAAATGTTTAAACAGAAAAAAAAAACAACAACCTACAAGTGTTCATTGATGTTCCAATACATTTGTACCTTCTACAAGAGCAGAGGTGAAACTAGAAGTGCTAATCTACAGTGTATGCCTGAAAAAGAAGCATTGTTATGTCTATATCTTCACCTGTGGTTTCCGTGGGGTTCTTTATTGATTTGCAAGAAAGGATGAATATGGAAGTTTAATGCAACAACCATGTAAAAAAATAAATAAATAAAAAAATCTATCCAAAGTTTCGTAGAACGCCATATTTGATTTAGCCTGAGTTAGCTTAAGTTGATTAGCATAAATAGCTTATATAGTGAAATGTATTAGCATTTATGAATTACTAGTCTATTTAAGGGAACTTATGTATAAACAATTCCGATCAGATCTTCTGGATCTCTATATATAGATAAGTGTAATTATTTCGCTTAATTTCCTGACAAGCTTTTATACTTTAATAATTATTTTTGGGGGATTGTAATTTTGCTTATTTTTAATAACTTGTTTGTGTTACTTTTGTAATGCCCTTTTCTGAAAATGTTTTAATGTTTTGTAATGTGGTTGCTTATTCTTGTTTTACAACAGAATTAAATGATTTCCTAAATAAAAAAAACATTAGGTTTAATGCACTAGCACAAGTCTTTTTAATTTTTTTTATTTTTTTTATTTTTGCTGTGCATAATAATAATACAAATAATAATTCAAACGAGCATGGGGTGCCCCAACAGCAGTCCTCAAGTATATCTTCATGTACAACATTTTGGGTAAATGCTAAAACATGCACATTTTTTAAATATGATTTAAACAACATATTCATGACATGGGGTAAGAGTACTAATAAGAGCAGAGCGTGCAGACTGACCTGTCTGTAGTTAAAGATAAATGAAAACAATAATGGTAGCATGTTTTAAATTTATAACAGGCTTATCTCAACAGGAGAACTATTGGCATGCTTCCCCCAGGAGGCTTCAAGCAGATTACTTAAGTAGGGAGTAAGTGTGGAGGTATAAGTGATTACGGTAATTGCTTAATTGATGAGTGAGTGTCAGACAGAGAATTGGCAATGGGACTTGGGCTGTATGTGTGAGAAGCAGACAGAGTTATTGGGAATAAGTCCACAGTCACCCAATGCCAGCAACTGGTGGATCCATGGATGTACAGGAACCCTTCAGGCTTTGGGACCCAGGTGAGTGTCGGCAGATTTGAGCAGAGGCCGGGAACAGAGCCTTCCATGACACCTTCGGCTTGTTGCTTGGCTCAGGCTTGGTCTGCGATGGCTCCGACCTCCGTGCTGCTGTCAGTGCATGTGAGTTCCACCGCTTGCGTCTCCGCCATTTTGGTGCCCTCACTGCCGGTACCGTTGTGGATACCTGGGAGGGCTTTGAAGCCCGGAGATAGTGTGGGGGTCCCCGCGGGCACAGTGGCATCGCAGGTCGTGTGGAAGTGCCACCGCTGGGCTCTGTTGGTGCCCTCCTGTGTGCAGCTCTATGCTGGAGCAGTGTGTGCTTTCCACTTCACCGCCATATTGGGGCACCTTGCGCTGTTGGAGCCAGGGTCTCCCGTTTCAGACAAGGATTCTGCTCTTGTGGTGAGTAGGCACTCGATTGTCTGGGTAGAGGTTGCTGCATTCTCAGCTCTAGTTTGTGCCAGAAGGTAACAAAAGATCCGTCCAGTCTGGACATGATATCTTGCATGTGCCTTGGGTTGTCAGGGGACCATGTGGTGTGCGCCATCTTAGGGGAGTTGGAAAATTTAGCTTCAGTCAACGAGGTTTTGCCCCGTGGTCTCTTTTGAGCAAGGTAGCCTCCCAGAGGTGGACTGGGATCAACCCCCGCCAGTCCAAAGGGGGTTGGATGGGGGTTATGGGGCACCTGTATAGTCCTGGATGCAGTTGTGCAACTCCAGGCCAGGAGATCGCCCGCCTCTCCCACCTGGTGTGCTCTAGGCCGCATGTTTCGAGTCATGTAATAGATGAGCACTTGACAAGTTTTTGACCCCTGCAGGGATTGTCAGCTTGGGTAAGGAGCAGGTAAGTTGCAGGATGCCAGTCAAATCACGCTTATTAAGGCCAAAAGCAGCTTTTTAATCAGTAGAGGAGCTCTATCAAAACATTTCTCTCCACCATGCCAGTCAGGCCCCGCTCCCCTTGCACGAGTTTTTTGATAATAACTTCTCTCCAAGACAGAGTGTGGGGCAGAAATGGTGAATCTGTTACAGAATGGTGAACCCGTTACTGGCAGATATTGATCTCCTACAAGTTCATATTAAAGCTGTTTGCTCGAAAGCATATTTTATAAGACACACCCCCCCGGATCTGGAGAAGCCATGGGGCTAACATGGAGGACGTTTGTGCTGTGAAACATATGTTACATGTCTGTCCATCTAAGAAATTAAACAGGGATCACAGAGGATAGTGTTATCTTTACATTATATAGCCTTAATTAAATGTAGGTTACTAAATGAACCCGGGGTTAGGAAAAGGCAACTAACAGTTGTAAGAAATGGTGTGTGAGTGAAGAATGTGTATGTTCCTTCATCTTTCTAATGAGTTATGCTCATCAAATGGTGTCTGAGCATAAGAATAGGCATTTTATCTACTAGCACAATGGGTACCCAATGATTACACAGGTAGCCAACAAATGTCATACAAGGCAGACTAAAAGTTAATTAATTAAAAGGGTAAAGAAGGCACAAATGTGATGTGCAGTAGATAAGATTTAAAGCAGGCTTGGTGGCCAAGGAATGAGGAATGGGAGATGAGACATGATAGAGAATATTAAGGAGATAATATAATGATAGAATAAGGAAAATTTTAGTGGTATAGGGGAGGGAGAAAAATAAAACAAATTCTTGTGTGGCAATTTAGGTGGGATGTGGAAAGACAAAGTATAGTAGGAGACCAAAAGAAGGGAGAAGGAAATAGCAAACAGATATGTTACATCAAACAGTTTATCAAGAGTTGAAAGAGTTGATGGAACTCTATTACAAATTATGAGTGAGTACACAAAAGTAGAACCGTCGTTGTTTATGCATTTTCAAACTAGGCACAGATCTACTTACATTCTCAAACATAATTCCATAAAAACAGCGCCAAGTGATTGCGCCTTCAAGTAACTTACACCAGCAAAACGTAAAAGTATATTTCAAGCAAGATAGCTAATTAGAGCTTACCTTTGCAGATTTACGTACCCAGATTATTAGCAAAGATAACTTAAATGATGCAAAGCTACTACCAATGTTATACGTACTTTTGTGAAGACTAGCCATAAAACAGTTTTTAAAAAATAACAGCTGGTCTTGAGTTTACATTAAGTACATTTACTATCTTTCAATGTAAGCCACTGGTTGCGGTTGTTGCAAATATTTTTCATAATGATTTCAATGTTGGACCAGTCCAACAAAATAATCTGAGTTTAGAGCAGGGGTAGTCAACCTTTTAATACCTACCGCTCACTTTTGTATCTTTGTTGATGGTAAAATTTCCTTACCGCCCACCAGTGCTACAGTAACTAATTTTATAGCGCAAGTGCAATCTTTTTGTTTTTGTTTTTTTTAGACAGGAGGTTTTTTTAATGTACTTAAATTTATCTATTTCTTTTTCCTTTTTTTCTAAGTTCTATTCTACTTTTTTCTATGTGTGGGTGTGAAGGGTGCTGTGTGTGTGTGGTGCAGTTTGTGTGAGGGGGCAGTGTGTGAAGGGTGCTGTGTGTGTGTGTAGGGTGCAGTGTGTGTGTTAGGGGGGAGTGTGTGTGTGTGTGTGGGGAGGTGCTGTGTATGTGTTAGAGATGATGTGTGTGAGAGGTGCTGTGTGTGTGTGAGAGGTGATGTGTGTGTGTGAGAGGTGCTCTGTGTGTGTGTGTGTGTGTGTGTGTGTGTGTGAAGGGTGTTGTGTGTGTGTGAGGGGGCAGTGTGTGTGATGGGTACAGTGGGGTAGTGTGTGAGGGGTGCCGTGTGAGTGAGGGGTGCCATGTGTGTGAGAGAGGCAGTGTGTGTCTGTGTGAGGGGTGTAGTGTGTGAAGTGGCAGTCTGTGTGTGTGAGGGGGCAGTCTATATGTGTATGTGTGTATGAGGGGGGGCAGTGTCTGTGTTTGGGGTGTGTGAGAGTGTAGTGAGTGTAGTGTGAGTGTAGTGTGTGTGAGGGGTGTAGTGTGTGTGAAGGGTGCATAGGGTCTATGCTGTGTATAGGTGGGCGAGAGGTGAAAATCTATCTTAGTATCTCCCCATGCCGCCTTCTTACTCATTACCAGGGAGAGGGGACATAATGCTGCAAGCCCTGGTTGTCCAGTGGTGGCATGTTCACTTTAAGCTGCAGCTCCTTCTACTGCAGACTGACTCTCCTGTCCTCATGCGAGCACAGCACTGTATGGCAACGCGTGGCAATGCTCCGACCAGCCTGCTCGCGGGAGGAACACAGAGCTTCTTAGGCCCTTCCCTCCCTCTGCTGGAACGAATGTCAGCAGGCGGGTGAAGGAGATCTTTGATCTCACCAGTCTGAGAGGGCTTACAGCAAAGCTGGCTGTGCATGGGCAAGCAGGGGAGATTAAATGATCTCCCCTGTCGGCCTTGGTCCATGGCCATCGAGGCTCACTGGTGTTTTCTACAGAACCCACCACCGCCCACCTGAAATCCTAAACCGCCCACTAGTGGGCAGTAGGGACCAGTTTGACTACCCATGGTTTAGAGGGAGCACTGAATACTGTTCTACCCAATAAAAGCGCTTAATCCAAGGAACTTTAAGAAATAGGTTTCCTGAAAATAAAAAAGTTAAAAATATTTTCCTAAAAATAGTATGAAAAAAAAACAAAAACATAAAGTAAAGACACTAGAATAATTAATAGAAGCAGGAATTGAAGATTAAAACAAATACATAATTCACAAAACAGGGTAAGTGCCACGTACATTCCGATGGTGATATTGCAGGTATATTTGGAAGCTGGTAGGGTCAGGAAAAGTTAATAGGAAAATGAATGACGCAATGGTAGGGATATAAATTAACTGAGGTTCTAAACCCTGATAGTTATGAGACGTAAAATGGAGCAAAATATGAAGGATGGTAAAGTTAAGGAAGGGTAGGGTCATACCTCTCAACTTTCAGAAACAGAAATCATGGGTAAAGCTATAGGAAAAAAGGACACAAGATGAAAATCATGGTTACTCAGCCACAAAGTGCTGTGGAAAGAGGAGTCAGTACTCTTTAGTAAGTACGGTGGGATTGATACAAGGAATGGAATGTGGAAATCAATGGAGGTAAGAGTGTAAAAGCAGCGAAGATCATAAGTTGGTAACGGAAAATCATGGATGCCAAAAACAAAAACAAAAAAATATGCACAAACAAAGGTGCAAACAATGCCAGAAGCACGATGTGATATCAACTAAGAGTAAAATGAAAAAGCGTACGGCAAAGCTGTGCTAAGCTTCAGTTGAGATACCTTTGCTCCATGCTTTCCAGGCATCCCGGGCATGCCTCTTTCTCCCTGGAATCGCAAAATGAGAGAGAAAAAAAGAAGAGTAAAGAGTAAGTCTAAGAGGTTAGAGGAGGTTGGGAAGTACCCTACAATAAATGTGTTCCTTGAAAAAATATGTGTTAAACTAGATTTAGAAGGTCAAGAGTAATCAAAGAAATTAAAAAATGTCAGTCCTCATGACTGAGATGGGTCAGAGGTTTATCTGATCGGTCAGCCTATTGTATTGTAAATGAGAACGGTTTGTAAAACAGCGCGTTGATTATTTTAGGGATTAGATTTACAAATTAAAAGTAACAGTCATCAAAATGGGATTCAAGATGTGCAATGGACATAAAGAATCACAACAAATGTTCTGCCCATTGTACAAGCACAAGTTCATGTATAGGCCAGAAGATACACTTTTTTTAATTGCTTGTTTATCATGTTTTACCTCTATGTGGTCACATGTTGATCTCACAAAGACAATGTATATATTACACTCTATGCTCTCCATCAAACTCCCCCCCTCCCTTATCCCCTAACTGCACTAGATTCTGGGTTCCTTTGGCAGGTGGGGGGGGCACTAAAGCACATGCAAATTGACTGACGCTGGATGTTCTGATATTTGCTGAACATCCTGTATTGTAGTTTAAACAACTCAACTACTTTGCTCTGTAGTCACCACTGTGATTATTTTTATATAAAATATTCATATCATATGTTAGCTTTGGTTATTCTATATCTGCCATTTCCTACTGTCACCTTGTACAGGCTGCTTTGTAGGTTGAAACCAAAGCATCCCATTCACCTATTACTTGAAAACCAGAGCAATTTGAATAAACCTTTCATGTTTAAATACTTGTTGTTATTATTATTATTATTATTATTATTCTTTCCAATCTGACAAATGCCATGTTTTGGGGGAAAATGTTAAATAAGACAGGATACTATTGTTAAAAAATGAGCCTGTTTTTATCCTAATTGTGCATTTCACTAGCTAATCTCCATCACCCTCTTAATTATTATTATTATAAGACATTTCAGACATCTGTAATATGTCACCCTGTCATTATAATCATTTTGTAATGTTTTATAAAAAAGTACATGTACTATAAAACATTTCCAGTAGAGGGCAGTGTCAGACTATAGATAAACTGCATTCAAAAGTATTTTATCTATATGCTTGTGCTATCTATTAGTTTGTTTGTCTATCTACAGACACACATGTATTCATACATACATACATAAACATGGGTACGTATATATGCAGGAGCAAGTGAACTGTAAGGTTAACAGTTTTACAATCTTTCCAGATTTCTAAAGTTGTCTGTATCTAATCAAGTATGAATCAGACTTCCAGGATTTATAGGTAATATTACCAGTAGAAAAAAAAAAACAAAAAAAAAAAACTCCTGTCTGACCTGCTGTAGACAGCATCTGGCTTTCTCTACATAACAGTGGCTGACCCAGGAGTATACTTTTCCAGCTCAGATTTAGCCGTGTAATTTTAAAGGTCAAGGGCTCTCAATACATATCAAATGCAAAGAAAGTGAAAATTTTGACAGCGATTATACGTGTTATCTCTCATGGGTATAATCTACACAACAAAAATACAATAAACATACAGCGTGTAAATAGTTCATAAACAGTATAGTTAAACAACTAAAAACTAAACAAACTAAAACAAACTGGAAAGACTTAGAATTCCAAACTGAGATTTTTCAAAAACGTATAAGGAATTTTTCTTAAAACTACATGCAATATATTGGTTAAGAACTGGTTATAGTATTGTTATACATATTTTCAAATACATTAAAACCAATTATTATACTCCTTTGTCTTGGATTAATGTGTTTGGCAATTGTCTCTGGGGGGTCAATTTTCAATTCCCTGATCATTAGCCATGTTAAAGGTCTGAGTTACTTGGAGAAAATCTCAAATTTTTCCAGGACTTTGAAGTTAAGTCTGCTGTGACTTTAAAGGGGCAATACACGGCAGTCGAACCTTTAATTCATTCACCAGCAGATTTCATTGGAATAAACAATACATGGAAGCTTTGGATTTAATGCTGACGTTGTGGGGGCTTCAAAATGTCCATAGCATTTGTTTCCCTGAAATAGATTGAATTGGACCTCTAGTGCCGATGGCAAATAGCACATGCAAATTCACTAAAGAAATTACTGACAAAGGAAAATAGACTAGAGGAAGCAAATTATAAACAAAAACAGCAAAAATGGGAAAATATCTGTGTTGCCCTAAATTTTTCCCAAAAATTCCTTGTTGGTGAGTTACTATCTTATAGAATAAACCCCACCAGATAACAATGCTCGTTTCTAGTTATAACTTGGGCTATTACAAACGGAACACAAACCGTGAGCAGGGTGTTTCTGAAGAAGCAGATTTACAAAGATTTGGTGAATGATTACAAAAATTATCAGATACAGAGATTCTCATCGAATGGTCAGAGAATCAGGGTAAAGGGGCAGAAATCTCTGGTTATTAGCAGGCATTGGAAGGCGCACCAGCTTAACTCTCTCAATAAATTCACATAGGCTCTGGGTGAATTGACAGATTCTATTAAATTAAAGATTCTTTATTTAAGTGAATGCTCTAGGAAATATATATATATATATATTTATATATATAAAAAAAAAAAAATATATATATATATATATATATATATTCACATATATATTAAAAGGAGGATGTTGTGCTGTTTATACTCAGATATCTTTATATCCATATCCAGTCATGCACAAAAATATATACTTAAATATACTGAAAACATATGCCATGGGATGCTGTAGGATTATTGTCCCCAAGGAATTCATTGGTGTATGAAAAATGTTGCACTGCACATTTGGAGTAGCACAGCCCTCCCCTCTCTTTAGCTAAAGAAAGATTTCTTGTACAGAAAAAGACATCTCAAATCCACAATTATTGTCTGCAAATACTAGGTATTGAGTTTTTCTCAAGGCAATAATATAACTTCCAACAAATAGTACATGAGATTAATTGCCGGCATATTGTAGATGCATGGGTTCTTGATATATTTTCAAGCACTTATCTGCCAGGCCTCTAACCTCCATGGTTTACACCACAATGAATACAGTAGATAATGTAACCATTTGTCAAGGACGGAGTGCAGGAATACAGTATTGAAGAGGCCGAGCAGGTCTTAAAATCACTGCATTTCTTTTTCTGACGAGTAGTATTATTTATTTGCCAACTAAAAGGTATTGATTCGGCTCACTCAAAATGAAAAATGCAAGAAGACAAGCTAAATTCAATTATTAGAAATATATTTTCTACAGTTTAATGACCATAATTCATATATGTCTTAAAATTTCCTATTTTCTTGTTCATATATATTGTTGTGAATGAAGAATTTTGACCCTCTTTTTCTTTCTTCTGTATCTTTTCCCTTAGTTGTTTTTTTTTCCAAGTTTTAAAAAAAAGTTAATAAAAAACAAAAAAACTGTTGACAAGAAATATGATAACTGGAAATTTGCACATGTGCAACAATATTTCTATTACTACTCAATTACCAGGGGGAAATCACCGAAAATTAACAAGGCCAGATTTATACATCACATATACGCATTCAAAACAAACTAAATTAATATATAATCAGCACTAACGACCTGTCCAATCAAATGTTTTAGACCACAAGACTAAACAGGAATAGTGACCCCCTAATAGTATTTTAATTCCTAGTAATTACTGTCACCAACTATATCTGCTTTTCACAACTGCCATTTGACAAAATTTGCAACCGTGTACATGTTCAATAAATCTTTGCAAACAACTGCTTTTATAATCAATCTTGTTTTGGAAAAAGAAGTCATTTCAAAGAAGATTCCGAGACCAGTGCTATTATATGTGAATAATGTTTTTTTTTTATTAAACTTTAGGTTAATGTTTCCAATGAATTCCTATAACAGGGCCTCTAGGACATGGTATCAATATGTGATCAAGTAGATCACAAAATTCTGGGTTGACCGCATTTGTAAAGAATCATCTCCCTCAAGCCTCAAACACCCACACTTATGCCCAATGTCTTCTTTTTTAGGAAGATGAAGAGTATCTGCGTCTCTGGGCTATAAATTGACAAACAAGACAACTGTGAAAACAATTTTCGATTTTACTGTGAGTGTTAACAGATTTAAAACATATACCGTAACACATCCCAAGCAGTATCTGATTATTGCTTTGTTTATAATTTGTTGTATGTGTTAACGGTCTAAAATAAACTTACATATGAACCGATCAAATAGCACATTTCAATTTACAGAGTTCCTTTGCTCCAAACCATGGAGATGACAGTTATGATAAATGATGCCTTCACAACAATGGAAAATATTTTTTGCCCTGACTTTGTCTGTGTCTTAAAAAGCGTTTTTCCTTTTCACGTTGATTTATTTGGTCTCAGTGAATGAAAACAAAATGTACCAAGTTTCAGGAAGTTGTTTGTGAGACTGACCATGATGGTCCCAGCTTTGCTTTGGCTAGCTGTTCCCTAAGCATCATATTGACCTACTGGAGCAACTTATGCATAAAATCTTAATAAAACAAAGACCTCAAACAACTGTAATAAAATATCTTTCCCACATTTCATATATCTTAAATAAATTATTTGCTAGGGAAAGCTCATAACAATTGAAAGTACACCATGATATTTTTCTCTCAATTATCTGGCTTAGCAGCAATCTGTGAGGTTAACAGTAAATCATAGAGTTGACACTTGAGGAGTCTAGGAGTTTGTGTATCCAGAGATTATGAGATAAACTATATTAACTTGTCACTTCCTAGAGATGTTTGGTTTAGAGTGGATGTCAACACTGCCAGAACATAGAAAAAAATGCAATTATTTCAGAAATACTTTCTTTGTGGATTGCTTATTACAGGGGATTTTTGATGTTAAGGCAGGTAAAAACAGAAAATAAAAGATGAAACAAGATTTTATAAATATGCTTACACCTTCATGTTCTGTCCTTTAAAGGGTTAGTGCATTAAAATTCATCTTAACAAAGTAATTGTGGGAGCATAGATGCTGCCTCTGGAGCATTCCTGTGGAAAACAGTGCTGTTTTTGAGAAATGGCATTGTTTACACTTTACATTTTGTCATTCAGCCAGCCACTAGGAGTTTCAGTCTTAAATGGATTCAATTAAGGAACCTATTTTACATCTGGTATCAGTATGCAATTAATGATGATGTTGAATGCAGGGTGTCCACCTAATGCCATTCTGTGAGAAACAATGTATTAGTGCATAAAGGCTATTTGCACGCATGCCCCTTTGTACCCTCAATTCTTCTCTATGAGGTGCATTTCGTTGGACAAAATTCATCCATCTTATAGACTTCAGAGAGGGAGGATTGAGCTGCAGTGAGGAGTCTGTCCCAGCACAGGCTGTTTTTTCAAACAAAAATTACATTTATTTTCTTTTTTTAAAGACGGCTCAGAATTCTAATACATTGTCATATTAAAGGCACACTCTACGCACCAATACAATGTGCATTCATCTGATAGATTTAGGCCTCATTAATATACTATATTTGTTTGCATGCACAAATCTTTAAAGTTTTCACACAAATTAATGTTTTGAAGAGTGCCCCACCTCCTTAGCCACACCCCTTATTCCAGAAAGACTTCCTTATCAAAGGTATGCACACAGTCTTTGCCCCAACAGCACCTAGTGAGCTGTTTTTAATTCACAACCTGGCTGCAGAGAAACTATAAACACGCAGTGATATCCTTCCTATATCCTTCCCTGGACATTCTTTCCTTCTAATAAAGGTTGTTTTGTAGTTCAGATCAATTAGTACTGTCAGTGGCTGCACTTTGTTCATAGAATTGATAAGGAAGTATTTTTGTGTAGTTGGATGGCAAAGTGAAGGAGGCAGGCTTATAGTGCAGCATTCTACAAAACATTTTTTTGTGCAAAAACTATACAGATATGAGCATTGAAGTTGAATTTGTGCCCGGAATATCCCTTTAAAGAAACAAAGCTGACTAAAAAACATATATATAGTTTGATAATTAGAGTGTCCCGTTGATATAAACGCCTTCAATTAGAAATGTGTCTTTTGACAAGTCTATGTGTTTTAGAACTTGCCTTTAGTGTCTTGCTGATGCACTCTGCATTTAAGAAAAAGGTTGCAGGGGCAGAAAAAACAAAACAAAATTTATTGGAGGACAAAATAATAAACAAACTTTTCGGGTACAATCGGTTTTCAATGCACCATGTCCCTCCGGCATTGAAAAAGGGTTGTACCTGAAACGTCTGTTTATTATTTTGTCCTCCAATAAATTTTGGTAGCACTTTGTTGGTGCACATAGCAACATTTTGCGCAGCCTCTATTTGTTTGATTTGTACTGTGAATTGTACTTGAGTAACAAAGCTCATAAATAATAAAACTGGAATCAACCATGTCCATTCATTGATGCAGAGAATATATCGGTCAAAACGTACATTGACACCTTAATAAATAAACCTAAAAGTCTTGCTTTGTTTGATGTATTGAGATGTGGCTACATTGTCCTCTGCAGGCCCTGACATCTGGATTCTGGTGGACTGAGATCTTATTTTCAGTGTCCTATAATTCTCTCTTCTCCAAGTAGTGATCATGTGGTTGTTTAAGGACTAATGACAACATGTGCCATCATCTGGTATCTAAATACCTTTTGCGTGCCCTACTTTTTAAACATCATATGAACCTAACACATCTACTTGTCCCATAATATTGACGTATAGTTGCAAACAAAAAAATTTACTTTAATCAAAAAATGTAAAAGAATGTCTGTGTGTTAACATTTTTTTTAAAATAAATATATTTCTCTTTTTTTTCTGGTTTATGATCTAGTTACCGAACATATTACAGAACTCTTCAGACAGCAAGCTCCTTATAAATAAACTCACTTCTCATCATTTCTCTATTGATCACAGTCATTGGTCATGGTATTAGTCACTCACTATGACTAAATTAAAAGTCAAATTACAAATTTCACCATTTACTGTGATTTAAAAATAGAATCATTTAGCCATTGCCTACCTTCAGTCCAGATTCTCCCTTGTCGCCCTGCACAAAGCCATGGAAAAGAATAGCAGCGAAAAAAATCAAAGGAAAAGCAGTTGGAATTATAAAGTAAATGCAACAAAAAGAAAAATAAACAGCAGAACAAACAGTTGAAGCTCAGATTCACGTAACATGCAAGATGTATGGATTTAATTTACAACAGCATGCAATAACATGCAGACCATGACGTGCTACAATTTATAATTTAAAATTAACCTAGACAACACCAAAAAAAAAAAGATGGAAAAGAAAGATTCTTACCCTGACTTATCTAGCCCTTTGTGACAGGTAACCAAATACTCTACAGCCAGGACACTCTTCTACCAACCTAAGTTTCTCGATAGCTGGACTTTTCAAGAGTTGCTTATATCTCTAGAACTCGTCACTATTAAGTGATCACCATTATTCTATCTCTCTCAAAATGCAATCAGCAGTCTAATCAACAAACCACTAGCTCAGTAATGCTGCCAAGAGTCTGTAGGCACCATGCCTTACAATTTTGTCAAATTTGGGGGGATTTGACAAAAATTGGTGTTCTACCTAGCAACCATAATATTAATTCTCTCTAGCGGAGTTGATAATGTGGAATTTACATAACTGCATTATCAACATGGATGGCAGTGATAAGCTAGGAGATATTTACTAACCTGCCCTGTGACACCCATATCCCTCCCTAACCCCTAATGTCACCTTTTAATAAATAGGACTATGTTTCCAGGGCCATTTTTTTTTTTTTTTAACAAGTGCCTAATTTTTGTTGACAAAAAAAAAGAGGCACTAATTTCAGAAATGGAAAGGTATGTGGTAAAAACTGGTTAAGCTGATACGCACAGAATAATTCGGCACAATTAGTATTTAGACACTCATGTGTGCTGAAATATTCTTGCAGCTAATCCTTTAAGAGTGACAAAGCTACTCAAGGCAACAAGCAATTCCCGTACTCTTAAAGAATTAATACACTATGAAAGGTTCTGACCAGACAGAAAATAATAATGAAGTCTGGCTGACAGTTACTTGAAAGCATGACTACAGGGATGTGTATTCTCAATGAAAACAAGCAGTTTGTTGGTACAAATATCAAGTGATCGTGTATTATTTATGTGCATGCTTGTTGGGCTCCTGATGTACATTTGAGACATGTCAGTGATGCAGGCATTTGTTAATTTGATTGGTACCTTTGCACCTGCAGATCCTGGGAGCCCAGATGCCCCTGGTATGCCTGCTTCACCCACCTCCCCCTGGTAAGAAGAAAAGAGAAAAAAAAATGACATGCTAATATTTATCATATTCCCAGTCAGCCACAGCAAAGCAGAAAGCAATGAGGACTAGCAAAAAAGCAGATGTTATAAGACGAGATTCCCACAGTGCACAGGCTTATATATGGGATTTAATGGAAACAGATAAATACTGTTTAAGGTAGAACTATTTAGCTAGTTTTATGAGAGTTCGAGGCAAATTCTGTAATTATCAGAGCTATATTTGGGGTTTGGAAAATAACAATTCATCGGACTACTTGATTAGTAAATAAATCCTAAAACCGAGTAGCTAGGTGCCAGGTCACATCGACTTTTTTGAATTATAGGTTTTCTTTGTTGTTATATATTAATACCTAACTCCGGCATGATAAGGTGGTGCTTGTCGTAGCGGTAGAAAAAGAGGAAATAAGAATAGTGCAAGAATGCTCTCTAAATCTACTGAGCTGATAAAGGTATATCCTTAAATTTTTAGCAATGTATTAAAATTGGAATTTAAAGAAAGCTGGGGAAAATTAACCCTCCTGCTGATTTCAGGAATGGATTTACATGTCAGGTACCTGAAGGCACTGCATTCTAAGATGCCACCTGATTACCCCGTACCTCCCCCCCCCCTCCCAGAACAAAAAAAGAAAAGGCAGGTAAAGTTAGTTTAATAAAATAGTTAACTGGATATTGTGGGCATTAAAATATGGGGGGGGAAACATAATATTTCAGTTTGTAATGTTTGAATCTCTGAGAATAGGGGGTTTATACTGCTGTGTAAATGCATGTAGGGTTAAAGATATTATTGCAAGAGGTATGGGTAAAGGGGGGGGGGTAAAGGTTTGAGAGGGAATAATCTAACCTCAGGCATTGAAAGGAATGTCAAATCCTGCGATAGTTTATAGTTGTGGCCTAAGGAGTGTTTGAAAGTGGATGTTTAAGTGGGGGTTAACTTTAGTTACAGGGGGTATTTAAAATAATTGAGTTTACAGATAGAGTTGAGTTCAATTTAATACTGGGATACATGGGATGTTTAGAATTTAAGAGGAGTTAAATTTAGGCCTGATGGTTTTTTTAGTCTTTGGTTCCATTTGGGGCTAAAGAAAGGGTGTGTTTAGGTTTTGGGAGAGGTTAAATTTAGGGCCACCAGGGAAACGGGGTGCTTAGGGTACAGGCATGTGGTGTTTGAAAGTTTATTTGCCCTTGAAGAATTGATTGCGGAGGTGCAGGAGCTGTTATACACAGTGTGTATTACTCGTTGCTGTTCCTGCTCCTCCTGAAAAACATGTCCCATGTGAGACGCTGTTAGTGGGCAAATGGGAAATGATTCCTTTCACTTCCTGTCCAGCCTCACACACAGACACTGGAGGCGCTGGGAAAGAACTGAATTATGCACTGTCTATAAATGTTCCTGCAGCTCTGCTATCAGTCATGGGAGGATGACTAGACTACAGAGTGCGCTGGCCAAGACTTCTGGTACTTATCTTTCCACAAGCCCATTTCTGTTTCAGCTCTAATAATGTTCCTTTTTGGAACATGACCTGCACCTGTAGGCACGTGCCTACTCTGTCTAATGTTAAATCCAGCCCAGGCCATTTTAAAGGAGAACTCTAACTTCTCTGGAATTACACCACTAAATAAAATTAAAAATCATGAAAAAAAACAAAACATTTTTCAATCTTTTTTATGTGATGATCTGTTTTCTATAAATTGTACATTAGAATTTAGCAAATGATAATAGAATTCAATTCAGACAAGGCAAAATAAGGGCAAAGATTGCAAACGAAGAGGAAAAAGAGAGACATTGTTTAATGTCTACTCGTCTTTGTCTGCTTTTGTTTTTATACTGACTGCCAGGTACAAGGGACAGAGCTTTATAAGAATGGACAAGGAGCTAAGATGGAAGAAACCAGTTACATGACTGAGCTGTGTGTTAAATATAGAAATCAGTAAATATAATGATGGAAATCCTGGAAAGTGACAGTGCTTCAATGCTCGGGATGAGGCTAAAACATCCACTTTCTAGAGCAGGGATAGGCAACCTTCGTCACTCCAGATTTTGTTAACTACATCCCCCATAACGCAGAACATCCCCCCTGACAAAACATCATGGGAGGTGTAGTTCAAAACATCTGGAGTGCCGAAGGTTGCCTATGCCTGTTCTACAGCAATCCAAAACAGCTGCAGAGTGGTTTGGCTAACATAGGAGTTGAATTTTAGTTATGTATTTGTATGCCTGAAATTCAAAAGCAAAGGTTACTTTTCTTTAACTTTTACCTTAGTTTAAATTTATTACCTATCAAATTACCTATCAAATGACCACCACAGAAATATAGGCCAATGTCAATCTACATGGTCTGCATGCTTTTTCTACAAATGTAGATTTTCTTGATCATAACGCTCAAGATTTATTTAATGCATAAGACAGACAATACAGTTAGGATACAGGCTGCACGGTTCACATGAGATTGTGTGTCTGAGAGCTGAGGTGGTCCAAAACGGCAGTAACTTGTTTCCTGACAGTACATCAAGGTCTTATTTTAAGCAGAACTAATTAAAAGCCCACAATTCTTTCCTCTGTAAAAACACATCAGGCTGTAGAACAAAGTTGATAAATTGAACATAGTGCGCAGGAAAAGCAACAATGTGTTCTGTCCTTCGTTGTGTGAACTGTCATTCTGTTGTTAGTACAAATATATAGTTCAGAAAATAAAACAAGACAAAAAAGTAATAATGGGTAACTCTGTAGTGTTCTAAGCACAACCAGCTCAAAAATCCATTGTGTTGCAAATCAGATATGTGAAAGGCAAACTAGTTTATTCAGCGGGCTGACTGACGCTTGCTGGGACGCGTAGCCTATATTTGTCAGAACATGGTGGGTGTATGAGATTAGCATGTTGTGTGTTTTAATTAACATTAGTTCAAATAAAGGCCCCTACCTATTACTGGCATACCTCCCTCAGTGGAAGGAACGTCCCCTCTTTTTCGACCGTATAACCCTGTTACTGTTCTGTGCCCTAGTGTTTATCTGCTTTGGAATCTCAGAATATCTTGACAATATTATTCAGAAAACTTGATTTTTTTTTTAAAGACTAATGATGTTCTGTGTTCTGTAAAAATCTGTTCTTGAAAGATCTTTTTTCTAAAATGGAAAAGTTCCACTCAATTAATGAATGCATGGCTATATGGAGTTGTCTAAGTTAAATACATGGGACATTTCATGCTAGCATAAGGTCTTTAGGGACCAGAGAGGAATGACAGAAAATTGTAACATATGGTTATTAAGAAGTTAAACTCTAAAAAGCAAAACAGAAACAGAAATAACAAAACTAGGTTTAAGCTAGTTATTCCCTACCTTATCAAGATTAGTTTGTTTAACTAAAATGTGTCGATCCAGATTATTTACCTAAATATGAGCTTAACTATCAGATGGTTATGAACTAAAATTGACCACAAGAGTTCCTCCTTGACTATGCAAAATGTTGGAAAATGCATGCCCTGAACAAGATCTTTTTGTCTCTTACTAATGATAACTGAAACAAATAAACAGTGGTATCATAAGTAAATTTATGAGCAAACATATAAACAATGTATATATAGCAATTCAGGGTGCTTGTAAGGTCTAGTACCGATATAACCAGTTAGGGACATATGATAATATAACAAACAGCTGCACAGCACATGGTTATTTTATTTAAAGCAAAGACACATATATTGCAAAATATACTGAATGACTGAGTCATGGCCATGAAAATAATATAGTATAAACTCGGATTATGGCACACAAGGAAATCATTTCTGTAGACAACCTCTGCAAACATATCAGATCAAAGAACGAGTTATAAGCCGATGTTTCAACTAGAATAGAAAGTTTGGAGGGCAGGTTAGCCCACGATTAAGGTTCTGAGCACAATATTTGTATTTCTCTTTTACTGGGTCTGCTGTTTTGTAACCTAATTTCTACTGTATTGTTAGTTACAGGTTGTTGAATATCGGTTCCTCGAATGTCAGACTTCAACATGTCTCTGGTAGTCATTGGAAGACAGAAAATTCTGGGAGATAAAAATCTAAAAACAGCTCAATGGTAAAGATGGTACACTATACATAACATTTTATATGTACATATCAATTTTCTGTACGTTTTCAGATTAGTATTTTCTATAAGAAAATATTTTTAGGCCTCTACAATGTACAGTGTAATACGTTACATAGTAACATAGGCAGAAAAAACGACTCAAGTCTATCCAGTACAGCCTTTCACACATCTGTGTAACGGTCATTCCTTCAAAAGAGGGTAGGAATGTCTAATTTGTGCCTTACATTGGGAAATAATTTTCCTGACACCAAAATGGCAGTTAGCGTTCTCTTTGGGTCAACTAGCTTTTATATAACCTTTTCTTAATCTATAGATGAGCTGTTGAAGAAGTGTTAAAGGGACACTATTGTCATCAGAATCATTACAGCTTAATGTAGTGGTTCTGGGCATATTGTATGTCCCTGCAGGGTCAGTAATGTTAATGCTTACCCTGCTGACTAAATCCACCAATAGTACCTGTCACTCTGAAAGTCACTAGAGGGACTTTCTGGGTTCAGTCCTGCAAAGAATGAAGGACTGACATTCAGTGTCTCCATGCTCGGAATTGAGATGCATTGATTAAATTAAGACCTGGTGATCTCAGACAAGGAGCCGGGGCAGCAGCACAGAGACCTGCGTACAATGAGATATAAAGCAAGTAAACCTAGATTTTACCTCCATGTAGGAGGGGGTGGACACCTAAATAGTTTGCCTAAAACCATAGTGTTAGGAGTACATGTTGGTTTTCCTAATGCTATAGTGTTTCTTTAAGTGAGATGCTATTGTTTACCTATTTTTTTGTTTGTTTGTTTGCTTCCATCTTGCCTGTTGCTTATATAATGTGATTTTGTTCTTGCCCTTTTTCTGTCAATGTATTACACTTCTTTTTCTAGGGATTGAAATAAAGTGTATTTTACCAATGATAACTGATACAAATCAATGTTCTTATTTTAACTTATTTTCAACTACTGAATATGCACATTTACATCAATAAAGGGTTTGTGTTATGAGCCAACTTTATACTACATTTTATTTTAAGGAAAATTAACCATAATTGATCTATAGGTGTGTTTATTCGCTGAATGGTGTGTGGTATGAGGACAATCAATTAGCAAAATAAAGAACAAATTAAAGAGTTGGATAAAAAATAAGGCTATTTTTGCAGATAAAAGTTCATTACAGTGCACAACTTATCACGAATAAGTGATGAAATCAAAATGTCACATGACATCTTAATTTAGATTTTCAGAGAGTATGGGATACATTGTCAGAATAACTGGCACAAACAACTGGCACAATAAAATTGTGACCCCAGTTTGCAACATGGAAGTGGTCAAATCCTATTGTCACATGGCATCTTTATTTATTCCATCCGGCAGTCTGATATAATTTGCAAGAACAACTGGCTCAATAATAATAGTGACAAAATCCTTCTGTTCTAGCACTTCCTAGAAAGAAGTGTTCCAAATGTATGTAGACATTCTGTGGCTTACCGCCATGACATGAGTAATGTCATCTTTTTGTAGCAGTCTTGGTATGATGTAAATCACCATTAACCTTTTACATACAAGAAGAGTTACCAACATATTTTAGAAACAATGTAATATTTTTTTGTGAAATTCAAAAATTAACAATATTCTATTTAAATGTCTGTTTGCTATTGAGCTATAGATTAAATATATTTTTTTAAAACTTAAATTAAATAAATTATTTTCTCGGATATCTCACAGAGCATGACTTGTATTCATGATTGTTGTTAAAGAATGTCTTTATATCTAAAACATACGTTATTTCGGGACTAGACTTTGCTGGTCTCCTCTCACCCAGTGGCCTCCTGTTGATCTTGACACATGGGACCAGAGAGGATCATGTCGCTCCATGCACCAGTCACTGATCCTTCACTTCCAGTGGAGTACAAGTTTCTATGGTCTCAAATACTGCTACCGACAAGTGGCCAAAGAGAGGAGAGGACTATACAGCACTCTGCCCTTAACAGATCCATTGGGGAAATTCCACGATCAACCCAATCGCCCCTCAGACTATGAATATTACAGAACACTGGGCATATGTCAAGTTTGCTCAATAGACAGTCCAGACCTGAATTATTTTCAGGATATAGTCAAAAGTCCTCTAATTTGCTTTTCTCAGCTCTATGGTACTCAATGATATTAATATATTGTGTTTTACTGCCTCTACAATAGGCTTTCTAATTTTTGCCTGGCAAGATCATAGTTCAATAAAGATCCTGATCTATGACTACAAAATAGTTACTGTTTAGTAGGAGCCATGGTGTCAAAATTAGTAAGTTTTGAAAATGCAAGACACCTAGCCCTAATATGCATATTATACCCTTTTAATCGTTCTTTGTGTTACGTAACATAAGTAGTTAGTGCAACATATAACTGACATCTGCTTGTTTTAATATTGACTATTTAATAAATGCAGTTATAAGCTACTAAATCCGCAAGTTATAAAATCTAACCTAAATACCAAAGGAAGTCAATTTTCAAGGGCTACAACAGTCCTTATTTTAAGACTGTCTCTGCTTCAGCACTGGTAGATTAATTAAAATGACAGAGACAATGGCTGATTGACCACTAAGTGAGACATTTTAAAGGTACACTTTCACTGTGTCAGGATTGCGTCTATAAACTCAACATAATGTACTGTAGTTCACATGCATGCCCTGTGGAACTCTGGTATATAAAAAAAAAAGGTGTTTTATTGTCTTACTTTTCTTCCTGGGATTCCTGCAGTCCCTGGATCTCCCTGCAAGATAGGTTATGACATATAATGTAAATAGTGGGTGAAAGCACTTAAGGAGCACCATTCCATATATAGCACGAATATAGTCTGCAACCCTGTACAGTTGAGGTAGTGGTGATATCCACATATATGTCACTGTATGTGCTTTTTATAATTGGCCTTTGTTTGACAGAATTTGGGAAACTTACTGTTTGTAGAATGAAACTTGTGGCCTGCCATTACATGATTGCATTTCTGTTCTCATTGCATTGCGTTGGCTATTCCAAGGCAAGTTTAAAGACAAAAGACTTGGCAGTCAGAGCGCTCTGGTTACATAACTATATCCAGCATATAGTTAGTTAAAAATATCTACAGCTTTTGTGGGGAATAAAATAAATTAAAGGGAATTATAAATTGCCAACACCATTGACTGATTTCTTGTTAATTTCTTATACATTTCTTACCTTTGGCCCCGGCGGTCCAGACAAACCCTATTGATTAAAATAATAATAGAATAAGATGATTAATTTCTATCATGCATAAAAAAGGTTTTGGTATACATCATCATAGCAACCAATATTACACGAATTGTATCTACAGCACTACTAAATTTTAGATTCAAAGATTAATCCAAGGACTATGACCACTTTATTAATTTGGTAGTAGTCATGATGCCTGGAGTCTGTATGTGCCGTGTTTTATTTTTAAACACGTACATAGATTCATACCTTAGCTGCCGGAGGTGTAACTCCACCTTAACAGCATCATTAGCCAGCCGGAGCTAGAGTTCCAGGCTGGCTGAGGTCAATTCTGTGCAACATTGGTGTCTGATACTAGCACCCACAGGACGCTGGCACAAGACATGCAATGGTGGCAAGCACCCTCCCTCCCCATGCCACCTCTGTCCTCTGTCCTCCTCTGGGAGAATTTGCCCTTAGCACTGGAAACCAGGCATGTTTTAGCCTTTTTGTTTTAAACTTGGGGTGAGGGGACCGCCTAAGAAAGGGTTACTCGAACCAAAACCAATAATTTATGAAAACCGTTATTTTTGGATGGAGTAACCTTTTAATCTGAAAATTGTCACAGGAACTAGCTATTCAAAACATTTGTAATAATAAAAATTAACACGAAGATAACAGGAATTGTCAATTATCTTATCTTAGAATTTCCCTGGGGTTTAAGCAAGCCAGACTTCTCTAGACAATAAAATAAAGCTCTATAATTCACTAACTACATTGATTAATAGAAAGATGAACACCCATGTTGCCATGAACAATGGTTACAAGTCATTTGAACAGATTAATGAGGTCTCTTAACAGACAAAGTATACAAATAGACTTCAATGTTTTGTCATCAAACTTATGTTGTATCTGAGTTAATTAATAAGCAATACACTTTGGACTTAATGAGTGAATGGCCTCATTTCCGTATACAAAATATATGCTCTATTCTGACAGATATAAAGAATTTATCCCATGAGTCAAATTATTCTACTGAACAATGCACATGTTAATCAGCAGACTGAATATCTGTCAGTGATTAATGCATGTCTTTGTTGTTTAATTTGGTAATAATTGAATCACAGGGGTAAAACTAAAAATATATAGGAGATAGGAACAATAGCATTTATATATATATATATATATATACATACACAAACACACACACAACTGTAATCAAAATTATTTAACCGCCCCGGTTTATTGTCAAAATTAGTTGCATCAGGTGTGCTTGAACTGGATAACTTGAAATTGGCAAGGAGTTTGTTGAGTGTTATGTTTGACTTCATGTTAGAAAAATGCTAAAAGAATAGTACACAAAGTTAAGAAAAGAGACAATCACCCTTCATAAACAAGAAACAGGATACAAAAAGATAACAAAGGCACTGAATGTTCCTATAGACATCGTTGGAAGCATAGTTTGCAAGTTCAAAGTTGAAGGAACAATGGTTACACTACCTGGACGGAGCAGAAAAAGGAAGCTAGCAATGGCTGCAACCAGATTTCTGAGAAGGCAGTTTGTGAAAAACCCCTGCGTGACTGGAAAAGACCTGCAGCAAGACTTGGTAGCAATAGGCACTATGTTTTCAGTGAGCACAGTAAAGTGCATACTCAATGCAGAAGGTTTCCATGCCAGAAGTCTAAGATGTAAACCACTACTGACCCAAGAGCACAAGAGAAGTTGTCTTTAATATGCTCAAAATCATTCAAATAAGCCATAGAAGTTTTGGGATTCTGTTCTATGGAGAGGTGAAACAAAACTGGAACTTTTCAGCCTAATGGATCAACGGTATGTCAGGAAGAAGATGAATTAAGCATATGCTAAAAAGAACACTCTGCCTACAGTTAAGCATGGTGGTGACTCTGTGATGCTCTTTGGCTGCTTTGCATTCTCTGGCACTGGAAACCTGCAGCATGTGGAAGGCAAGATCGATTCGGTAAAATCCTACAAGAAACGTCATGCTGTCTGTGAGGAAGGTAAAGCTTGGGAGTCATTGGACCTGCCAAAAGACAATGATCTTTAGCACACCTCAAATTCCATCAAGGCTTGGTTGTAGAAGAAGTCCTGGAAGATTCTACAGTGGCCTGACTTGAACCCCATAGAAAATCTCTGGTGGGATTTGAAGATGATGGTTGCAACACGCAAACTTATTACTGAACAGGAGGCTATTGCTCTTGAGCGCTACCAGAAGCTGGTGTCTGGGTATGCCTCTCATTTGCAGCAGGTCATAACAGAAAAATGGTGCTCTACTATGTGTTAAAGATGCTTTCAATGAAGGTGTTGAATAGGTTTGACACTGGAGAAGTCATTATAAGCTGCATTTTCAGCTGAATTCGGGGAAACCACTTGAAGCATTCATTATGTTGAGCTATTTCAATTGCTTTTGTTTGATTTTTTTTTTTATTGCAAACAGTTGAAAGTCTGTACATTTTGACAATAAACCTGATTATCAATGGGGGTTGAATAATGTTGACTCCAACTCTACATCAACATATTCCACAGCGCATTACAATTAGAGAAAGGGGTGAGGATGACCCTGCACAAATTAGCTTACATTCTATGGTTGGTACAAAATGAGTTTACAATCTAAGGTTAGAACTTGGGTAAATATTAATTAAAATGTGTTATAATGCTAGACTCAAGGACCAAATGCAAATTAGATTAATGTGTAAGTAGGTAAAATGAAGTAGGTAAAATGGACAATTTTGAAATTAGGTAAACCTAGATGTAAAAACCTCACTGTGAACAGCCATCTGTGCTTATTACAGTAGATGAATTGGTGTTTAAGTCACATGGGAAAAAGGCTATGCGTAGCATGGCTCTTTTTTAAGGTTGGTAAGTTTGACTTTATTATATCTTTATACTTGCATTAGTCCTCCAAAGTTCTTCTTATCTGCCATTTTTTTATTTTCACATGTCAGTCTATCCCTAAACGGTGTTTGTAAAATATTTAATTTAAATTGCTGCTAAAAGAACTTACTGTAAAGATAGAAACACATTCAGCCTTAATTATTTTTGCAGTGGGCCCATTTTTCTTTTTAATCATATTGTTTATTTACATCAACATATTCATTGTCTAATGAATACTCTGTTAACAGTAAAACTAAAAATATTAAAATGAAAAATCCCTTTCAAGTAATAGAGAATATATTGAGTTTTTACATTGCTCCAATTTCTAATAAAGGTCAGCGCTGTGACAATGATCAACATCTGCAACAGCCGTCAGGCATTTTCTCTAAAAATTTAGTTAACAGTACGACATAAAATAACAAATGCAATTTACATTAAAACAGTAATCACAAATTAAATGGTTGACTTCCACATAAAAACAAATTATTCCCCATCTATCTTACTGTAAAGTACTCTTACTGTTGTAAGTAAAATCTCCATTGCTCAAGTTTCAAATGATGACCTTATGTTCATTAATAGTCATGTCGGAACAGGTCACCAGAAAACGGTTTGAATATACTTTGTTTAATGACACTCATAACCTCTCTGAGACCATTTATTACTAGTGTAAACAAATACAGCCTTTCAACAAAACAATATTGCACTCATTAATTATTTTTTTAAACTATTTCCACAATGTCTACTTTGAAAATCAGTGCTCAGAACTGCATGACCGGTATAGGGTCTTTACATTCAATTCTCTTTGTGGAACCATATCAAAATACTATGTTAATGACTTTGATCAGTAATATTCTGTATGGAATTTTATCAAAATAATATTTCAATTGCCCTTGGCAAGTGACTGTATCACAAGCTTTAGCACATCCAAATGGTTCAAATCTACTTTAACACCCAGAACTAGGTTGTTACTTACTTTTTTCATGGAACACAATTAAGTTACCATGACATGATCTATAATTTAGAAAAATTAAGTATATTTCTAGTTAATATATTATGACCCAAAATACATTCCTGAATATATTATCTCTTAATAACTTTTTGAATAATTTATTTTCATAAGTCCTAATATTTCCATGGTATCTCCCCAAGCACAGTGGACCCTCTTTCTTCTTAAATATGTATGCAAAATCAGCCCAATGCTCTGAAAACCAAACCCCCATTTTCTTACACTAAGCTATATCAGCCTCACAGATCTCTTGCTGCTTCTCACTTGGAACAGGTAGCATCATCTTGAGAAATATTACCATATTTAAAATTTTCCAGACTTAGCATGCTAATTCCATGATCCCTGACTTCATTGTTTAGTTCCTGATTAACTCTGAGAACAGACAAAAGCTATGAGAAACTTAGTAGCTTGCCTTTTGGTTTATCCCCGCTCAGGTCTCAAAAATGTTTTTGCTCATCCATGCCATTACAAAGACAACCTTTACCATTTACATATCAGACTGATCCCACCCATAAAGGCAGTACAGAACCGAAATGTCGGCAAGTCCCCTCTGCACAAGAGAGCAACTCCAGATAACTTTTTCAACCTACTTTGGGCCTCATCAATGAGGTGTAGCTGATCGTCCTCTAGGCATAATCTTTGTCTACTTTGAAAATCAGTGCTCAGAATTGCATGACCGGTATAGGGTCTTTACACTCAATTGTCTTTGTGGAACCATATCAAAATACTATGTTTCACAAGCTTTAGCACATCCAAATGGTTCAAATCTACTTTAACACCCAGAACTTTTTGCTAAGGGAGATCCATAGCAAATTGTATTGCAACAAAAACAGAGAATATGAGAACTCCGACCAGACAAAAGTTTAGAAAAACTCAGTCGCTTGCCCTTTAGTTAATCTCAACTTGAATCTCAAAACACCTTCAGCTCATCTAGTGCCATTACAAAGAAAACCTAGGCCATTTGCATATCAAATTGATCCCACTCATAAAGGCCATCCAGAACCAAAATGCCAGCAAGTTCCCTCAGAGATGCAAACCCAATCTTTCAAGTGGGCCCCCTCTAGCTGCAACACTGGACTCTCCACCTATATTCGCATAACCATAACCGAACCCATGTTCCACAGATGTATATGCATACCAATTAGACTGAATATATATGCCTGGAACTGTTGCATTCCTATGAACGCCTATTTAATCATCTAATTATATAACGTTTTTCCAACAAGAATAAGGGGAAATTCGGTATTCTAGGATGGCAAACATTTTAGATATAGAATGGGGCTGTGGACTTACTTTTCCATCTTTTCCCGGTTTACCGGTATCCCCTGGCTTGCCCTATAATAAAAATAAACAAATAAAATCATGTTATCAAAATGGATGATTAAACTTTGCATACCCTCTCTCCTTTTTATTTGAGTCAGCCTGGTTGCTCTGACAGCCTCGGAATAGAACAGGGACGAACTTCAAAGGCTTTCTAGAGTCTTTTTTTAGTATGGTTTTCTGCTGAGACCTAGATCATTACATGCAAAGTGTTACTTCCTCTCTTTGGTATTTAGCAGCAGTCTGGAGTGAAGGAAATAACATTGGTGTCAGCCTCTGACACATGTATTTTGATAGTGATAGCCTTGATAAAGAAAGGGGCAGTAAAAACACTAAAGAAGAACCATTTATCCACTTTAGTTAACCTTTTGCAGTTAGGAGAAATAATTTATTTAGTCATTAAAGGGAAAAGCGTTAAGATAAATTTACTTATGAGGTCGTTCATGTATCTCGGCCAAGTCTCCTCCGCTGTGATTCGATAATCACATCCCACTACAGGGACTAAAAGTAAAGTTATGCACATGATCAGCATTTACAATGCATCTTACTTTGCTTCTTATCCACCTTCTGGCAATCCTTTGATAGGAAGGCACTGAAACTCTTCCAAGTTTCAAACCTTCAAATGAGTTTGACTGTTTACACTGTAGCTTGCCAGAACTTATAACAGATTACATTTATAATCATAGTACTGTAAGCTATGCTATATAAATAAATATCGAAAAAGGAATCCCGACAAGCCTCTGTACAACTGTTTCTTGAAGGGGCACTCTAAGCATACTAACCACTAAATCTTGCTAAATTGGTTATATGGAAAGGGTCTTTGACCTCCAATCCAACTAAACTACAAATATACTTCTGCAATAGTCCTTTAAGCTCTGGACATGGACGATAGAATGAGAGTGCTGGGGGAGGAATATTCACTTATGCTGTGCCAGGAGAACTTTCACCAGAGCATTAGTGAAAAGGTTATTAAAATCAGTGGGACGGAGTGGAAATGCTTATGGTGCTTTGAGTGCTCCCTAAGGGCTATGGAACTTTTTGGTATCTATTCACAGATTGATTTTCTATTGGAGAGGTATTTCATCAGGTTTAATTTTAAATAATGTATCTTCAATGTAGTTTACTGATGAGTAGGTACACACATATTTTTGCATTGGAGGTTTGATTCATGAGCAAAAAGTTATGGGATATATACAGTTCTCCCAACAAAAGCAATATTATTACTATTATAATTACTGGTATTTATATAGTGCCAGCATCATCCATAGCGCTTTACAGTAGAGACTATTGCTAGGAGTGGCTGAATATTAAAACCATTTCCTCAATGAAGGAGATTCGCTACAAAAGAGGATATAAAGACACGAGTAAATGTTATCTGTGTTTTTATACAATATCTAATTATTTAATACATTAACAATTGTGATTTGTTCCAGTTTGATGTGTCATGTAAGTCAAATAAAAGGATACATATATATTTAATTTTTTTTTAAATTATTATTATTGTCTCTAAAATGCCCAATTATGTTGAATGTGATTTATCAGCCTGTAATAATTACCAATTTAAAAATACAGACTTGTAAAATAATAAAAGAATTGCATTTGTTTTAACTTACAGGTGGCCCAGCAACCCCAGGTATTCCAGGCTCTCCTAAAGGCCCCGGTGGCCCTGGTGGGCCCGGTAGCCCTGGTGGACCTTGGGCTCCTGTCTGTCCCTGCTCACCCTAGATTTAGAGAAAAAGAAACAAACATAAACAGATTGTTGTTTTGATTCATGTAGCAGTACATTTTGTCATTTCAGAAAGGGATTAGAGATACCATCTAAAATTACCTAATCAAACTAACATAGTTGTTTTGGGGCGGTTTGTATGCTTCAGTCATTAACCCCTTAAGGACACATGACATGTGTGACATGTCATGATTCCCTTTTATTCCCGAAGTTTGGTCCTTAAGGGGTTAAAATATTTCCCCTAAAATTTTACTTATTTGCAAACTATGTCCTTCATTTTATTTCTAGCTCAAAAAATATTGCCCAAAATACATCTAAAAAACCTGCTGTTAAAAAAACTTATCGGACACCGTACAAACTTTTACAACAAACAAAAACTCCTACTTTTAATCAACAAGGAATTACAGAGAGCCAGTTGATTGCTTGCAGCTCAATATATATATATATATAATTTTGATGTCGTACAAATAACAGGTTATAGAATTATGAAAATGGAACATCTGTTTGAGAGAACAAAGAAAACCTTAGTATTGACATATTCTAATCACAGAGAATTGGGTGAGTGTCAGACTCTTCCTTTTCAAGATGTGAATTATTTTAGATGAAAGACAGCTGACTTCATCATTTATTTCATTATTTATTTACTTATGACTTCCTCATATCCATATGTGTTAAAGGGACACTCCACACTCCTAAAGTTGCAAAAGTGCTTTATGTTTCAAGAGTGTGTCCAATTTTTCCATTTTAAAAAAGAGTGCAGTTCTCAATAGAAATTGGAACTTTTATAAATGAACCTTGTTACACCCCTGGCTTTCAATAAGACTCCCAGTTCTGTTACTTCCTGGTTTGTTGGGCTCAGTTGAGCTAAACTCAAGAAGCAGGCAATGACCCAGAGCACCTGCCTTGCAAAGACTTCTCATTGAGCTGCATTGGGAAATCTGTGATTGGACAGCCACAGAAAGTCTAGTCTAGGGAAGAAGGGGAGGGCTTGCAAAGGCTGCAGGCAAGAGTGATTTTTAGATATACCCCCAATTAATAAAATGCATAATTAAATGCATGCATGTTTTCATTGGGGGTAGATTTAGAAGACAGTGATTCTTATTTTGGTACTGGAGTGTCCCTTTAAGTGTTTAAAGTCAAAACAGGCATGCTGTTGAATGATAATTTCTTCATGAATTTCAATCTTCCTAAATATATTCTGGCACATTAGTCATGAATGAGACTAAATAACGTAAAGTGTACATGAAATGCAGACTGCACAGTAAAGTCTTTGTTATAAGTTCGTTATACACAAGGCTTACTGAGATGTCACATGTAAAATCCTGCTAATATATAAGACTGTGGAAAACATGCAGAATTGTGTTTGCTAACTTGCATTTAACTGTATTTAACACATGCTCAAACAGCAGGTCTGCATCTGAATGCATATAACGACGGCATACTTGTTCGAAAATAGTTTTTGTACTCCCACAAAACTCAGTTGTATTCATTAAAATAATATAATTTTGTTTAAAGCAACACGGGGGAAAAGGTCAACCAATTATAGATTATTGTTAGTAAGTGTAAAGAAAAATCAAGGCTATATTAATAAGCAGCACAAAACCCTTTTAAACAGATTTTAAATGCACTCCTCTCTCCGCTATTGCTTGAAAAAGCACAAGGTAAACAAGTCCAATTTATATATTTAGAGATATGTGTTTACGTGTATAGTGAGGTTGACCTTAGAGTGGAGTAGTTAAATACCAATAATATTTCAAGATAATCTATGATGATGCCGGGCTATGAGAATCTTTTTTTCTTACACACTATTTATTCCATTATAAATGAGTTATGCTTCTATTCTATTCTATTCTAAGCCCTAGTGATCATCGAACCATTTTGTGACATCACCCTTTCAGCATCTAAAATGGACAGCATTAAAGTAACTGTGTTAAGGGTATATGCAAAAATATAGTTTTACTTTGGTTCCTACTACTTTATTTTTATTCAAAGAATAATCGCCTGGTTCTAATTATTTCAACTAATAATATCTATTTCAACCATAAGTAAAAAAAAAAAAAAAAGTTGAAAAAAAAAAACAATCCTGCATTATTTTTGTCCAATTAGTTTTTTTTCACAGTTCCCTGCCAATAAAGTACAGTTATGTTTTGATAAATGTAATAAGTCTCTATTGAGCAATGAATATTAAACAAGACATGGAATCTCTAAGATTGGCCTCAAGTCAATCTGGAAGAAATCTGATACTCCACATGTGACCAATGCATGACCTATAGTTAAATACGCAGGAATATATTCTTTCATAGAAAGATGAAGATATAGAATGACTTTAATTTATAGAACAGGCCATTGCTTCTTGTGTGGGTTGTTGAATAAGATCCAATCATTACAATTACAGTAGAAGCTAATGATTAATGATTTTTGTGTGTGTATGTGTGAGTGCGTGTGTGTGTAATTTTATAAGCATAATAAAATTAAAATAAAATATTTAGGTCGTTCCAGTTGAAATAGGATTATTAAAGTGGAGAAAAGTAGAAATCTGTGCTCTGGTAATAGGCTGTAGAAAGATTATTGTCCTTGATTTGGCATGGCCCTGCTTGACCCAAAAATCCACAGAACTGGATCTAGCCAGAATTTCAAAACTCATCCTGTTCATTTTATTTCTTTTAAAAGTGTTTGAATATATAGACCAAGAGAGTCAAACACAGCCCTTGAAGGGTCATGTCAGAGGTTTAGAATTTCGCTAACAAAAGAAAAATTACATCAAACAATTAACATTTGCCCTTTCCTAAATATTATCTTTAAAGCCCAGTGTGTCTGTAACCTATTAATTTAAACAACCTTGTTATAATAAATAATCTGTGTAATTACAGAGGTGTTTTTCCTTGTTGTTAATATTCTTTAGTAGCAGAATTTCATTTTGTGTTATTATCAGTAAGTAAGGGTATTTGCACTTTAACACCATGCGCTGATTTAAGGTTCCATGTTTAATTTCATTTAATTAAACAACGAAAGCACACAAAAAGCATTCTGCCCAAGTTAATAAAGAACCTTTTCAGAAGTATGCCAGGGAACGAGCTAGTGCAAGAGCAAAGAAAGGAGTGTACCTGGTAGATGCGTCTTTTTATGACCGATGGCTGAGCCACCCGCACTGCATTAAGAAGAGGCAACAGCTGAAGGGGGCACCATGCCAGGAATTTCACAGTGCAACGGTGGAAGGAAACAGTGCAAAGTACACCAGCAATGTGTGACAGGTCAGAAGAGTGAGGAAGAAAGGGAAGAAAGAACAAAGAAAGTGTAATAGATAGTTTTAAGGAACAGTATAAACAAGAGGAATCAGAAGTTTACAAGCATTGGAAGAACCGCTGGGTACAGTTCTCAAAAAAATAGCACAGATACTCAAATAATGCATTTGACCTCATTAAAGCAACACTCCAAGCACCATAACCACTACAGCATTCTGTAGTATTTATGGTGGAAGCAATGTTCTGACACCCCGTCCCACCCCCCATTTAGAATGGTATGACTTCTTGCCGGGCATCCTTTGGGCATCAGTCCCCACTTCCACTCCTGCCACCAGACAGTTGGAAGCCTCTAAGCTGATTGCTCTCAACCAATGAGCTGCACTCTCCGCTACAGGACTTAGCACAGAAATAGAGCGTTCAGCTTTTTGTGGGAAATAGTGGAGGCACGGGTTGCGCCAGACAGACCCCAGGTATGAAGACAAACTGTTCTAATATGATATGGCTACCTTTAATGGGGAGGAGGGCACCAGGGCAAAAACCATTGCAGTGTGCTGTAGTAGTTATGGTGCTTGGAATGTTCCTTTAAGCAATCACTACATCTTTGCTGCCATCACAATCTGATCCCTAAGGACTTCCTTCCAACACTTATTGTACTGTTTATTTATCACTGGAATGAAATGAGTAAGACCTTAAATTTTGGAAAATGATCCTTAGAGATCAGTTGTTATGATGGCATAGACTGCCATTGGTCCTTAAAGTGTTGGTCAACTGGTGATGATGGAGTTGCACCCAAGAATTAATACCAAGTGTGGGTTAGAATATCTCTTTACGTATGAAAATATAACTATGTGCTTTTTATGAGCACATTTATATACTTTGAAATGTGTCAAAATTTAGATAGTTATAATTTAGTAAGTTCAGATGTTCTCAAATCATAAATGACGAATGCAATGAATACAATCTAGAATCATAATCCTCTTTTTTGGGGGGGAGCTTTGTCATAATGTATACACTTCATTTAGCACTGTTTTTTTCTGTCAGCTTTCAATATATATAATGTTACCCTCTTGCCCTCTCCTACGAAATGACATTTTCTCCCATGTGATATGTCTTAAAATGCTTGAAGTACCATGACTGCTGACCGTGTAAAATTAATGTGAATAAATATTGTATGATTTTCAATGCCATTAATCCCTTTGGAAATAATAATCTATGTCACAATTGTCTCTAAGAAAAAGGGTTTATCTGTAAAACTAGAAACATTCCAGTAATGCAAATACATTCATCAAATAATTTATAAATGTTACGCTATATATCTTTTATTCTTGTGAATATATCATAGTCTGTTTATATGTAAAACATATAGCATACAGGAAAGCATCAATAGGCCTATACATGTATCTAAATGTTGCGTTGTGAAATTGTATAGAAAAATTGCACAACGTACCAAGGAATATCCACTTTTGCCGTGAATACAGCTATTCTTACACACTAAGTCTGACTGGATCACAATGTGCGAAATGTGATATTTTCATATTGCGATTGAACAGTGGAGTCACTTGGACACATAATGTCAGAATATTATAATATCTGAACGTTAGCCATATCTATAGGCACACATTACCATCAAAGCTTAAATGACTATAATATGCAATTTGTTGTTTGCACACCTTTTCTTTTTAGACATAAATCCTCAGCAATTTGACAATGGAACACCTGTGGCTGTCAATATAAGGAAGTAATGCAAACATCGGAGTGTTATATGAACACACCAAGTCACATTACCAAAATACTTTCAATGTATGGTATGTTGATAAAGCAACGAGACTCTCTGTAGAAAGTATGCTTTGATGCTAAATATGCTTGTTTTACCTAATAGACTTAAAATACAAATCTCTAAAGAATATTGCTCTCTGTCTGAACTTCAAAGAATCCAGCTGGTTTCAGCTAAATATTGAAAAGAGAAAATAATATTCTATATTAAGAATTAAAGTAATATAGATTGTTATATAATTTTATACATTAAAACACCCATTCCTAAATGAAAGTGAAATGGCAGTGCTATTTTTTTAAATCTTTTTTACTTATGCTCATTTAAAAGAGCTTGCAATTTTATCTATATATTATGCTAGCAGTTTTGCCAGCTAAAGTATAGATTTGGAAAAAAAGATACTTAACCATAGATTTTTTTTCTCCAAACTGTCTCTCAATTCCTCAGCAAACTCTCAAAACGGAGGAACGGAGAGACACGGAGAGCAGAAGACACATTCCATAGAAGGTCCTTCTGCTCTCCACCCATAGCAACCACAGTGCGTGCACGTTGGTTGTTGCTATAGTAATTCCCAAGCCTATACTGCTAGCGCTGGCTAGGGAATATAGGAACGGAGTGACATGAATTCATTTCATGTTGGCATCATGGAGGATGTTTTCTCTGCTTGAGGAAGTGTCCCAAACAGGGCAAGTGAAGTACTGAGGAGGAGTGCAGGCGGTCTGGAGATGGGAATTACAGAAGGATACTGCAACAGGGAAGTGGAAGGCCTGTTAAGTGTAGATAATTTTACTTTAAGAAATCATACAGCCAAATTGCTGTTTACTTAGAACTAGCTGTGCATGCAAGAAATGTATTGAATGCACATCTAACAGTCATTTTTACCTGTTACTGACAAAGGGTGTGAAAAATGTAAAGACAATCATGCCTACAAATATTAAGTTTATTACTGGGACTATTATGGGAAATATAATACAGAAACATCTGACTGCCAAGGTTAACCATCATTGGCATAGGACAGTGATGGTGAACCTTTTTTGAGCCTGAGTGCCTAAACTGCAACTCAAAACCAATTTATTGAAGTGCCAACACTGCAATTAATCATGAAAATGGAGGTCAGAGTCGTTGTGTTCACTGACTACAGATGTAAAATATGTACAGAACCGACATTTTGCCCCTGGCCCACAAGGGTCAATAACTTTACATGTGCAGTGTTTCCATCTGACTCCCACCACCATGATCACTTTAAATAGCTGAAATGGCCATGGTGGTTAGAATAACCCTTTAATAATAAATACCGCTAGTCTAGTTAATAATAAATTCCTGGTGATTTAATGCTTTTAATGTTAGTGGTATGGTGGTAGAGTGAACGGTCTGTACCACTACCTGTTGCACACAGGACTGGTATGGTTAGGCTGTCAGAGTCAGATGGCATATACTCACATTGTTCTGAATACTCACGATGTGGCAGACCTTTGGCTTGAATGCCAGTATGAGGCTATAGGTTCCTCATCTGTAGCATAGAATATTGAGAACTCATTGAGAGTCCTGTCTACAAATACTATATTTATTCCAAGAATTTCAGTGTTGTGACCTATGTGATTATATAAACACAGCTGAATCTAATTCTCAAAAGAAAGAAAAATAATTATTCTGATTCAAATTTGTAAACATGCAACAATCATTATGGGTTTTAGTTGCATAGTCTGACTTGGCACCAACCTGCAATTTGCCAAGTTTGCAATGCATTAATTGTGTTATGCTGACTATGCATCCAATCAGTTACAAAGTCACACATAATACAACTAAATCATGTAACCTTTCCATTGGTTTAATTTATATTCAATGGAAAAGACAGTCAATGTCCCACACTACAATTGCTTTCTATTTTTAAAGATGGCAGCCGTGGTTTATTTTAGTTTTGACCATCTTTTAGAAAGACTATATAATGTCACTGATGCAAAATATAGTGTGCAGAGAAATTTTCTTTTACCTCCTGAAGCACAAGTGGAAGTACATTTTTGTGGAACTTGAACTGTATAAACAGTAAATTATCAAAGCATAGAAAACTATCAATACACCACCATCTTGATGTCAGAAATATGCACTTTCCTGCACAGACTCTCTACTCTGCCACCGTTTTCTTCAATACTCGTTGCTCCAATACAATCCCCTAGCAAAATCAGATTGTGTTAATTTGACTGAATTGAACCCAAACATGGATAGCATCCTGAACTACAGGGGACTCACTGCACTTTTGGGGTTCTAGCAGCATGTTACTACATATATTTGGCTTTGCTGTTCTAGAGCCTCTGACCCTGGCTTCATTTATCAGACATGTGTCATCAACCATCAGTCTAAAAACTATAGCCCTATAGTTAACAAGCTGCCCCTTTGGGTGTTGTATACAGAGTCATTGCTGGAGCTGAGGGTAAATCAAGCATTTCGTCGCTCTTTGCAATGAGTGACATGCACATATGTGCTAATACTCTAGAGATGCAGATTCAAGTTGACGTGTTTGTTTACCTCTTGCACAATTATGGGGTTTAATTATCTGGTTGCATTATATTTACATAGCTGATTTTTTTTTACTATTTTAACAGACTTTTTTTTAAGCAGAATGGAGCTAAAAATATTTGCTTTTTTCTATTTCTATTTTGTATTAATTCTTCTTTTTCACATTAACAGTTCATTTGTAGGCAGCAGCCCAGATATGTAATAAAAGCCAGGATACAGATTAAGAATGGATTTCTTTGGTCTCTTTCTGAACATAACAATCCAGTGACACAGTTATGCAAAATAAACACAGCTGACCCTTCTAATATTGTATTGAGACCGCAACATAAGTAACTAGCTATAGCCCGCATGTCACTAACTCAATACATTGATTCAGTTCAGCACTCGTTCACACCTGGGAATGAAAACTCAACGCATATATATAAAATGTCCAAATAAAATAATAGAGAAATGTGTGCTATGCTTTAAATTAAGCCGTGTGCTCCTTTGTACGTGTAGTGTAAACACGGTTTGATTATGAAATACAATGTTGTGTATATACTTGAAATTACATAACTGAATTCTATGACTCCAAAACGTGTTCATACACTTAAGCTGAAAAACTCACAGGAACTGATCTAGAATTTGAGAGATTTCATTTTCAAGGTAATGGCAGTTTTCTTGTGTGGCAAGTTTTTCATTTGGGACTTCAGAAATATTTCATCTGGAATTGCCAAGTTAAACATCTAGCCTACCTCGCTAGGGAAGACTGCAACGAGCTAGTACATAGATAAATATCAATGATTCTTATGGCAATAGTAAACCAAATATATTTTTTTAAACAAAATTAATAATAATAACAAAGTATTTAACCAGGAAAGGTACATTCAGATCCAAATACGTCCAGAGGATGTAACTATAACCCTATTTAATTGTACCCATTTTATCTGCCATGGAAAGATGAAGGACTGAATGAGTTTAAACACCATATTACATTAATCTAATCAAGCAATACTACATTTGGTTTAATTGGCACCTTTCAATCTATTATTCAGTGTGAAGGTGGACATCTTAAAATCCAAAAGTCCAAAAGCATGCATAAGAGACGTCTCACTGATATGTACTTATATTAGATTATTAGATTATACCACTAAGTGCTTTACAACTAAGAGCTGGTCTATAGCTCCAACAAATGTGAGTGCATTTTCCTCCATTTTACCTCATTTCGCTAATTCTCTCAGTACATACTATACCATTGGAAGCCTGTTGTGTTTTTATCTTTCATATACGGATTCCCTGAAAACTTGGAAGGATTAACCTCTGATGACTGTATATATACAGCTTATCTACATTTCAGTGAGACATCTCTTATGCATGCTTTTGGACTTTTTAAGCTTAATTTTTATTAGTGCACAGACTCTGTTTAACTATTTTATTGTATTGTTTATCTTTTTTATTATATAGTTTTATTATATCTTTTATTGCATTTTTACTTATTTTATACTCACATATTTTATTTCTTCAGCGCAGCCCTTCACCCCCTTTTCTTTCCTTTTATACTATATTAGGGTTCTTGAGGGATCCCCTTTTTAGGGTTGCAGCTCTTATCTTTTGCTTTTAAGCGCAGACTTCTCCTCCCCCATATCTTAAAATTACACTCTGATTTACAGCAAAATCTGTAATATGCAAAGTTGAGCTAATTAGCTCCCAGAATACCAATGCAGGGAACACCCAATGCTGAATCCCCGGTGTGAAGTCCAGGTTAATATCTTTTATTCTACTCTTACATAACAGAACATTATCAAACTGCTCCAAAATAAGCCAAATGCCAGAGGACACAAAATGGGCCCTCGTAGCTTCCAGGCCACTGTGCAGCCGCAGCGACTGCACTGGCGGTAGTTCCACCGCTGGCTAAGGCCCATTTACCTAAGACAATCTGTAAATTGCAGACAATGCGTCAGGCTCACTTTAAAGAAATGCATGATCTAAATATTTTTTTAGCAAGAGGAAAAACTCATTAATGGAAGATTGCCTTTTCTCTTTAAACCTAGAATATGGTACTTGTTTTCTAACCAATATCTCAGACACTGTATACATGCTCCACCAGAGAACTTTCATCAAAACATCAAGACCTCAAGCTAACATTAGTAAAAATACAAAGATAAACAGTTTTTTAGTACAAAATACTAAACAGTTTCGCCTTGAAGATACTGGATCAGCGAATGTCGCATGTTCAAGAAGTGAATACATGTTTACTTATCCAAGGACTATTATCATGGAAACTACTTTCAGCAAATGTAATTCGGAAACATTTAAATGGCACTTTGCAAAAATAACAACAATAGTAATCTACCATAAATAAAATGCTCGCTGTAGAGTACAGAACAAATCTTCAACTGCATTCTAAGAAAATGCTGAAATTAGGGTAGCAGACAGAACAATTTCTGCTATGTTTTTGATTAAACTTTTTATGTAATTTGATTTTACACACTATAACAAAAAATACCTCTATTTTGTTAAGGCAAGATAACTTCAGGACATTTGATCTCTCTTTTATTTTAGTGGTATTTTAGAGTAGTTAATGTTTACAAAATAGGGTTGCAACAGGGTTTTCTGTACAGACTCAAGTCATATGGTAATAGGCTAGCCAGCTATTTTGATTTTTAAATATAATTTATTAGGCTGCAGTGGTAGGCAACCTTCGGTACTCCAGATGTTGTGTACTATACATCTCATAATGTTCTTACAGCCGCAATGCTGGCAAAGCATCAGGGGAAATGTAGTCCACAACATCAGGAGTGCCAAGGTTGTCTATTCCTGATTAGGGTTTCTCTACCTTAAAAGGGTATTTCAGAAATTGACTCCTTGCTCACAATGCCTAGAGGGCTATCAGCGATACCTCACTGATAATCAGGATGAAGCAACTATAAGGCAGCATAGGTGGCCACCTTAGGGCGCACTAGCCCTGAGGGCACAAGACTAGGAAGGACAAGAGCAGGAAGGAGTCTACAGAACAGTGCTCCTCCTCCAGCCAGTTACTCCTTGTAGACTGGCTGAGCGTACTGTGGTAGAGGAGCTGGGGAAGGGGAAAAAGAGGATGGGGAAGAGGCACGTACAGGGGCTGGGGAAGGGAAGAAATAGTCACACAAAAGGGGCTGGCGGAAGAGACAAAGAGAGCCTAGGGAAGGGGAGTAAGATGCTCAAGGGGGCTGATGAAAGTAAGAGACATGCAAGGAGACTGGGGTAGAAAGAGACAAACAAAGGGACTGGGGTAGGAAGAGACACACAAAGGAACTGGTGGTATAAGAGAAACACAAGGAGGATATAAGGAAAAATGGAGGATAAGAAATACGAAAGGGGAGTGTAAAACAAAGGGGGGAAAGATACACTAAAGGGAGTAAGACAATCAAAAGAGGAGATAAGAAACACAAAGGGGAATTGCAAGAGGTGGATTAAGGGACACACAGGTGAAGATGTATTTTGGGGGGCTGAACAGAAAGTGACAAAATGCATCTTTGCCTGTGTATCCAAAAATGCTTGCACCAACCCTGCTGATGAGGCCAGGTGCGCGCAATCAAAGTGCGCACATTCAAAGTGTCCATGGGAAAGCATTTCTCAATTTTGTGTTTAGAGTCAAAACTAGTCAAATTTGATATCAGTTACTCTACGTGTTCAAGAATGATTAAATAAGTTTAAAAAAAAGTATTTTGAAATGCCAAGAGAAATGTATCAACATGGTGCTTTACAAAATACCTAAACTAAACTTTATATTGGTCATTATTAATTCTGTCCAGCAGTTTGTTTGTAGTTGCTTTTTTAAAGGAGCACAGAGAGTGTGAAAATTGTCATTCAAGTCCAATATGATTACCTCTCCATTGGGTTAGTGCCAGATCTTGGTGTATTGGAGCTAAATGTATTATAGATTGGTTAGATTAAAATATTATTTGGTTTGCAGAGTTGGTTTAGACTTACTTATGACAAAACCAGACTTACTTATGACAAAACCTTGTTAGTGATAGTACCACAATAAATGTTGTAGAATGTATTCTGTAGTGTCTATCACTTGATCAATAGAAAGGTTTGACAGAACAGCACAGGAGGGTCCAGTCAGATGACAAATGCACAAGATGTTTTATGACATCTGAACATATATGCATTGCCAAGTGCATACACACACAGATGTATAGCTCTCTCTCTCCTAAGGGATTGTCAATTTAACTCATATAAAACACAGACTTCATTATTCTGCTTCCCAAAATCTAATTCATTAGTTACATTAAATGTGTTTTCTTTCTGTTTGACTGTAATGAGATGCTTTAAGAAAAAATAAACACATTAATTAAATACTACTCAAGCATGCAGCAGGAATAACACTGAGAAATGAAAATAGAGGTTAATAGGAGGGAATGTTTACCCTGTAGTCCCCGCAATGGCCCTGCAATGAAAAAAAGAAAGAAAAAAAAAAGGAGATAACTGTTAATGTTCAGAGACAAAATGAATTAGTTTTACAACTAGTGTCAATACACCAGCTTTATTTACATAGTAGAAGGCGAGTTATCTAATGCAACATGTAGCTTAAACAGTACACAAGATAACAATGATAACCTGAATATATGAATTAGCTTGATTGTGTTCTGCAGCTCTTACCTTTTCTCCCTTTATTCCAGAGGTTCCCTGGAACAAAAAAAAAGGATGTCAGAAAATTTATATAACTGATATTTTGGATTTAAATGTATATTTATTAAGCTACTTACATTAATCTATAAAAATTAGATATACTTACAGGTTGCCCTTTGGGACCAGGTGGACCCTTAAGAAAAAAAAATCATATTTAGTACATTTATTTAATATTTGGGATGATCAAATAAATCAATTTGCACTGAAAATATTTATCTTCCAAAAACAACTTCTTTTGAATTGGAAGTAAAGAAAGAGATCAATAATTAGCATTTTTATCATTATATTAACTATGCAAATATAGGTACGTGTTCACCAGTATCAGCCCATTTTGCAGAACACCACAATGCTGATGCCAGACTCCTGAAATTCACTGGGGTCTGTATTTGCACTGTATACCATGGAGCAATGAAATTTATTTATTTGTAAACTTTTTGTATTTTTGTATTTTTAATAATTTTGGAAAATATTATTTTTCTATTCAGTTTGCTGTCTCTTACTCTCTTTCTGGGTTTGTGTGGACATTCACTAGGCCTAAAATAAAAGAGGAAGGATAAAAAAACCAAAAACCTTTTAAAGTTAACTATTTTAATGGAGTGGAATGTTTCCAACAGACTGTCTTAGTTCTATGGTGGTTCTTAGCTAAATAGATTAGACCTACAACCTCGTTTTATGTTGCTAGCGCTGTCTTATCCCATTTATATTTATTGATCACTATTGCCTAATTCATCACAATTACAATTATTGATATTGCACCAACATATGCAGATGCACTATACAACAGGTAAAACAAGACAACCAATTCTAACAAAACACGTCTGAAACACGAGAACAGTAGGAAAAAAGGGCACTATCCAAACAAACTTACACTCTCTACTGGGTTTTAAATAGAAGTTATGCTTTTGATGACTCTATAATTTTATTATTATTATTACTATTATTTAAAAAGCGCCAATAAATTACGCAGCACTGCACAACGGATGGACGAAGAGACAAGTATTAGCAACAAGACGAGTTGCATGCACAGGAACAGATGGTGTTGAGGGCCCTGCTCAAGTGAGCGTAGATTCTAGGGGGAATGGGGTCAAGTGACAAGTGGTAAGGGTAGGATTTATTTCATGTATGGGAAAAGTAAGTTGCTGGAATAATTTTCAATGAAGGCTTAGGTTTTTGGATGACAGTTGCAGAGAGAAAGCAAGGTGGGTTACCAAGGTGTGGAAAGGGAAATCTTCTTTTCTAAAGGAGCGAGTTTTCAATGATTTTTTGAAAGAATGGAGACTGAGTGAGAGTTTAATGGCACAGGGAAAGAAGAACGGCGCAGCACTAGATAAGTCTAGAAGGTGAGCATCAGAGGTGGAAGTACGAACAGAGGAAAGACGCAGGACTTCGGTAGAGTGTAGGGGCCAGGACATACTTCTGTATTAGCGTGGATAGGTAGGTAGGAAAGAGTAGAATTTTGTAGAGATTTGTAAGCAAGTACCACAATTTTAAATTGAGCCCTTTATCTTACAGAAGAACGATGTAAGGACTGACAGAGGGGGAGGTGTGTAACATGTGGGTTGACAGGAAGATGAGCCACTACCTCATTCGTTATAGATTGTAACAGTGCAAGCTGGGAATGCATAAGATCACTGAGAAGAAGACTGCAGTAGTTAAGGCAAGAGAGTATAGTGGTATTGACTTGCACATTATTGGCATTCAGTGTTAAATAGGAGCGGATGCGCACAATGTTTTTGGCAGTTGACTGGACATGAGGGTTGAAGGAGAGATTGGAGTCAAGGAAAACACCCCGACAGTAAGCCTATGATGTAGAGCTGATGGTAGTGCCATTGACATGGAGGGACAGCCTGTCTCATCATTGTACTGCAACTATTTATGGTGCTGGTCATTTGACCAGGACCAGTGATGTAATTTACTTCAAAAATCTTCATTAATAAAAAAGATTCTTGAGAGATGCAACATGGGTGAGGGAGATGTAAAAGGTGACATGGAATGAAGAAGGTAGATGGTTTGATGAAGTGAGGGAAGGTGGGGCAATAAAACACATAGATTGTGTAAAGAAGGAAATGGCAGGTAGAATGATGAATGAAGTGGAAACATAAAAAGGGTAGATGGTAGAAGGGGAAGGAAATGAGTAGGTGGAAAGAAAGCTTAGTCCAATAATAGCCAGCCCATCCTTCTTAAGAAGTTAGACCGTGTTGGGTTAGTGGTGCACATACCCTCAAAATGCTGTGGACTGTAACTTGCTTGACTAAGAGTTACATGAGTTACCATCTATAGCATTTTCAGGTTCCACGTATTTTAAAAAAAAATATAATCCCAAATCATGTTCTTGTTCAAAGTACTGCTCTGTAAAATATTTCGTTAGAAACTGGATTCAAACACATATCTTTTGCATCTACATAATAAAACAAACTTTCGTTTTTTTATTCAAGTCCTTGATTTTTCATGTACAGAGCCCCTTCCTGTCTAACAGCTGTGCTGCAGTTTTCAAATTACACTTAAGATTTAATCAGCATTTTTCATACATCAGGCTTGATTTTACATATATGTGAATGTATTAGTCACATTCTTTTAATCAAATCTTATCATGTAAACACGCCAACTTGAATTATTTGCTAAATGAAACTTAGTATTTGAACCAGAAATTGAGGCAGAGGTTTCTTTTCCTTTCAAATAAATGAACAAGGGTAATCTTCATTAAAAATAATTAGGTAACAATTATATTTTCATTTATGAGACTAAATCAAGATTATAAAATACACTAAGCTAAATTATATGCATTCATTTTGTTAGTACTATTGGATATAGAGGATAGATTGTGAAGTGAATAAGGTAACAGGACATGCTACAGTGGAAGTACTTGTGACTAAAACTCAGAATGTCTAAGGACCTTGAAACTTTCCACACCTGCAACCCATTGTTTTTCTGTTGACCTAAGGATGAAAAGTGGCAGGAGATGTGTAATCATGAGAGACAAAATATCTCTTCATTATCTCCTCTCCAATGAGATAGGTCCACTTAACATACCTCTTGGGAGGGACAGACCTATTTTGGACTCAACTCCTTCATTCTCTCTTAATGTCCCTCTTTTATAGGATCTCCATATTGTTGGTGTGTCTGCGTGTCTAACGGAGCTCTTCGGCAATAGTGTCTTTAAACTACAATGATTGTGTTTAGAAATCAGTTTGTGTAAATAAGTCTTATTGTTCTTGTTCTAAATTACATTTCAGTTGCATATACTGACATTAGTAAGTGACCGATAATTTCTGTCACTCACACACCTAAAAGTGTCCCTCTTTGTCCATTGAAATGTTGCATGGTGTCGTTTAAGGTATCATTCCAATTTTGAATCAAACAATTTGATTCAAAATAAACACATTAGGTTTTGGGTAATATATGCCAATTGTAGTCAGGGACAATAAGCCGAGTTATAGTAGTGGTGGTTGTGGTGTGCCGAAACGGACGTTCGGGTAGGCCTGTAAAAGAGGGCCCACTAAGTGAATGCTTAATAAAGGGAGCGGTGGGTTGATTAAGTGCATCTCTATGAGGAGGTCCTGATTGGAAAAAAAGTCATTTGGCCCCACCCCCGTGCTGATTTTAGCCAATCCAATGCTTTCCCTATGGGAAAGGGAAAATCATCCATTTTGATCATGTGACACAGGGGGTAGGGCCAGCACCGGCAGACCCACGCGGCGCTGGAAATAAGGTGAGTCTTAAACTTTTATAGGGGGGCTTAGGGTGCTAAACCCACCTAAATGGTGGGTTTAGCACTCTAGGGTCAGGAATACATGTTTGTGTTCCTGACCCTATAGTGATCCTTTAAGAAACAGAAATCTGAAGGTTTTGCATAATGCTCTTTGATAATATCTTGGAAGTTATGGCTGAGGGTTTAATTTTTTGGAGGGGTTTTACAATATTTTTTGATCTTTAACCAACTGAAAGGATGTTTTTGCAGAGAACCTTATTCAAGAATTATAAAACTTGTCCTTAAGTATTTTTCATCTTTATTAAAGAGACCGCAAAAGGTTTTTTTTTTCCTCTTTCAAAATTATTGTATTAGAGATTTGCTATATATAATGGCGATCTGATTGCTACGGGATTTATTGTTAATTTTATATTGTTTGTTTCTGTCACATATTCACATTTTGATTGCATAAAGAGTATATGGACAACTATCAACTTCTGCCTATGCAGAATAAGCTAGCTAATTTTCTAATATTATATAAATTCAGAATTAAATAAATATTACATATTTTTTAATGAAATGTTTCAGTACTTTTTTTTGCCGATACTAGAGTGAGGCATTATTAGGATTTTTTTTAAGGTAAGATGGGGCCAAGACAATCCTGTCTCCATAACAACCTCATTAAACTCGAGTAATCATCTGGGTGAGACTGTTCCTTTAAATATTACTTTCCCTTTAAAAATATAATACCAATAAAAGATAATTATGTGAAAAATGTTCATGTCATTATTATGCCAGCATTAATAAGAACATTGTGAGAGCGGCATATTTAATAAACAACATTACCAGGCAATAATGGTGTAAAATAGATGTTTAGGAAAACATTAGACTAGGCCAAACAAGGGTGTAATAAATCTGCAACTTGTCATATTTGACAGATTATACTGAGTAAGTGGGAGATTTTTAAACACACAACTTTACTTTGCATTTTTAGAAGGGTTCAGATATATTTCAGAGAAATATCTTTAAAATGCCATTTGTTTTTAGCTATCAACCATGGACCTTGATACACAATATATTTGTCTCTGACAATGCACCAATATCACAGCTGTTTTTGGCATAACAGTAAATCAAGATGTCCCAGATGTCCATGTGACCCCAGAGAGCAGATATGGATGGAAGGTATAGATGATTATTCCCAAGACATGCATAAACAACCTGTGAACAATTACCGTCACAGGAACAATAAGAGTGGCATTTGATACTATGCCCCATGTGTCTCTTTTGTTCTTTTTATTTCCCTCCCTGATTGTAAGATCACACATTAAACCAGTGTGCCACAATTGTACTTGCATATCTGTATCAAATCTCTGAATAATAATATTGTAAAAAGCTGATAAGGCAAGCGCCCTATTTGACGGACAAAAGCATATGACGTCACAGCGATAATACAAAATTCTCATCTTCCCAAAATAAGGTAAAAACTAAAATGTGGTTGTGCAAGTGAAACAAAATGTTAATCCTATTTCATCCAGTCTATTGAAAAACACGGTGAAAAAAATGAGATAGTGAAATAAAAAATACATAAACAGGCAACTAAGTGTAGTTAAAGGGTTACTCCACAAATCTAAACCACTAGAGTCTGGTTTAGTGGTTATGATGCAAGGAGTACCCTGGCCCCATTTCTGTGCTCAAGGTGTGAGGGTCCTTCCAGCTCTGTTGATGCACATCTGGCTTCTACAGAATGGTCAACTGTTGCTCTCTGCCAATGGATGGAATTCTGTTCTTAGAAATATTAGCCGGGCTGGCTAATGAAGCCCCAATGACTCTAAAAGTGGTGGAGTTAAACTTCTTACATGCAGAGTTTCATAGCAAATCACTGCAATACTGACTCCAGGCACCATATTGCTTCAAATCACTAAAGTGGCAATAACGCTTAGAGTAATTCTTTAAGTGATGTGTAAAAAGAAAAAAACACGTACTCAAAGGATTTGAGAAAAAGAAACACCTTCTGCATCAAAATTCCCTTAATCGTTTCCAATTAGAGTTTCAAATTTAAATATACAAACTGGTATACTGAGTGAAACACAGTTGTTAATTTCACACAAAGATCACTATGTATTATTACATATTTAGATCTATATGCAATGTTCTAAATAGCCAATAATACTATTTGAGTGACACAATATCCTAATCAAAGACTTATCACAGGATTTTGTAAGGTCTGAGATCACTCTACTTTCAGACCAGCTCACCCTCCTGGTTCAGAAACATCAAGCCCCTTAGCATTCGTGTGGGTACCCAATTTAGATTTTTATTCATTTGGACACATATCAGAAGGCATGAGGTAAGTGGTATCTAAGAACCACGCAACTGCTAAAAGTGTCGCAATTAAATGTACAACCAAATCACATAGGAGTATGTGTGAAGAATAATGCATTTTGTTCCATGCTGAAGAAATAAAGTGGCAAAGCGTATTTTTCTAATGGAAATTTTACGAGGTACAGACATCTTCATTACAATGAAAATTATGAATGCAAAGCACTATTATATATATATATGTACATGCATTTAATATGAGAGAGGAAACATGGCTTCATCACAGCACTGGGATATATATATCACTAGTTATGTGTGACACCTGCCTAATGTAACACTAGAGAATTCAATATTAAAATAGGGCTGCCGGCTACCAGAAATGGTTTTATAATAATGCTAGGTCATTTAACATTACAGCATGCAACACATGTAAAATAAATATATGTAATGTGCTTTTTATATGAAGGTTGGAATAAATGGCTTTACCTTTTCATATGCAAGCACCAAGTTATTTTTATTTCTTTTTAATTATTTTTTTTGAAGTAATTTGTTGAGAAAGTCTGTTCAATTTTACCACTGTTTATATTATCACACCTATTACAATACACGCTATTATACTTAGTTGGCTCTATATATACACATGTATGTTTGAATTCTACTTAAAGGGACAGTGAAGCATTGTAAAGAACTACCACATATGTGAGATAGGCTGGACTTGAGGGGCGTAAGGTTTTTGTTCCGGCCTATAGAACTATTTAACCACTTATGCATGAGGGAGTGTTGGCAAATACATTGAGATTATTCACTACACCTGAAACTGAAGAACATCAAGCAAGTTCAAAAATGTTTTATTTGTGTCTTTGCATTTGATTTGTTCCCCCAAACACATGCTTCATTTTCACTAAACTCCAAACTGTGGCAATTTGAAATCTGAATGGCAACATTTGGGCAAAAAAAACATGCTGTGACTAGCAGAGTGTGAGACTTTTTGCCTAAATGTTGCTATATTATTATTTTATTATTTATATAGCACCATCAGATTCCGTAGCACTGTATGATTTTCACTTTTCATACAATTCATTGTTTTAGCGAATAACAGTATGTGTTTAACACATGGCTATTCAGTGAAATGAGAATTCAAAGTGAATTTTTCAATTCAAGGCCAAAGTAACCAAGCGGGAAAAATAGCTGACTTTGGCTATTTTGACCTTAAATTTGAAATTCATTTTGAATACTCACTTTAGTGAATAACGGTGACAGCATTGTGGTTACAAATAAGTAGATACTTGTTAATATTTTTTTTTTTTTAAATGGGAGAGACAAAATTTAAATAATATGGTTTATTTGTGTGTGTGTGTGTGTTTGCGTGTATAGTTTAGTTTATTGTTTTTACATTGCTTATACAGTGTCCTTCCTTAAGATGTACTCACCATTTCTCCTTTCTCTCCTTTCTGACCAGGGTGGCCCTATAATACCAAAAAAGATAATGTCATATAGAATTTAAAAAGATGGTAGGTCAGTGTTTCTGTAAAATAATCTTCCAGACCTCGTGGTGTTTTCCAACAGTTACTTGTATGAGACTAAAGCAATGTAATTCTACACTAATGGGTGCCGTTAGAAAGAGCTCAATGGTCTTCTACAAGGATGGGAGAATGGAGCTCTGCAGACCTTAAGGTCATTCCGTGGCACCTCTCTTATTATACCACTTGTTTATTTTAGACCTGCTCGTTTCTGGAGAGTACATGTGGAAGCCTGTGAAACTCCTTCTGACCTTGTCACTTGGTTAATAAACATGAGTTATGTGGCTATTTTATGGAGTGACAAATTATTTCTGATAACTGTTGAAAGCTATAGAAGGGTTCAAAATATCAGAAGAAAAACAGGTTTATTGGTAAGGTATAAGCTGTGAAAGAGAACTCCAATGACCTATCAGACATCTGCTTAACATTACAGCATGCCATGCCCTATACCAGACATCCAGAGATTGGGCTTGTTTGTTTATGCACCACAATTGCTGCTGTGATCATTCAAGGGATAAATATTTAAAAGCATCATTCTATGAATTAGTTTAAGCTATAACCAAGGAATGCTTAACTCCTATCAGTCTAAACCAGGCAGGCCGAGCTTACATGCAATGCTTTGAGAGATGGTTAGAATTCTTTATCACAAACAAACAGAACAACACAAGATGTCACTGTCACAGTGCTATTTTGGGAGAAGAATTTTATACTCACTTACTGACCCTAAGCTGCAAGTGACATTTTTTAGATACTGCACACCAGCAGCAGTGACCTCCAAATCCTAGTTTTCTGTGATACAGTATAATCGAGATAGGAACTGTGAAATTTTCTGCCGTAGAAAGAGCTGCTAAAGAGGACTTTTAGGCTTATTCACTAAATTCAGAATTTTCACAAATTAAATCCGAATGGAAAAATTCTCCAAATCAGCAAATTCTCTAACTCAGCCAACTCCAACTCTTCACAACAGCTGGTCAATTTTTGTTTTTCAGATTTAATTTGCAAAGATTTCCAGTTTAATGCCTCTTTATAAATCGCTGGTAAGACCACACCTTTAATATGCTGTGCAATTTTGGGCACCTGTTCTAAAGAAAGATATCATGGAGCATTTTAGTTACGAAGAAAGGTTAAAAATCTAAATCTCTTTAGTTTGGAAAAACGGCACCTGAGAGGGGATATGATAACATTATACAAATATATTGGGTGCCAGTACAAACCATTATCTGGAAATATATTCATAAACAGGGCTATACATAGGAGGTGGTTTTATCAGAGTCCATACAGATGCTTAAACTGCAATTGGATAAATACTTGCAAAAACATAACATACAGGGATATAATTTCTAATTAGTGGGGTAATAGCTGCTTGATCCAAGGAGACATCTGACTGCTATTTTGGGGTCAAGAAGGAATTTTTTCCTAGATTGTTACAAAATTGGAAGCGCTTCAGACTAGGTTTTTTTGCCTTCTTTTGGATCAACAGCAAAGACATGTGAGGAATGCTGAACTTGATTGACGAAAGTCTCTTTTCAGCTATGTAACTATGTAAATGAGACCCTGTTTGTGTCATAAATTATATAGATTTGAAAACTAGCTATGTAGTGAGACACTTACTGACTTGCCGTCTAATCCTATTGGTCCCTGAAATAAAAATAAAAACATGCATGAATGTTGGTAGGTCTTGTGAACTGGAAATGTCAGAGAGTGACATGTAGCCAAATGTCACAATATTTTTATTTAATGTAACATTGACTTCTTTCACTGCAAAAAAAATAATTAATGTATTTGGTACTCAAGACAAGCATGGTTATACAAGACAATGTTACAAAATCAATAGTGAATAAATTAATCAGGGATGGGGCTACTCAGCACAGTTAAAAAATAGTTGGTTACATATACAGCATTAAACAAGGGTTAGCATTCAATCAATTGTGGGAAAATATGGTCATTGGCAAAATACAGCTGTGCAAAAAATTGCCATGGCCTACTTGCCTCTTATAATGCACTTAAAGAAACACTCCGAGTACATTCTCCATGCATATGGAAGCTTAACAAAAGACAGTTTACCTTGCTTAACATATATGATGGAATTTGTCCACTTTTTGCAAAATAAATAAATCGTGCAGGTGAAACCTACATTTACCTTCTTTTTAGCTTTGCTTCTAGAATAAATGGTTTGCTGATAGCAGTTGCATTTGACCAGGAGCATTTAGATTAAAGCAAATGTGAGGACTTATAGCAATTATATCATTAGTAAGTGTCACGTGTATTATTATACTTTTTTTATATATATATATTTTTAATATATTGTACAATTTTAATGGAATGCCAATGTAATATTGAGTGTCAATCTCAGTTTGGAATGTCCCTTTAAAAAAAATGTTTAACACTAGGCTTTTCTGAAAGCCCACCATAAATGATGTCACATTTAAAAGATGTGGTGGGGAGATGTATAAAATCAGCACAAGTTTCTGACATATCGAGTCAAGTTAGACATTATTAAACAGATCATACATACAAAGAGCCAAAAATAAGATCAAAATCACTGTGAGAAATAAAACTATAAGGGTTAGTCACAAAAGTGAGCATGTAAAGAGAAATTTAAGGCCAAAATAGCCAAACTGGAAAAATTCTCTAAGTCAGCTATGCTTTCAGTTTGGCTACTCTGGCCTTAAATTTAAAAAATCACTTCAAATTCACTTTGAATTGTCCTTTTAGTGAATATCCCTGTATAATTATATGTGACCCCAATGTATTTAAAAGATGTACACAATACCTTATGCACTCTGAAGATTAAAAATTAATTAAATCAAAACGAAAACACTGTATTGATAAGTTAATTGGTTAATTTATATTTCAAAGAAATAATTATTTCAGATCTAGAACTGTAAAAGCTTTCATTATTCATGGAATTAATTTTAGAAAGTAATCTTTTTTTAATTACCAAACACATACATGCACTATTACCCTTTATATAAAATGTTTCTTATTTTTTTCCCCTATTATTACTGCAAACTGTTCTGCTTTAAGATGTATCATGCAGGTCTCTTTGCATTCCAGCACATGCCTAGTGGAACAGAACAGATCTCTGCTACTATCGGCATAGAATGATGACTTTTTAAATTGTTTTTAATGCTGCTTTGCATCAAACGCCATTGTAATATACCTAACATTCCACTAGGGGTCTACAACATTTAACTGAAACATTTATGAGTTCCAATTTCTTTTTATTTTTTATTTTTTTATTTGAGTGGTTCATGTGTTTTTAGCAAGAGCACAAAAACTAGATATACACTACAGTGATCAATTTCCATTTACATCCATTTACATGTTTTACTTACAGGAAATCCCGGAAACCCTCGTGTTCCAGGTTGTCCCTAAAATGAAATATAAAAAGAAATAAAGTTTTTGTTAATACCTTGTACAATTGTACATCCAGTGTGATCAAAATGGGTTACACAGACGCTGAATTAATCAACATTTAGCATCGAGAATAACCCTGAATCAGAACTGTATAGTTTCAAATTAATTTAACCTATATAAAAACAAAAAGGCATGCTATAAAAGTGCAAACCACAAATATGAATGTATTGTTTATTGGAGAAAATTATCACATTTTATCATATTAAACTCATGCAAAAACATATTTTACAAAAAATAAAAAATTCAGAAAAACTTCAAGACAAAAGAAGCACTAAAAAAGATAATAGTTATTTTTAAAGAAATTTGAGCAAGTTTATAGATTTTCTCTTTACTTGGAACATGTAGAATCAACAATAACCATTTTATATAAACTAACACACTATTTTCCATAAATATAAACGCAAGTAAAAAAAAAAGACATTTTTAAATCTTTTTGTTAATTATTATTTTTTTTCTTTCTCCCTCAATTCATCCCTGTTCTAGAACAGTTTGTTCGTGAACAAGCCACTTGTAAACGGCCTTCTTGTTTGGCCTTTCTGCACCATATAACTAAAATCATAGAAACCGTCAATGAGGCAATTGTGATTATCTGATTTTCAAGCCCAGAACATGAAGGGGGATTAAAAGCTTCACTGGTCATGACTGTAGATAAAAAAAACCTGGACACAATTCAATTACACTTTTTTTTCTTTAGTAGACTAATCTTGGTGTATTTGTGCTTATGAAGGATTTCTGTTACCAATTTGGGTAACTGTGGGCTCTGTTAGGAAAATATCTTAAGGATTCAAAGTGCTGTTTTCACATTTGAATAATAATGCTTTTTTCACACAAAGGGTGGCAACTTGTCAATCATTAAAACGTCAGTTCTTGGACCTTCAGGGAGGGTCACAGGGCCCCTGAGTAATGTAGTATATAGCTTTGGCACGTACAAAGTAAATGCATTACCATTAAAATAATTATTATCTACTAGCTGGCAAGTAAATGGACAATCCACTGCCCAAATACAACAAAAACATCAGTTTAGTAGATATATCCCAATGAAAACATGTAGGCATAAAACAGTGTGCAAAAGCTGCAAATCTCTTATCTGCAGCCTTTCCAAGTCCTACCCTTTAAACCCAGCCCAGACTTTCTGTGGCTGTCCAATCACAGGCTTTCCAGTGCAGTTCAATGAGAAGTCTTTGCAAGGTAGATGGTCTAGGCAATTGCCTGCCTTTTGAGTTTAGCTCTACTGACATGATTTGTTGTCTGAATGACAGCCAGGGGGTATAACAGGGTTACTTAATAAAGTGCCAATTTCTTTTGAAATATGCACTGTTTGTAAAATAAAAAAGGACACACTACAATCCACAAGCTGAAGTGTTTTGGGGGTCTGGAGTGTCTTTTAATCTGTTATATGAGATCTGCACAGGCAGGAAGGGTATCCACATCTATGTGTTGCATTCATCTTCATTTTAAGACAGAATGTTAGAAGCCACTTTTTATGAAAACTTAAAGAGTAATGTTTAAATATTATTTGAAACAAGAAATGTAATGCGATGAAAAAAAGGGCACATTAGTGATTAAAATATGTTCAATCAAGCACACATACAAAATTATTGCTATTATTTGTCTACCCAATAGTGGAATATTTGAGGATATACAGTACTGGTAACTATAAGGTATTGTTTGTTTCTCTAATTCAACACTATGCATAGAAAGACATACAGATTGTACCAAAGTTCCAGAGCCCTTTTCTATACAATAGCTGGAGCTGGTGGTGTGATCTTACCTCTACTAACTCAGTTAATGTTCCAGTAGATCATGTTGCACTCCTGAATAGTATATGATTGAGGGATATAACTTTAAGTGTCACAAAGCAAAGGCCCTGCTTCTTATACTTGCAAAGTTCACGATGGCAACCATGAGAGTGCAAAAGGATGTCTATGCGGAAATAAGAGGCAACCACAGCAAAAACCCACTACAGACCAGATGGCAAACATGCATGGATATTGTTGGTAGAAAATTCTAAAATACAAGGCCAAGGGATGACACTCTTCTCATTGTTGTAATTTAAATTTGCCACTCTTTTATTAGCAGACCTCTCCCATACCAAGCTGGGGAACCATGGCTGCTCTGGGGGGCATTTACCCTGGTGCTTCCCCAAGGATCTGTCACTTGTACATCAATCAGTATCATTAATGATAAAATAAAAAGGGAAGTGTGTTTTCAAGATTATTAGCAGATGTGATTGTTAACAGAATAAACTTTAATCTTTACATGAGTAATTGTAAAAGTGTGAGCTGTCTATTCTAGTATATTTTTATGTTTGCTTTGTCTAGTAGAGTTTTATAACTTGAGAACAAGACAGAGTTTTCCCAATATTACCGCACAGAAGCTGGGGTACCAGACCTGAAAGCATTTACAATTTCCTGTGGGACATACAAATATAAAAAAAGTGCTACTGCACACAATGCACACATTATTCGTGATGACTGCTAAACTCGTATCGTGACGGACCTGTGTCCTTCCCTTAAGGCAATTAAAATTATTTTCTGTCACATTTCCAAAACACACATCCCTTACTAATTATAAAGCACATGCTTTGCTAAGTCACGTTAGATCAAGATTTCATTATTTGTTCAACCACATTATTTTTTTTATTTTTATTTTCTTTTTTAAAAAGGTCAGATTAGAAAAATACATATATTAAATCCATCTGCATCACAAAAAAGTTAATTGCATCTTATGGTTCACAGATTTTGTTTGTAAAATTCAGAGGATTGAAGTCAGTATAAAAAAAAATACGTAAGGGATCAACAGTCCAGGATTTAATTATTTCCAGTAGAGATACCATGAAGCCTGGACCCTTTTTCATGGCTTGAAGACTCAATTTAATATTTTTGGAGAAGCTTTTCAAATGATGTATTATTCTTGGATTGACTTTTTTTCAAAATGTTAAAATATCAAAAAATATTTTAAATATCAAAAATATAATCAATGTATAAAAAAAATTCAAAATATTAAACTATATTTTTTCTAACTATTAAATAATTTTAAAAAGTTTATCCAAAAATAGTAAACAATTTGAAACACTTATCCAACAATATTAAACTGAGGCCTTAGTTGGGAACAACTGATCTACTGAGATTTTGTTTGCCATGAGGACTGAATTGGAAACCACTAATCTAGAAGACAAGCTGCTGTTGGTACTGGTATAGTTTTATAGAAAGATCAATGGAGATCACAAGCTTTCGTGACTGGCATATACATCATACTCAAGGATAGCAGCGATACACTAACTAGTTATTCTCTAAAGTGTAAATTGTTGGTAATTTAAAAACATGCTCTTAGTGGATGGTCAGTGAAGGAGCTGAATCATTTGTAAATGTAGCGACTATGATTTTTATGTATCAATTTTTATCAATAATTTAGATTATGTTAAAGGATTGATAGCTTTACCACACTTCTAATATGTTTGTTTTTTTGTGTGTGGTCTAAGAGGGGTTCACCTTTCCCTAAATATATTTGTGACATAGAGAACACTGATTACTGGGATATTATTATAGGTATTTATATAGTGCCAACTTATTCCGCAAATGTATGATATAAACAATACCTGCTCGTATCTGATAAGACGGATAGCTTTCAGATAATATAGCTAGCTATGCTGTCTTTATTAATCTGCCATATTTGCAGTATATTCCTTTTTTTGAGGCTAATGCAGAGTAATGTATGGTTCACATTTCCATGAATATAATCATGAAACCTCTTGCAGGGTCCTTCTTAGTGTGAGAAGCAGATCAAATCTGAGAGGACTTATTAATTGCATCTAATAATATTAGAGTTATTTCTGAATGAAAGTTTGAGTAAAGGAAAAAAGTAGGAATTACAGTACTCTAATAAGTTCTGACGTTGGCATTGCTGGGTGGGGGGACATTGGGGGTTGCAGCCCCGGAACTCTACACTTTAAAGCTATTATAAAAAGAAAGATCAGCAGTATAGTGTCTACTTAGAGGATGGGCTGTTGCTCCCACAGATGAGTATTGGGAGAGAATGCTGGGGGACAGAACTTTTCTGAACACCTCTCAATTACCTCGGTAGTGTGGTAGGATCATGTTGAATATGTGGGCTGTGGTTTGTTTCAAGCTATGGTTTCTTAGATAGCCAAAGAAGCAATAATGACACACTGTTCATAAATGAAGAGTTGGGGATATAACCTAGAACGTCAGGAATATGTCATTACATATGCTCCATTCTTTGTTAGTGTAGGTAACGCCAAGTTTTTCCTTTGGTCTCAAACTCCAGATGTTTATAGAGCTTAGTAACATCCTTGAGTGCTAATATAGTTTCAGTTTTATATATATATTTATATATAGTTATGATATTAATAGGAATACACTGAATTAATGCACGTCTGTAAACGTTAAAAATACTCAAAAATTCCTTCTTCTCAGTGCCCACCACGGCATTCTGAAATTGACAGATTGATCGTGTATACGCTAGAAGTTGTGGGATGCATTACTTGACAGAGGGCACTGGACCTAAAACTGTGTAGTATTGATAAAGGTCTATCAGAGGCAAAGGCATAGAACTAAATCCCAATAAGATAAAAATGAACATATACCAGAATAGGTTTTCATCCATACATTTACTAGCATTTTGGCTAGCACACTATAATTATATGCATACAAATGTATTCTCTTTAAAGTGAAACTAGCTCTTGTTGATTATTTTTAAAAAATTTGGAATCATGCAAAGACCACCTCATGCAACATCACATACATATGTTTGCGGTTCTTAGGTTATGGTGCACAGAATGGTCTTTATACTGTCGTGATTTAAAAAAAAAATCTCTACAATTCTAAGCACAACCCCTTGTTCACATAAGTCACAGGGGAAACTATGCTCGACCTGCTCTCATTTATACTTTTGTCATGTATGCAGTGCGGTCCCCATCTCCTTTGCAGGGACCCTTCATAGAGTTTTCTTAAGAAACCAGTGTCGCAATAGTATGTTATAACTCCATTCCTAACTAAGATACGTGACTGGAGCAATACGTAAGCTGAAGGCAGCTGTAGCATAATAACTTTTTTATTTATTTTTTTTCTAACATGTTTACTCTATTTACATAGCTTAAAGGACCACTCTAGGCACCCAGACCACTTCAGCTTAATGAAGTGGTCTGGGTGCCAGGTCCAGATAGGGTTAACCCATTTTTTCATAAACATAGCAGTTTCAGAGAAACTGCTATGTTTATGAATGGGTTAAGCCTTCCCCTATTTCCTCTAGTGGCTGTCTCATTGACAGCCGCTAGAGGCGCTTGCGTGCTTCTCACTGTGATTTTCACAGTGAGAGCACGCCAGCGTCCATAGGAAAGCATTATGAATGCTTTCCTATGTGACCGGCTGAATGCGCGCGCAGCTCTTGCCGCGCGTGCGCATTCAGCCGACGGGGAGGAGAGAAGGAGGATCGGAGGAGGAGAGCTCCCTGCCCAGCGCTGGAAAAAGGTACGTTTTTACCCCTTTCCCTCTTCCAGAGCCGGGCGGGAGGGGATCTCTGAGGGTGGGGGCACCCTCAGGGCACTATAGTGCCAGGAAAACGAGTATGTTTAAAGGACTATAGTGGTCCTTTAATGCATTATCTTTAGATTAAAATATAAGTCAACAAAAGCTTGTAAGTGTTTCTTTCAGATTTCTATATTTTGCAATTTATTAGTACACAAATTTCTACATAAACATGGGCAGCACATTTTATTAGTATGTGAACCCTGCAATGTTAATATACATTAAAGGTGGGGGTTCACTGATTATTCAATCGTAAAACATTTATTTTACAAACAAATAATCTCAACATTTGGAATTTGGAAAAACCCAAACAAAACATATACATAGATACACAACACTAATTCAATTTTGTTGAAAATTCCAGGTAATGAGTGGAAACATATTTGTTATAATCAATGGAAAATATATTCAACTGGCTAATTTATTAAACGTCTGTGCAATAAATCATTGACTCATTAGATGTATAACACTTTTCTTTCATGTCTCAAACCTGACATGAAATTAAGGCTGAAAGAACACAGTCTATGTAATGACTGTTTTTTCTATAAATGACATCCATAATGTGTAGGCCAGAACTAGTAGCTCCTGCATCCTGGCTACAAGGCTATGAGTGATAGATTGTAAGCACACCTAATTTGCATGTCACTTCTCACAAACCATCCAGCAAGTGGGAGCACTGCATGCAGTGCGATTTACCGATAAATGATGGTTATACGTTGCAGTACTCATACGTCTTCCTGTTCAAGAATGAGTAATGGAAAATGTCTGCATCTGTAAATGGAATTACTATTTTTTAAGCCTCATGTTTGTTTGTTTGCTTTGTTTTAATCAAAAGAATATAAGCAACACGATGTACAATTTTAAATTCTTAAGTTCAAATTTATAAAAATCAACATGAAATTACAAACTTAAAATAATAAATATATATAGATGAGTATAAATATTCATGAGATATAGATATGGACAATATTAATTCAACTTAAGGCATGGTATAAAAAAATTAAAAAATAAATAAAAAAAATTCGACATTCCAATACTGTGCACTGCTGAAAGAATTGAGAATTATATAATATATTATTTGCATCTGGAACAATGTGAAGTAGTGGAAGTTTCAGACATTACTGTAGGTCAGTAAAGGGCCATTTTCTGCAGAGTCAACTGATGTTAAAACCAAATGCTGAGCATGTCAGTTTTAACGATATTGAATGCAGATGATAGTAAAAACACACAGTTTTGAAGTTTCTTTCAACGTGGGACACGGGCATAGGACACTACGCTGTAGCAACCCTTCTCTTTTTCTTGTGCAAAGTTCATTCACAGAGTTTTCCTGTGTGTATTTGTGATTATGTTCTTTCACACATGCGTAAGTGGTTTTACTTATTCGCATGAGCAGCAATATAGTTTAACTCTCTTTATGCCACCAATTTGCAAAAAGTAAAATCTTTAGCATTTATGTGGCCAGACTTCCTAATAAGCACTGATGAGTAGTGACGTCCCGAACGGTTCGCCGAACGGTTCGCCGAACGGTTTGCCGCGGACTCATCATTGAGTAAACTTTGACCCTGTACCTCACAGTCAGCAGACACATTCCAGCCAATCAGCAGCAGACCCTCCCTCCCAGACCCTCCCACCTCCTGGACAGCATCCATTTTGAAGCTGCATTCTTAGTGAGCTGTCCAGGAGGTGGGAGGGTCTGGGAGAGAGGGTCTGCTGCTGATTGGCTGGAATGCATCTGCTGACTGTCAGGTACAGGGTCAAAGTTTACTCAATGATGAGTCCGTGGTGAACCGTTCGTGGCAAACCGTTCACGCACCGTTCGGGACATCAGTACTGATGAGCAATTCTCAGAGCAGCACAGGGAACTTATGTTGTACATCGCTATAACAAAAGGGCTAATTATGATACCAAATGTCCACAATGTTGCAAAACACAAAATTTATTCTAAACGACTTGTTTCTGATTCTACATCTTCAAAACCTGAAAAACTAAATACTGAACTTGATTTTTACATCATTTGATCCTGCAGAAAATTAAAGCTTTAATAGCAAGTTTGAATGTTTCACATTACCCGATCTTTAACAACATGTGATTGATCAGAGGGAGATTTTTACTTTAATTCATAAGGTTTAGCCCAATTAACCATAAAATTGTTATTTTTTTACAGTTCTATATTGTCTTGTAATTTATTTCTTACTGTTATATACATTTTATGTTATGATCTAAAGCTCCTCATTGAACCACACTGTGACCATTGGGAGGGAGCTTAAACAGAGCTGCCGAATGATAGAGTCAGATTAAGATTCCACATTGTCTAGGCAAGTTACGCATTTGGGCCCCTCTTTAACTTTAACTTAGTATAATAATGGTGAATGGGATCAAGTTTAGCCATGTATCTTCATTGAGCAAGGGCTTTTCTCTAAAGAGGAATTTTACTTCCTCCATTGTTTACCAAGATTAGTCCAACCTTGTGCTTACAATTTGTGCACAGTGAGTGGACATATTCGAGAACATCCTTCTCTCTGGCTCGAAATACTGCTCGCACAACCCTGTTCATAAAACTGCAATTGGGACTGTGAACCAGGTGGTAGCAGCTGTGGTATGGCTGCTATGAGCTAGCTGAGCAGTTGTGACTAGGGGCCGAACTATACATTCTATAAACAGATCTTTTTGGGGTAAGAAATAGAATAAACATGTAGACCATAATTTCAGGCTCCTGATTGGTGGTCTGGAAAGATTCTGTCTGTTTCTGCTTGTAGTGTACTGGCAAAAGCAAGACCTACAATGTATATGAGTTATAAAGGTAATATTTGCACCATCTTATTTATATACATATATATTATTAGCAAAAGCAGCAATAACTCTTCAATATAGGAAAAGCATTAAACTTGCAAACATACACACGTCAAAATTATGCTTGTAAGTGCACATCTTCCAATGCAAGCATTCAGAGTACTTTTATTATGGAAGAAAATATAAATTGTCATTACATTGGGATGAAAATCTAGTATAGATGCATGGCCTTTTAAACAGTCTTTAAAAATAAACATCTCCTTAAATATCTAGAATTCTTTTCATTATTATTAAAGTAATGCATCCCTTTAAAAACACGATGGTAATGCACATCTTATAAAACTGAGACTACACAGGTCTAACATCCTATAACTCCTAAGTGTCTAGAATGTCGACATCAAGTTTAATGGAGACGCAGTGGGATACAACAAGACTATTGTAATTCCTTCAACCTGCAACTCTGAGAACACAAAGGAAAAGGGATAATATTTTTTTTTCCAAACTAAAATAACACACTTGTTTTTATATGTATTTTCATCATCCATCCGACTTTTGAGTGAAAAGACAGGTGGGCTTTTAAGAGGCTAAGCTGTTTCTTATTAGCATGGTCTATTACTGTACATGTGACCCTGAATTGGGAAACCAGATGTTACATCGAATCTTGCTGTTCAGCTTCCAGTTGACCCCAGATTCTACCTGTGAAGCCAAAGCGATATGGACCTTTCTTTGATCATTAATGAGGAAAGGGAAAATAAATAGGACAACATTTAATGACTATAAGATAATGTGTATAAATAAGAAATTGAAAATGTTTTAGTCTAATTGTTTAAGAATTAGTGAAAATTGCAATTAGATTGTAAGCCCCTGGTTCATAGATTCAAGAAGAACAGAGCTTCTGGTACTGCAAGGTATGGTTACATTACTAGGTGTGTTACTGCTAAAGGCTAAATAGGTAATATACAAATCTATATAAGATGTGCAACTGCAGTATGAGGTTATTGCTTATTGCTTATTTTTCAGTTCAAGGAGTGTCATGGAAGCCCTGACTTATCTTATATACCCCCTATTTAACTTGCCCTAAATTAACGAACCCCACCTATTTCTCTTTTGGTTCGGTACTTTTCAACTACAGAAAGCAACCCCCCCCCTCCCCCCGGCTCATTAACTTCACAGAAAAACTCAAGTGCTCTCTCTGGGTGGCCTCCATTCGTATAACCAAAAACATGTGCTCTAGTAAATGCTGGCCATTTTATCTCCCGAACACAGGCAGCGGTACTTGGTCGTCGAGTGCGTGGAACTATAATTCGGATGCTTGGCCTTGTGAACCCCAAGAAAACCCCAAGAAAATCATACCGTTGCCTGCTCCAGCCCCAGACAAGCTAGGAGAGCACTTTTCGGCGAACAGACCCTCCCGAATGAGGAGACCATTCACTCCCTACAAGCCAGGAAGAGCCTTCAGTTACATCCGTCTGCGATCTCCTGAAAGTTGACCGGCCACTACATCTTTTCTGGTGGATCTATTTTGAGCAACAGACACATGGGCAGTCGGTCAAAACTTTACTCTGGTGGCCATTCAGCTATACTACATGGATCTGAGCACTGTTTTAACAACTTGTGAGCTCTGATCCGGGCTATCCGGGGATATAATTCTTGTGGGGGTTCCTATCTGTTTTATGTGTATTCTGGGGTGTTTTATGTTGTAATGTATTGTACCTTTAGTGCCCGGGAGATAATTAGTTTAAGCAAAGGCAAACTCACTTATCTCCCAGACACAGAGGCTCCTGGGCGGGGTTACTCTTGTATTGTATGGCGACCCCATGCTGGGGGTTGGGTATATACGCATGCAACTTAGCCTTGATAAAAGAGTTCATCTTCTACCCAATATGACTGGTTGTGTCCATTATATTGGGGAGACTCTACACTGATCGAGAGAGCTATCAAACTATTCAGCACATCTGGAACTCAGTCTAGTGGAGGATTGAAGTCATGGCGACTATAGCCTAATGAACCCGTGACAAGGAGTAAAGACGGAGCTGCATTAATGTAGGATAAAGATTTGTTAATTTCTACATTTAATTTTATATTTACTCCTCACATATGCATATTTGTTAAATATATAAATAAAATATTAAGAATCATGGGAAGTAAAAGTTCTAATTTATGGATAGTTTTATGCCATTATCACATTCTGATCCCCTAAGAATTGTGATAGTATGAGATGTCTTTCCTTTTTAACATTTTCTGATGTATAAATATTGACTTGGAGATTCAAAACACCTAATCAGGTGTTCTGTAGGATTCTGAGCAGAAATATATCCAAATTATTGGCTAATCGAAATGCGAAATATGTTAATATTCCAAATTCCACCTGTGGCAATGAAATAATAATGAGATGATTGATGGGAAAAAAGGTAATTGATGGGTAGAGGACAGTCACTAAATGTTGATTTTATTCACAGATCAAGTGAGAAGTGACCAAAAGAGGGGAAAAAAAGGGGGGACAGTAAGAAAAGCAGTAAAAAAATAAATCATTATTTATATATAATATTTGTAAAAAAAATACATAATATATAAATATAAAAAAAAAAAATTCTGAACTTCTCCTTCTGTCTTTCCCTCTATGGGTTACATTTTCTCACTTGATCTGTTAATCAAATGAATTAATCAAATTGCTCCTATCAGTGTACTGCTAAATAAATACACATGTTATATTATGTCTATATTTTACAGCACACTGATTGGCCAATATATGTGCCTTATCTTGGTATTCTGATTCAGTTCCTGAAACAACATTCGGCTGAGACAAACTAACATCCAACCAAATGTTGGGTTTCCCGAAATCTCTCGCCATGCACAAGTCTAGTATACAGGGAGGCCATCGATAAATCAGTGGGACATTCCATTTTGATTCTGTCGTTGATCCTTCAAAGAGTAATTTTGATCCAAACCAGTTTTTTTTTCCCACTTAAAACAAAAGTGACTATCGTTGGCAATTGTGGAAAATATTTGGAGCACGTGATCTGCCAGAGCAACGTGATGACTAGGACAAGTTATCTAACCACCACAATAGTAGTTTTGGTTCTACATGAATCCCTGAATAAATAAATGTTGAAATAGGCTTATTTTACTACTGTGGTATAAACATCTAGACCTCTCTAAATAAGATCTTTTACATAACCTTGCTCATTTTGGAAAATTACTCCCTCCACAAACATTAGTAGGAGTTGTAGTGATCTCATTAACAATTAGCTGTAGCACATGTGCCTTGTGGAATGTTCCAAACTACTAATTATTAAGTATAGGACAGGTCTCTGTCATGCAAAGCACAAATAATAGTTACACATAATATAACCACGTTAAAAATAGATACAAACATATTTCTCCTATAAAAAAAAGATGCTATTTAGAACCAAAATGACACACTGTAATTATCTTGATCTTAAGCAAATGCCAAGAAGCTGCGTGTATGCATTTAAAAAATATATAAAGAAGGCCACGTGTACGAGTATTAAATGTGGCATGATTAAATTCTCCCACTCATTTCGCTCGATGTTATATTTTACATCTATCTATCTATATATATATTTTTTATTTCATGTCATTTTGACTTGGTCTGGCAGTTTTGAAACTTAGCAAGCTTGTGCTTGGCCCCAACCAATGTAGAAGTGCTTTTTAAATTCCTTATTTATGAGAAGCTTTAGTGGCTTGAACGTCACACTACCCAAGTCTCCACTGCCTTCACTGGGGACTTGGATCTTGAGTTTAATTCAGGGTGATAACACACAGCGACTTTACAACAGGTTTCTCCAAATTTGGACAAACCTGAGAACCTATCAAAAAAAAATTCTGAGGTGCGAAATATCCAATCAAGTTAAGACTACAGCTTACTAACAAGAATATTTTTTGTGAATGCAGATAAGTCTTTGAAGAATTAACACATTTTGGGTTCTAAACATTTTCTACTTTGACCTTGCCCAGGTTATAAATTATTAATTGAAGTGATGGATATGAAACACAAATGGTTTAAAAATTGACAAACTACTGGGTAATTCATATTGTACTAATCCTTCAGAGAGGAACTGTGCATAAAAATGAATTGCACTTACAGGAGGGCCACGAGGTCCTATAACTGACATGCCAGGTTCTCCTGGAGCTCCCTGTAGAAAGATGGACAGGAGGAAAGAGAGAGAGAGAATGAGCAATATACGGATAGAAAGTAAACTATCACCAAGAAGTTTAAACTAAAAGAGAGGAAAATGACATAAATTAATGCAGGGTATTTGATTGTAGAAAGCTGTCCAACTGATGCCTGATATATATTTACCATGGACAACGTAACAACTCCATTATGTTTGGTATGAACTAAATTTAGAAATCCAAGATGAAGGCCAATGTCCCATGGAAAATAACCAATGAGCCCCTTGCACAGCACTGTCTAGCACTGTATACTTTAACATGCATAATAAAAATAAACAAGGACAGGAAGGACCGAATAAAGATGAACGCTAAAAGTAGAGAAGTACATGCAAGAAACTAATAAAGGATAAGTTTCATCATCATTGGTTTAAGACAGCTTCTGGTACTGCAAGGTATATTTGATAAGATTTTTGATGTCATAGTCTAAACACTCAGTGTCAAAAACTAAATGGAAACCATACTCATAGTGAACTTGCTAGGTTTCAAGTGGTTATTTTGTTAAGGTGGTCTACACGGTTTTTAATACACATGTTATAATATGTAAGAAGTCAGATATTGTTATTATAGGATTTGTAATTAGGTTATGCTAATGGAAGAATTCAGTGGAGAATGGTCTTTCCGTCTACATTTCATTGACATCAATCTGTGGAGAGAAGTGAAAAGCTCAACCAGGTTATACTATCTACATATATCTTATATAAACATATATTTTAACCAAAGCTACCCCAAAAATACTATATTGGGCATTCTGTGGCAATAATTAAGAGTGTAAACAACTAATTTGGGGTAATGTTGATAAATATGATCTCATTTCATTTTTATTCATGGTCCAGGAAAGATGGAGTTGTCAATTGTGGGGAACCAGTCTAGACTCCAATGTTATTTTGAAACTCAAGGCATCTTTCCACATTTAGAGGATTGCAATTGGACTGCACAGTAACAAAATATAAAAATGTAACAGAAAAATGTAAAAAGCTAGTGCAAAAAAATGCCAATTTCTTATGTTTTCCACTTTTAGGCTAAGCACACATGTATCAGTACAAAGCTAGCATTGCATCCGAAACGTAAAGTCTGTGTTTTTGGTGACAATTCTGCTCAAGCAATGAACCTTTGCTGATTCTGAATTAAACGTAGTAGCATGGCAAAACGGAACTTAAAAAAATAAAATAAAATGCAAAGTATGCGACAATAGGGGTGGCATCTGTACTTTGTCATTCTAGTTCTCAGAATAGAGGTATCTATGTACATAATATGTCATTCCATGGAATGAGAAGAGTAAGCCATCAATGGGATGTGGTTACAAATACTTATTGTCAAAGGCAATTAGAACTGTTTTTGATTTATATGTAAGCAATAACACATGCCAGATTGCTGCTAAAAGCTATTACTATGTTTGGATACAAACTAAGCCTAAAGGAGAAAGGGATACATGGCATTATATCCCATTTTACACATTTGTTACAGTGTACAAAAATTGAATGATATACGATAACCCTTATTATTGTGAATATTTGGGGAACTTAACTTGCGGTTTTTGCATCTGGCGTGAGTGAATATTTTGTGAAAGACACCAACTTTTTGTACCAGGCAAAGTCTTTTGACCTCCGATCAGATGACTTTATTTTTTTAATATTGATCTTACGGAGTCATCTTGTGCACGTAGTCCTTAAATGTAATGTTTACAAATAAACTGGAAATTGACCCTGCTTGCAGTCTGTTATTGCTTTAATTAATGGGCATTTGACAATCTTTTAAAGATGATGCACTGCATTTTAAATGTGTTTATTTTAGAGGATAACTAAGCATGTGTATAAAGATTACAACATGGATTCAGATGATTCCAAGTTAAAGTAATTATAACGTTATTTTTCAATGTTACATAAATAGGTTAGGAGAGCCATGTATCCGAAATCCTGCATATATTTAGAGATATTGACATAAGATAGTGATTTTATTTTCTTTGAAGCTTTTTGCCAGTGACACATTACAGTGCCTTTACATAGATTATAGGGGGGTGATATAGCACTATTGGTTTATATATTTATGGGCCAAGGTGTTGGCTCTATGGCAACCTCGAGGTTAAATAATAATCCCTACTCACATTTTACCGATTTATTAGATTGTTTATTTTTTTATTTTTTTCAAAAAAAAGGTCAGTATTACAAGCTTTAGAAATGATACTAGATAGATGAGGGCAGACTGATATTTGTGTAAGCTGTAAAACAGCAGAACTCTTGTTTTGTTTTTGCTTTCTTTGACTAAACTGCATTAAAACACTGCATTTAAAAAACGCTGAAAAATAATTATTGCAAATCTATTGAACATAAAAAATAAGATACCAGCCTCTAAATTTACAGATTTTAAACTTTGCCAGAATTGGCTGAAAAGTCAAGATTATTCCTGGTCCTCCCATTATTTTCAATGTCAGCACTGTTCATATTCTATAAAGCCTGGCCTTTATGAAATATGTAGTTTTGTGCTCACTGAATTATTATCTTTAGTGAAAATACACGGACAAAGCAAAAAGAAAATGTTGCAATGATGCCTCTTTTAGTTTGAAGAATGGCCTTATTTGTGATTTTCATGAATAAAAAAAAGTTGCAGCTACTGTACACACACCACGCAAGATAACGCATAGTGGAACACTTACTGCTGGTGCAATTTTGCAAAAGAAGTAGCAGTTATAATTAATAAAATGAGGGGAAAGGCAGATCAGAAAAGATTATTACGGTACTTGGGAGTGCCCTTTTGGACTTAGTCTATTTATACTCATAACTGCTAAGATAGTCTACTAACCTAAAAAAAAAAAAAATCAACCTAATTTTTTTTAAAACTCAATCTATATAGCTGTAAGATTTGTATATCAGTATAAAAATTGTTTTCAGTTAGAAAAATTTGTGTTTAATCACGATTTTGAAGATTCTTCTTAGCGAACGAAAGAGATAAAGTGATCTCAGTAAAATAAAGAACATTCAAAAATCACATGTATATAAAATACAACCTCTATACTGCTATTTGATTTCAAACAATAGTTCAGACTGTGCGTAAATCAAGCACAATAATTTTAATAATTATAATACAATTATAGAAGTGGCCATTACAATTCCATTATTTGCCCTTTTTCTTAAAAGATCAAAGGCATTTTGAATTCCTTTTCTTTTCACAATTATTTGAATTGAAAAACTACTATTTTTCAATTTAATTAAAAAACAAAAAAACATTGAAACTGTAATCTACGTTGTAGACACAGTAAATTATATATTCATTCAAAAGTCTGAAGGAAATACACACAGCTACAAAGATATACCTACAGTATAGATAGGTACAAAAAACATTATAAAGAGGACTTTTTTTCACAAGCCTACTATACATAAATCTACAACTTGATTACACTCCCTCAAACATCAAATCATTTTATATTATTGGTAATTATAGCTCTACCTCCATGTCATCTTTACATATAATATATAAATAAATGTGCCACATGTAAGATCCCAGTCTGCAAGGGTATCAAATGAAAACCTGGTTGAAAGTTAGAAATTAACTTTTTTTTTCTGAAAAAATATGACAAAATATGCTTTGACATTTCTTTTCAAAAAATCGTGTGGTCTCCTTGTTTGTTTTAGCACAAACAGGGACATCCTTTGTTTGCAAGAGAGCATTTACATAAACATTGTCAACCAGTGTTCTTGTGTGTTTGTGATCTATGTAAAGTTTTATAAAAGCAGTCACGCAAATCACCCATGTGGAGTTTCCTGAACATTATTTGATATACTTTCATTATGGGCTTTAATCATCTCTAGGGGTGTTTTAAGAAAAAATGATTTCAAAGGGAGGAATGAGCAAGGGCATGTGGAAGCTGGTACCGAAAAAACGTTTGGTAGCACTTTGGTGACCAAACTTTGTTTTTTGTGTTCCAATTTATTGTCTAAAATGGGAGTGATTTAGCTAAGTGGCGTCTTTCATTAAAGGGAAGCATGGATGTGAGGAAGCTGGAATGAAAGAAGAGTCATTTTGTTGTTTTTTTTGTTTGAAGAAAACAGTTTCCAGATGCCTAAGCATGTGGTTTGAGGGCATTTTTTAAAAAACTACATTTTTTTGGGAGAAAGCAGGAGTTCACTCACCTTCTCTCCAGGCTGACCCTTCAATCCCTGGATCATTCACATCATCCGGAGGCATACATAATTAGGCAAAGGTTCGAGCAGGAGATTATAGAATGTTCGAAAAGGAAAACACAAAAGACAAGAAAAAGAGAGAGAATAACAGATATAGTGTAAGCATTAATCCTACCAACAAATGTAGAGTAGGGTAATTTTGGGGGGGGATTCTATTATGTCTATACAATAGTTTGATTTTTATTCTAACAATATACTGGACCATTCACAAATCACTGCTAGCTCCAATGTGTCATACAGATGTGGCCTCGGTTATTGGCAAAAGATGATGTGACTTACCCCGAGCTGTCATTACATAAGGATTCAAACTAGCAACAATTGTCTTTTCTTTGAAAAACAGTAAATATTTGTCAGCTAAAACTGATCTAAAGCAGTTATCGGGATTAGCTGTACTAAAACTCTAACTGACCCATATTGAGAAAGGATAGAAAGGCCTTGGATATTTAAGCATTGCCAAAAAGAAATGCTAAAAAAATTGAGTGAAACCTGCTGTATATTCAGAAGTATCGTATGAGAAGATGGAGTCGTATTGGTTGTGTCAAATGGTGTAGTAGCCCATCAATTTTAATCAGATTCCAGGCAAGTGAAAAAGCACAGTAATTAAGGATTATTAATCATTACTATGGAATAGACAAGCCATGGTTAATATCTGATAGCAGGGTCAATTGAAGCATACATAAGTGAATGCACACATCGTAAGAAAGTAAATCGTGATAATTAACAAATCTCCCTTTGGATAGCCTATTGATATTAATTGCAAAAATAGCAAATTGGCAACGCGATTTCATGCAAGATTATGTAAACGCTTCTACTACTACGTTTTTAGAACCTCCTTTCACAGAATATCTTTAACATTAATAAACTACTTTCTAAAAAGTATAAATAATGTTGTATATACTATACACTGTATAACATTATAAATCACTACAGCTGGCATCTAGTAACAGTGCCTACCAGTATCAGCAGAAGTTGAATCAAAAGGTCGCAGTAGGAAGTGAGGAAATGCCCACTTACAAGCACTCCAGGCAGACAGAACAAAAGTAGCAGAAACAAAATTGCTCCACTGGAACTAATAAGGGAGCAGATAAGAAATTGCACTATGAGGTGCTTTCATTTAAAGAATGCTATATTTTTCCTTTACTAGGAATCCCACATATGATCTTTGTGGTGCCCGATTTAAAATATAGCAACACATTAAGGCAATATTTCTAATCTGGCAGGATAATTTCTGTGTTCCATCTAAAGACTTTTAAAGGATTGTCACTTAATGGTTATTAGTGCAAGGGACAGGTCTGATCAGTATTGCTCTTTGAATTTTGTGAAGTTGTCTATGGGAGATAATTGTGTACTTCCCTTGTTGCTTATGGTTATAATTTAAGGGACTGTGTAGGTACCCAGACCGCTTCATCTCAACAAAGCGGTATGGGTGCCATGCCTCTGTATTCTTAAACGGCAACTGAAAACATTGCCGTTTAGTAGATACATTTGAATTCCTAAAGCTATAGTGTTCATTTCAGGGGGAAACCATCCACAAATTATAAACGGACTGCATACACATATACATGTAATAATAATGAATACTTATTCAATTAGCTTAAAATTAATCAACCATTAATCATACACACATAGTGCTATCTAATCACTAAATCTTCTAATCTCCCTTTAAAAAGTTGCATTATCAGGGATATTTACTAAATTGAGAAGTCAAAGTGAATTTTACAATAGTAGAACAGGAAAAATCCTCTGGCTACTCTGGCCTTAAATTTGAAATTTGCTTTAAATTTCAAATTTAACACCAGAGTAGCTAAACTCAAAGCAAAGCAGAGTTTGAGAATTTTTCTAGTTCGACTATTGTAAAATTCACTTTGAATTCTCAATTTAGTGAATAAGCCTGTGGTGAAAAAGAGGAACTGGGCTTCTTTTAGAGTTTTGAAGCATGTATCCTAGCCCTAATATTTCTGGCTCACTTGCAAGAACTTCCCACCAACCACATTGGTTTAAAGTTTCCAACTTGCCGAAGTGTCAGCCAGGTAATTCATAAATTACATTACTCCATTAATGAGAGAGGTAAGCATCTTGTTATAAAAAGAAACAACTCATCAGAACAAGTCTTTACTGTTCGCAGTTTATCGTTAAAAAGCATGAATCAGTGTTTCCTAATCTCAATTTAATAGGTTTAATAGGTTTAATAGGTTCTGAGAAAATACAGTGTTTACATTTAAAGCTAGGGACACCTCCAGTTGCAGTCACTCAGAGTGAACCAGATGATATCCCTCCATCCACTCAGATCTGCTGTGCACAAGCATCCTGTGTTCAGTATATCCTCCCACTGCATGCAGACACTGAACTTTCCTCATAGAGATTCATTGATTCAATTCATCTCTATGAGGAGATGCTGATTGGCCAGGGCTGTGTTTGAATCATGCTGGCTCTGCCCCTGATCTGCCTCCTTGTCAGTCTCAGCCAATCCTATGGGGAAGCACTGTGATTGGATCAGGCTATCACATGTCAGCAGACTGCTTGTTTTTCTTGAGTCTAACATCATGCAGATTTACAGCTTCTGGCCTGAATACAGTAAGATTTTTACTATATTTATGGAGGCATGAGGGGCCCAGGGGGGCTAGATGGTTGTGTTAACACTATAGGGTCAGGAATACATGTAGTTGCACTGGTGACTATAGTGTCCCTTTAACAAAATTTTAGAAGTGAATGGAATGTTACATGAAAAAAATGAGTTAGGAACATTCCAAGCAACATAACCACTACCAGTTATGGTGCCAGTAGTTCACTGTGGTCCCCAATGTAAGTAGTTAAACCATATTAGAAGGATTTGACTTTTTACCTTGGTTCTGTTGGCTGCAAGGCACTTCCTCTTTGGAGAGCCAGAAAATCCTGCTGGTGAATTCCATTAGATATGCTGAGCTAAATCCTGATATGCAGGTCCAGCTCATTGACCCAGAGTGTCACAGGATCGGTCTCAGCCAATGAGCTAAGTCCCGACCTGCCAGACTTAGTTTATGCAGAGAGTTTCCAGCTCTCATAGATGAGGTGACCCTAACCCTGTGGACACCAGGTAAGCTGCTAAAATATGGATGCTTTGACTTTTTACATTGCACTCATGGCCATATAACTTCTACACCGCACTGTAGTGGTTATTATGCTTGGAGCATTCTTTTAACACAAGTTAACATTTTATTAAATGACTAATTTCCAGAAAAGTGACCATTTCCATTTAATCAGTCTTTCTACCTTTTCTTCCTTCTTCAAATCTGCAAGGAGGACTTGTCACAAATCCGTGTGACAAAGATTAATATTGTCCATTAAAAGTAAAAAAATAAATAAAAATAATAATAATCTATGAAAAGATTTACAAGAATTGGCTATTAATGTTATTCCAGCATTGTTTGCATAGAGAACATATTAGCTATGCCACAAACCAACATAGCAAAACATGCATTTTAAGAAGAAAAAAAATCCAACAAAAAAAAGACAAACTTCAACTTCAGAGTCTGCCAACTTCTTGTGGGTTTTAATGTGGTTTCTGCCCTTTCCAATTAGATGAGTGTTCTCTACAAGCTTTCAGCAAACAATTATAGTTTATTTGTCTACAGGATGCATAGTGCTTAGTTGTGTTAAGTTAAAAATCGTACATAAATTTGTATTATAGGTTAGTCTTTGCCTGAATGATTTTCTTTTTGGCATTTTATTCATTTTTTGCTTCCCTATTCAAGCCTTACCCATGGTGTTATTCAGAATGGTCTGGATTAAACCCCATGGAATTCCAGGGTGTAGCAAATTCTTGTGGTATATTATTCCCTACCCCCTTCTTAAGCGGACGTGGAAATCAGAACAGAGATGCTAGCACAAAAATATATTACTCAACCCCAATAACCCTAGGCTGTCTCTGCCATCTGGACATAATGGTATGTTGAGTGACACTTTCAAAAGAGAGCACAAGTTAATTCATGTTATAACCCAGTGGTTCCCAAACCAGTCCTCACTGCACCCCTGCTAGTTCAGGATTTAGGTATTACCAAGTTGTTTTTAAGGGTTTTTCTTTTTTTTAAAACACCTTAGACACAACTGGGTAATCCCTAAATCCTGGACTAGTAGTGGTGCCTTGAGGACTGGTTTGGGAACCAATGTTATAACCAAGTATAACATGGCCTGCAAGTAGAGTATCAAGGCAAAGTCAAAATTATGAGATAAACAGATCCACAAGAGATGTGACGGTGGCACAGTGACTTCATAGGGACACAACTGAGATAACCATGTTGCACAAAACTGAAACCTGAGAACAAAATGTACCTGTACAATGTAGCCTCAAACTATGATTCCTTTGACTAACTAGACAATGTAGTACCAGTTTGTCTAGCGCTAGTTCTTTTGCTTTGTCAGAGTTATCATCAGATTATGACCTCATATTTTGGTGCAAAATGTAAGATGGTATATGAAGATGTAACTAAGCAATTAATGGTTGAATTAGACCATAACAGCTATTTACATTTACCGAATACCTCAGATAGGACAGTCAGTAGGGCAGAGCCAAGGCAATCCTGTGCAAGACATGCAATAAATAATTTGAGCTACTTTTAAAAGTGAAAGAATTAACAAACTAGTTAAGTCAAATGCTTTCTAGTGCAGAATTTAGACAACATTGCCAAGCTGCCAAGATAAGTGAAAGCTAATGTTTCCATTGCGGCCTACATTTTGCAGATTGTTTTTCGGCTCAACACTCTTTACTATTTAGTGAATAAATCCCTATATGCAACCTAAAATCTGTAGTGTTAGATTATTACTGGTACTAAATTGAAACCTTTCAAATTAGGAAATATGTGTTTAAAACCAAAGAATTGTCTTGTGCCTACAAATCACACTTAATTAAGTTGGTCATAGATACCACTCATAATATTCAGGTTAATCCACCATGGCAAATTATATCCATCACTTTCAGGAAGTGCTTAATAATTTGGTTGCTGCTCTGATCTGCTGAAAGTATGACATTTTCTGTTTGGGTTGCCAGCACTTTCACTAAATATAATGATAAGGTCATTTCTAGGATTTCTATAGTATAATTTAAATCACAGATATAGTCCGAATAATACGGTCATAGAGTGTGGTCACTGCAGTGCAAAGACTTTTTTTTTTAAATCGACCTAGTGCAGCATATGTGTACAGATTGCTATAGTTCGAAAATTGCTATGATTAAACCAGCAGAAATATCAGGCAGGAAAAAATAGGAACAACACAACGCGCAGCTTTTTCTACCAAGCTGCGCAATAGGGAACGCTGAAATACAGCTTACAGCAAACACATCTTAACAGCGTTAAAATTTCAGAATGCACTATACTAGCCAAAGAACAGACACTTAAAAAAAGATTGAATGTATTTTCATTTTAAAGAATTGGCCTGGAAGTGATATTCGACTGTGTAGAGATCGTAAAATGGAACCTGAAAAGTTTCACAATTCATTCACGTCAAACAAAGTTTTTGTTAAAGCTCTTAGGAAGTGGATATGGTTTCTTAAGCTTATGCATATGTTTGCCTACCTCTCCCGCTTCGAGACATCAATATTAAAGGTAAACTGAACATACCGTACATCCCTCTTTTTAGAGAGGAAGAAAAGTATTTTGAAACGGGTCTCAATTTCTGAGTTACCAGTGTCTACAAGATTCAGACCAGTAAATTAATCCTAATGTACTTCAGCATTCTATTCTTACTGGATAGACATATTCTTTACCTTTAAAGAAAATACCATGTAATAATGAATCAAGCGTGACCTAACATAAAACTTGAGGTTAGGATTTCCTGCTACCATTCATGTTTCATAGTGCTTATGTTACCAGCTATGTTGCTCTAGCGCAATATAATGCAAGGCGGAAAAATTCAGCAGGGAAATTCAAGAGTCTGAGCAAAAACGTGAGAATTTGTAGTCGTGCAGGATGCAAACATCATGCTTGGTTTTCCACTCTATTGGGTGCAAATGATCCAAACTCACCATACGTCCTGGAATCCCAAGGCCACCTTTGTCTCCCTGATGATTAATGGAAATCACATGATGTTTAAAAAAACCTCACCCAAAACGTTTCACAATAATGCATGCAAATAACACAAAGATGTCAAATAGCACTAGATGTCCAAAAGTTGCCTAAATGACACTGGACGTGCACACGCAGTGCATGAGGACATCCTGCGTCAATCAAATCCCCATAGGAAAGCATTGAAACAATGCTTTCCTTTAGGGAATCCTAATGCGAGTGTGGCACATGCCGTGCATGCACATTAGGTCTCCCCCTGCCGGCTGACATTGGTGGGGGAGGAGCGTGGGTGGAGCCTGACCCAGTTCCGAGGGACATCAGTGCTGGATTCAGGCAAGTGACTGAGTCTTAACCCCTTCAGCCATGCGAGAGGGGGGCGCGTAAGAAGGGGGGACTACAGGAACCTATAGTGCCAAGAAAATGGCTTTGTTTCCCAGGCACTATAGAATCCTTTTAATAAACAATTATAGAAACCTTTGCTCTGGCCCTATAATCTAATAAACTTGTGATCATAATACAGATTGTAGTTTATTTAAAAATATATAATATAATTAGCTAATTAAAGCAGTTTTTACACACTGTGTTTATTGTTACAGAATATATTACCCTATCCTTGTTTCCTGCCCAAATATCAGATATGCACTGCATTCTATGGCCAGCCAGCAGCTTGTCTAAGGCAAAACTAATCTGTATGAACCAATTGTTCACCATAAGTTACCAAACTGCATGTTAATGTGCATCATTGCAGTGCAAAACAGTGGGTTAAAAAAATGTAATAAAGATTTAAAGCAATCACTGTCAAAAAAATACACAGGCATTTGCTACAGACTGTCTAATCTAGTTTTGGCCATTTTAATTTCTTATCTATCATTACAATAATTTAGTACACATGAAGCTGCAGATCTATTAACCCCTTAAGGACCAGTTCCATTCTTTGCTGTCAATACAATCTAGTCCCTAAAGACATAGTGAATTTCCTCCCTGTTGAGAATTGACAGCTCTATACAGCCTATGTTGAAAGAATCGAGCATTCCATTACAGAATAAGTTCCTTCAAGTCCAGATTGTTATGATGGTATAGATTGTCTCTAGATGTTAAGATGTTAAAGAGAAACATTATCTTCAAAAATGCTATTATATTACAACCCAACAAAACATTTCATAGCAGATTGGATGAGTGGGGTAATTGTCTATTCACTTGACATTACGACAAATACAAGTGCAATACACTTTCTACAATCTAATTAGGTCTCAGACAACATACATCTACATCAGCAATTGTGCAATCAACCAAGATGTCCAGGAAATATTTTTTTTCCAACTGATATCTAGAGCAGATGTTGAATACACATACCATGTTTTTATTGTGTTTTTTAACCACTTCAAAATGTGATTTAGAATTGATCCAGAAAAAAAAGTAATACTCGATCTGTACTTTTGCAGGACATATAACTCCATTATAAGGAGTTCTAAGAACCATAAGGAACATGAAAATGAAGTTAAAAAAAAAATATTGAGAATAATTTAAAAAAAAATCAATGGTCTTATAAATCACTAAAATGAACTGAAAAAAGGCCAAAGCCTTTCATTGAAAAGGTGCATTCATAGGTCATAAATAAATGTACACTTGCAAAAATGATATGATGTATACATGATGTATATATGTATTGTATAGAAGACCATCATTTTTACACTGCATGATTTTCATTATATTTACAGCTTAATGACTGTTGAACATGGTTCCTAGTGAATCGTCTTATTTTGTTGAAGCCCAGTTTAGGTATTTTGGCTACAATTCACAATGACTTAACATCTGAGATCCAGACTTGATGTTACCAGTTGCAGTGACGATCTGAGGGATATGTACTTATATCGCCCATGTATTTTTGATAAAGAGCAGGCTAAGCAGCAACAGGTACATATTTATTATTTATACTCTATAAGAAGACTATATTATAAATTACCATTCAGAAAAGAAAAAATCTTGGTTGGTTATTAAATAAATATTTCATCATGCATTATGTGATCATGCATAAATTGTTCACAATAATGGGCTTCGTTCTGATCTAACATCCTGTGTTTCTAATAAACTCAACATTGTTTTCAATGCAGGAGGTCGAAACATTGTTCTAACTGTAATCTCCTTCAATCCTGTAGTTTTATTTGCTATTTATGTCACTTTCTTTGTGCATAATGACAAAAGCACTGAAAGCCACGGAATACAATAGAAACATAATTTGCAATGGCTTGAAGACAAAAAATTATAGGTCGAGTGTATTAGAAAGAAATTCTAGGACAATTCACATCCAAATTAGGAATTATGCTTTTAACCATACTTATTGTCCTTAATTATCTGGAACTTGGCTCTTTATCAAACAAGTATAGTTTGCAAAACACATTTGTTTAAAGAGTAATGAGATGGATGGATGATAACAACAACAACAACAAAAAAAAAACAACAATAACAGTTGATTTGTACAATGGTCTCTTTGAAGCCAATACATCCACCACTCTAGAACACGAACATCTGGTCAGTTTCTCCTACATCTTCCAATAAACCTTATATGACACTAAACATTTTGCTGTTTTGTTTCCTTTTATTCTTTAACACAGCAGTACAGTCAACTTGAAGGCACAAACATTTTAAAGACACAGTTATGTTTTTATGGGTTTTCTTTAAACAAAAAATGTTCCTCTCCCATTGGGACTATGACTTCATGACAAGCGACAGGTCTACAAGACGCCAAGTGCTTCCTTTTCTCATAAAACCTTTCAAACTCCTTCATGTTTAGTAGGGAAAGTTATAAGCCTGTTAAAGTGAAATGGTATCTTTTCACATATAAAGATGGGAGAAACAGGGACTTATCCAATGATAATGACTAAAGATAAAGGACTTGAAGACTGTGGGAAGGAAACCAATTATTTTTAAATATCCTCGACTACGATGTGAACAACAATTATCTCCACTCCTCTCCATCTTCTTGGATATCAGTGAAATTTTCTAAAGAAAATATTGAGAATTGTAGGTCTTTGAAACGCAGTCAACATATGTCAAGCTTCTTTATAAAGTTAAGCTGATTTATAGGTGATGTTTTCGAAATTTATATTGACATTGAAAGACTAAATAATGAGCTATATATTTTTTTTCTACGGTGGAGTTAAATGCTATTTTTTGCTGATACAATAAGTGATGAAGATTTACATTAAAACATGTAATTTTATAATACAACTTAACAGGTACATTTAAGCTATTCTAGTGCTAAGTGGTGTTATTGACTTGTAATTCTTGTAGTTTGCACATGAGGTTAGGTTAAGAAAATGTTGCAAGCGACTGGCTTATATTTGTATCAACAGACTTTATTAAGTGGGTTGGTTTACTTTTTAATAATAAGTGTTGCTATATATTAATTGGTAGTGTTTGTCAGTAAAACACATCATCTCATGTATTTTCTTTTTTCAAAATTCTTTAATTATGAATTTCAAGTATGGGAATAACAAATACACTTATTTTAAATTTGGAACAATAAGAAAATATACAGAACACAAGACACCTATTGTGTAGAGTTGTATATTAACACAGTTATCCAAGTCTTGCTATAGAGGAGGTTTGACTAGTAGTGGGTTGGATTCTGATAACCAAGGCTCATTATTGACTTGGGTGTGTATCCCAAATCAGCGATTATTGGAGGGCTGGGTTTGTACCACTGTGGTTAAGTGGAAGTGATATATTAAAGGATATTTAGTACCATTATCTGCATTAAAAAACATTAGTGGGTCATAGTAGGTTAGATTAAGCTATTAGTTTTTGTGGGTTTTTCAACATCTGTGAAATAGTTCTGTGCGTGAGGTTTGAAGTAGTGTATTAGAAGGACTGCATGGGAGGGGCGGTGGGTGGAAAAGGAGGGAAGAAAGGAAATAAGGGATGGATGTTGGTTTGGGAGGGGTGTAGCTAGATCAGGAGATAGGCATCAGCAATCCTGTCCCCGCGTGGACAAAAGTGGATATAGAGAAAATAGGCAGGTATAGCAAGAATTAGTGGAGGGCTGTCTGCATGATGATCATTATAAGAAATAGTTAATTGGTGGTATAGTGGTTACCATGTGAAGGAAGTGTCTCAATCCAGCCAAGGGTTTTAACATTTTATGGTATGACTTACGAGTGTTATGTATTTATGAGGTTAGTTTGTCCATATTTATGTTTCCTGTTATCTTTTTTACAATCGTAGAAAGGTATGAAATCTTTGAGGTGGACCATACTTCCCCTATGGCTTTGTGAGTGGACACTGCTACACTCGCTGCAAGTTAATTTTCAACTCACGAGAAAGGTTCAATAGGCTTTGAGAGCAGCAGCGCCCATGGGTCTAATGAATAAGATTTGCCTAAATTTCGGGAGAATATGGATGTTATGCTGATCCAAAGTGGTTGGAGTTTAGGACAGATCTTCTAACAATGATATAACTGCTTTCAAAACAAGTTCATGGAGAGTAGCTGCATTACTGCCAGGCATGGGGGTTTGATAGCACCTGAACAGAATTTTGTATGTTTGCTCTTTGTGTGACACTGATAGTGAGTGATGCCAAATATTTGACCAATCAGTTGATTCTTCAGGGGTCCTATGTCTTGCTCCCAAGTTGCTATGTATGATCTCTTATATTTTCTAAGGTTACGTAAATATACTTGTGCTAATTATTATTATTGCTTCATTCACAAATCCAGATCCCCCCCACCATAATTCCTTAGTATTCTGTGTTCACAAAATAACTCTGGAGTCTTAGCTCATCTTAGTAGAAGGGTAGAGCTATATTCAATACTACATAATTAATAACCTTAGATATCTGAATAACAGATATACCTGTAGATTTAAATGAACAATGACATCATTTTAAACAATCTACATTCTAAAACAACTGGATATTACCAAAGCCATATTACATTCTCCAGAATGACCAATAAAATTATAATGAAGTGCATAATTATTTGGAGGTACTGCTGAAAAAAAATAAGATTTAAAACAAGTTACCCTGAAGTGCCTAAGTGATATCATATTGTAACTTTAAATGTAAAGCACATAATCTAATTATATAAAAGATTTCCATATATTGAAGAGGAAAATGTGAATACATGTTTTTCTAAAGTATTTTTTCCTTGCTAAATTAAACTATAATTTTAGGTAGAGCTCTGTACAAGCTGAATCACAAAACCACTTTAAGCAAAATTACCATGTTGTGAGATATTTTAAGAAAAATCATATGAAATAGATATTTGTCTACATATTTTTCCATCCCACATACTTGCTAAGAATGCTTAATGATGTATAATTAAAGTAAACTAGACAATAATGCCTCAAACTGCACATATTTATTTGAAATTTATAATTCTATCAACTGAATATTTAGAGTGACAAATATGTGTTATTTTATTTTGGAGATGTGAACAAGCCAGTAGCAGAAATAAAGGACATCCCAATATAATCTGCACAATATTTTCAAAACATTTTCTTTTTTGGATGGGAACATCATAACTCTTCAATACTTGGCTTAGTTGCTGAGAATATCAGCCATATGAATACTTTAATGGAACTATCTCAATTGTAGTCCATTTTTTTTCTGCAAAATCAATCCTGCCAGCCAAGGGCACATAAGTGGAGAATTATAGTTACTGTCACACGTCTCCCAGTTGGTATTAATAGCCTTTAAGAACATTGAATGGAGAGAGAAGAAATGATGACTGCCTCTATTACTTAAAAAGGCTATTATCCACACAACTCATTTTTCCACACAAACAATCCAAATCTCACACCTTGTACAGTGTAAGATAAAGGAATATTTATTAGTGTTCTAAGTCCAGCTCGACATTTCAAGATAAATTAATTTCAAGAGATTGCTTGTGAGTTTAGCTCATGGGTTACTTTACATCAACTCCATGATAAGTAAACGGCAAAACTGCTGTGGCGTTACTTAAAACATTAACTCTGAATTACTATACATAACTTTAGAACTAAGATGGCTTTAATAAATGGCAGATTTGCAAACTGCAGTTATACTCCTAAGTGACTGTGCAACTCTATTATACAAATGTGCGCTGTTCCTTAATCTGTATTATGCTACCAATAATTGTAGAACAGTACGTGTAATATGCTGATCTATGGTTTTGGACCAAAGTCACTTCCGGATTAAGATAGATGCTGATGGATCGCCAGGTCGATGGTCTAAAATAGGTCAACTTTCATTCTTTATATATTTTCCTCCAATTTTATTTATTTGTTGCCCACCCCCGCACCCGATATTGAAGATCTGCAATATCTTGGCTGATTTGCATCCATCTATCACCACACTGCTCCACAATTGGGCTGGGAGGAAGTGATATAACATCATATCACTTCCTCCAAGTGCTTAATGGAAGCTGCGCTGGAGGAGGAAGCGGGGAGTTATTGCACAAGCACACAAATCAATCCCCACCATACTCCCTGACCAGTGGATAGATCAACGATCTCCCTCATTGCCAGTCCACCATAGCAAGTAAGTTTGTGGCCTGCATCACAGGCTGGTGTAGACCATAGCAATTGCTTGCCCATGTGTATCAAGTTGCCTCGGATTACCATGGCAATGCTACCCTAATGCCCCCATCACTATAGTCCCTCTCACACTCCACACTCACTGCAACCCTTTAGTAAAGTGCCTATCTCCCCATACTCAAAAGAGCTCCTGTCCCTCTAGGACACACACTATAGCCCTTATCACTCTCCAAAACACACAAGGCCCTACCAGCCCCGCCAACCTCATTAAAGCTCCGATCACTCCAGCACTTTTTGCATCCCCTATCATCTTACCCATACTCACTTTAGCCTCTATCACCCACTCACTAAAGTACCAATGTCACACACATTAAATCCCTAACTCCACGCACACACTACAGCCCCTATCATTCCACCACTCACTAGATCCCTTTCACCCCAACACACTACAGCCCCTATCAATCCACCACTCACTAGATCCCTTTCACCCCAGCACACTACAGCCCCTGTCAACCAACCACTCATTAGATCAATTTCACCCCAACACACTACAGCCCCTATCTCCCCACCACTCACTAGATCCCCTTTCACCCCACAGCCCCTGTCCCTCCATACACTACACTCCCTTTAACCCCCAAACACTACAGCTACAATCCACAAAATCTCACTATAGTCCTTATGGCCACACCACAGCCACTTTTAAATTTATGTAATGCCACTATAGAGCGCTGTAGTGGTTTTGGTGTCAGGAGTGCCCTGGTGCCCACCCACAGTAAAAAGTCAAACTGCTTTAGAATGGCTTGACTTCTTACCTACAGCTCAGTAGGACATGGAAGCTACTGCTCAGGGGCTTCTATCCGCTGATTGTTCTCAACCAATGAGCTTAGCCTTGTGCCATTATGATTAGCTCAATGAAGAAAGCTTCTGTTTCTCACTGGGCTGTAGTGATTCCCTACAATGGAGTGAGCTGTAGTGGTTATGGTGCTTGGAGTGTTCCTTTAATAATACAGAGGTCTATTCTGAGCTAAATCATTTTCAATTATGGAACTTAAAGGTAAATCAAAATTTTAGTTATGCATTTCCATTGAAATGCCCACCAAAACCATCAGCACCAGGCTCACAAAGCCGTTACTCTGACCCGATCAAAGTAACTAAGGCAAATTGGGGACATTCAGTGCTAAAAGTGAAAGTAAAAAAAACGAAAAAAATCAGCATGATCTATTTGCACTCTATTGTGATCAGTTTTATTTAACATTGCTCAGAATTGCATCTGATTTGTCTTTATAGATATGTCAATGCGTGTTTTCACTTTAATAATAAATATTTGGGGAAAATGCAAAACATATTTACGAGTCAACAATAAACACATTTCATAAAATGAATAAAAAAGTAAAAATTCTATTTACCGGAAGACCAGGTCGTCCACTAGGTCCCTGAAATAAAGTAAACGATATATGATAAAATATATACAGCTGGAGTAGTTTAAAAAAATGTATTTCAACATCACACTTTCCACGGTCAGAAAACCAGAGGATGGCATAATATGTGACTAGTAACATTTTATAACAATTTTAAAGACATATACAAATAACTTTAGATTTTATCTATTTAACCTTTAGACTGTAAACTTGTTTGAGCAGGTCCTCATCAACTTATTGTTCCTGTAACATTTTGTAATTGTCCATTTTATTTTTGAATTCCCCCTTTTATAATATTGTAAAGCACTGCAGAATAAGTTGGCCAAAAATAATAACTGTTTCAGGATAAGGAGTAAGTCAATGTAGTTATATCTGGTTATTAATTACTATATCAAAAAGTGAACTACAACAATTCAGCAGGAAAAATAACTGACAGTAACTATTAAAAAATAGCAGTGGCTTTAAAAGAGTTGCTGACCTTGTTTAAGTCTTCATTGATTGTTTTAGCTGTGGAAAAGTAAAACTCTTCAGATCCATTCATTATATTTGTCCTCTTCTTCACGTATTTTTCGACCTTATTGTCTGCTCATAGCTTCTAACTCCCACTTCAAATTCAATACTCACTGATAAAGTGAGGTCACTTGTTACATAGAAACCCCTACCTCCTTTGGGGAAATAGATACTTGATTTCTTTCTCCAATGAACTAACTCAATTTATTGATAGAGAAAGCAAACTAAGTTCAACTAGTTCAACTAAATATGTGTGTTAATTAAAACAAAACAAAAAAAAAAACGTAACGAACCCAGAGTATGCTGAAGAGTGCTATGGTAGCTTCAAATAATATGAAAATGCAAAAAAAAAAAAATATATATATATATATATATATATATTTACTCCATAGGTCCTCACAGTCATATTGAATATATGTGGTTTGTGGCACGAAATGCCTAAGGTAGACATGGAGGAATACTCTGCACTGGTCTAAGCATTTTTTCTATTTTCTATTTGTTACTATACTGATACACTATTGGTTCTGGTATTTTATACTTTTCAAACAAGCTGTGTTCCTGAAACTTTAGCTCCCCTTGCCTCCTCCCTCCCTCCTCCCCCGCCACAGTGAATAAAGAGTTAAAAACCCTCTATTTACTTACATGACCGCAGTGCTAATGTCCCTTGGCGCTGGGTCACGGCTCTGCCTCCTCCGACGTCACTCGACTGGTAGAATCTTAGTGGTGTTATGTAAACATTCCAGTTTCTCTAACACGGCAATGTTTTACATTGCAGCACTAAGTGCAATAGGCACACTATACCCAGATCACTTAAATGAGCTGAAGTGGTCTGGGTGCCTATAGTATCCCTTTAAGTTTTATGTATAATGGGACCTTTAGATCAATGCTGATTACTTTTGGTAACTCAAATTAATTATCTATGTGTGCTATTATTTTTTCTAGACAAAATAAATAAATAAAAAATTAAACAAATAAAACCAATAAGCAAAAAAATAAAACTGTTAATTACAGTAAACTAATACTAGTTTAAATGGAAGCAGGAGTCCTCCAGCAGTTGTAGTGCCATTAGACAAAATATTAAATTACCCAGTTAAAGGGACACTGTAGGCACCCAGACCCATTCAGCCCATTGAAGTGGTCTGGGTGCCAACTCTCGTCACCCTTAACCCTGCTAGTGTAACTATTACAGTTTTTATAAACTGCAATAATTACCTCTAAGAGTTAAGTCATCCTCTAGTGGCTGTCTTGAGGACTTCTTAGATGACTTTTGGTCGTCTAAATGACGCTGGACATCCTCACACAATGCATGAGGACCTCCAGCATCTCCGGAATCCCCATAGGAAAGCATTGAATAATGCATGCGCATTAGGTCTCCCACGTCGGCGGGGTAGGAGTGTGGGCAGAGCCTGACTCAGTGCCAAGGGGTATTAACCCCTTTAGCAACATGGGATGAGGGGCGGGAGGCAGGGGGGCACTCCAGGATTCTACAGTGCCAGAAAAACGTTTGTTTTCCTGGCACTAGAAAATCCCTTTAATTCATCAATCATCATTACAAGTTTATAAGTTGTCTGGGACATTTTGTATGTTATTTTGTACTTGTATTTTTTTATTAATTTGTCATAACTTTCTAATATTGTAAAGCGCTGCGGAGTAAGTTGGCGCTATATAAATGCCAATAATAATAATAGTAGATAATAATAGATACAATATAATATTAGACATCAGATAGATGTAACTCCCGTAATGACAATTTGAATACAGATAAATAATAAATAAAAATAATAAAAAATGTAGATCATTTACTTGTATAATCACACAACAGAACAAGTCTATTGATCAAAGTCAAAGTTAACATAACACAAAAAACACAAGTATTTAAGTATATGGTATTATTTATAAATACATATTCCAGTCTTTTCATAGAACAGCTTGCAGAAATACATAATTTGACACACAGATAACTACTATTCATTGGATGCTTAATTGCACTGTCAATCAGATTTTCCTACACACTCTAGTTTATGTTATGCTGATTGACATATTCATTATTTGGCGATGATCCCACCCAGTACTTATATAAACCTGTTACCATCAGGAACACAGCAGATTTACAAGAAGAGATGCCAGTTACTTACAGGTGGTCCTAAAAAAGAGAACAAAAGAAAAAAAAAAAAGAGAAAAAAAATTAAATTATATAAATATTTCTATGTGAAAATTCTCATAAAAAAATACTAAATTGACAATGGTAAATATAATATAATGTAAATTTAATAAAATGCAATAATCAAACAATTATTATAATTAATTATTAAATCATGATATAAAACAATAATAAAAAATAATAATCAATCAAATATAAATATTACTTCTGTTAGATACTTCAGAAAGGGCAGCACTTTGTTCCAGGGTAGAAGTAAATACAATTCAGACCTCAAAAAAACATTATTGTTAAATATATTTAAGTCAACACAATAATAAAAATCCTGGGGAAGTGACAATTTCCCCTGTAATCTAAAGCAAGAAGGATGTTATTAATTAAATTTGTTTTTTATAAATCTGTCAATTAAAGTATTAATTGGCAGTAGATGCTCACAATGATTTGATTTAAAGCTGAATACAATGTAAGGCAATCAGCTTAGCACAATATACTAAACGTTGTCCCTAAGTCTTTTACATTTTAAAGTACACATCGTTTGCTTGCTGAGTTACATGACTTATGTTCTGCAAAGGGATGTTAGGATAACGTGTTCCTCTCTCTAATTAGAAACACAGCAAATCATATTCTTTCTTTCCATTGACACATTGTATACAGAAGCAGCCAGAAGATATTAATAAAAAAAGACACAAATTGTCCTTCGCATTCTCATTGTGATTTATTTTCTCGCAACTTGACCAACATGACTAAAAGCTAGTCATTGTTCCTCTCCACCTGATGTTGTACATATGTAACTTGTAAATAGACACATTTTTCATGCTAGTTAAATAGAGACTGCTCCCATGGAATCCGGGCTAAGCTCTAAATAAGGACTTGTTCACTAAATCCCCAACACATCTTCGTTGAAAGTCGTTGGCTCACACAGAGTAATCAGTTGCATACTTCAGTTTCGTATGGCAATGGGGAGTACATTTGGTGCTTTAGAAAGATTGTAGAATAATTACAGTTAAGCAGTAGACCTCCAGGCATTGTAGAAAACTCATGTGGCATAAGGGGTCTTAGCCAAACCCTGCATTTAGTTAGAGCTTCATTATAGACTGTAAGAAAAATAAGGGGACTATTACCATGCTTTCAAGGGAAATGGACTGTTGATCACCAATGATATTTCTATCTGTTGTAGGCAAAACAGTTTTGGCAATTGGTGAGTTCATTCAGACAGACAGAAGGGTAGCTATCCCATGACTGAAAGGGAATCCAAACAAGATTCAGATCTATTTTTCTTCTTGGGAGGTACGTGGAAGAAAGTAAAAAACTGTAGGTATTGAGCAATAACCCAGGCTGAGAAGGGGATGATAAAATGGGCTTTGTGGAATGTGGAAGATAAGTTTGGGATTATGAATGAGCATGCCATATCATAATAATTTGGGCACGTGGCAAAGTAATATCCTACATTTGTCCTGGTTTTAGTTATAGATTAAAAAATATATTAATTTCACTAGCTGGGGCACTGTTAGAATTAGTAGTCCCAGGGCAAGTTATGATAAAATGCCCCTGATCTAGCAATCAGCAGATACAACTTAATACTAATAATGCCTTTTATCCAATTACCTCGAGGGGTTTGGTATTATTACAAAATTAAACCACGGAAATTAACAACATCTACTGATGTCCTCAGTCTGAAAGAGCATGTGTCAAATTGATCTTTTTTACCCATGATTCATCAGAATTATCCACTTTTAAGTTTACTATGGATCCACCTCTTCTCTGATCAACAAGTTGTTTGTTTTTGTTATTTTAGTTAAAAGATTTTAAGAAAAAATATATATTTTATCAACACTTTTGAACTGGTTTTGTCCACCCTGATATCTATCATGTGCATGTTATGTTGAAGTCAAGAGTCTATGGAATATATGGAATATATACCAGCGCACAATTCTTTAGGGAGCATCTCATTTGAGCACAACAGATAAAAATACCTTTAAGTGACTCTGTTCACCAAACAACAAGTTTTTAATCAAATTTTGAGTCAAGTTTAGTTTATGTTGGCTCTTTCAACTTGACCTAATTTCAAGTTATTCACCAAAAAAGAACACCCAAATCTGTCTGAAAAGAAAGATCTAATTTGAATTGTGATTAATATTTGAGCAGTTACCAAACATCAAGCTGAGCTACATGAGATGGTTGCATATGAAAACTCTACTAGCTGAATGAGCTGAGTGTGGGCAAATTAAGCCCCATGTCATTACCACAAGGTCATTCTTTATTTTTTACACATGTGGCTGTCTGATCTTAACTTCCTGTCTCCCTATAGATAAATCATTGATGTAGTAGAATTTTAATTATCTTCTGCTGCTGTAACATTTGATTGATGGCTGATGTCAGTCTAAGGTTGCCCACCAATTCGTAAGTTGTATATATTTAATTTTTAGATAAAAGGAGGGCTTAAGCACAGGATGCTATTTAGCATTTAAAGTTTTGTTGGATTGCATAAAGAAGAACAGACGTCAGTAAGGTAAAACAGTCCATGCATTAATGCAACAAGAATCGAACCGGGACAAAGCAGAAATGAGGAGACAAAAGAATCTATAACTGATCTGGTAAGTGTTGTTTATAAAATAATTGTAATGGACCTTTTGAAGGGTATCTAGATCAATCTCTTTAAAAAGGTACACAGTATGCTTGTTATATCACCATTTTTATCTGAGATGCCCATTTCAGTGTAAAAAGCCATTTCCGATTCATTATTTTTTGTCCAGAACAAAATATGAATCTTAAAGGGTTAATTCATGCAGCCACTTTTGTGCCAAGCGTAATAATGAGGTTTTCAGGCCATTCCACAGCGCGTGCTTCCATACCATGTTAGAAATAAAGAATGCGTAAGCACAAAAGCTGAAGCACATCACTCGTGACACCTTAAATAATGCTTAATAGAGAAATAATACAATACCTTTTTCCCCATTATGTCCTCTCTTGCCCCTTGCTCCGGGAGGCCCTAGTTTGAAGAAAGTCAAGCAATTAGGGCGTATTTAAAATACATTCTGCTGGGAGGGCATACACTGGAATGCTGAAAAGTTCATTGCATACTCCTGGATTTCCACAGTGGAAAAAGCTCTACATAACATGCATGCCTTAGTACCCATTGCTATTTTTTTTTTAAATTACACCAATTATTAGGCTTGATGGATTTGTGATGTAAATAAATAGATGCATGAATGAACCCTTTAAGCATTCTTTGTAAACTGCTTGACTGTAAAGCAAACAAACAAGCTTGTGATGCGCTAACACTTTATTATTCTTTACAGCGCTAAAAATGAAGGTAGACAAAAATGTATGGGATTCCACAGGACAAACGTGATATAAAAATGCATGTATTTTCTTTTCATACGTGAAACCCGTGTTTTGTCAGTATGACATTTTAAAAATATTATTAATACCTTGTATTGACAAAAAAATTCCTCTGGGCCTAATTTTTTTTTTTTTTACATTTATTGGACTGTATCGATGACTTTTAAACATCACTATATATGTAAAATTGCTTTAAATTTGCCTTAATTTTCTTTCAATGTTATCACGTAACAGAATTATTTTCATTATCACATCTATTTGTTGGTGGATCTCTATTTATAACACAAAGATTATGTTTTTTTCTTTTTGTTTGTTTTTTTTAATTTACAAAATAGTTTTTTTTTACATTTTAATTAAAGAAAAAAAAAAAGCCTTTTTTTTTACCATGATGTACATTTAATTTCACATTAATATTATTATTTTTATTATTATTTTATTGACTTTATTAAAAATTAAATTGCGTTAGGCAGCTGAATTCCAATTGAGCATAAAAGGCACCTGCAGGTTTAACACCGATGGAACAACCATGTTCCCTACAAGGCAGTTATATAGCTCCCAAAATTCAAATAGCAAAACAGGAACACTTTTTTTTTTTTTTTTTAAGAGCATGACTGTAATGTATTATTGGAGGTGGCCAATATAAGAATATGTATGTGATTTCATCATCTATTTATAGCAAGCCATGTAATTGAGTAAGTCATTTGGAACAAGAACAAAGTACTTTGTTTACGCAATCTAATTTGTAAACACTTTCAGTGATTTTTAAAAGTTAGTTCTATATGATGCTGTGATAATAATCCAAAACACTGATTATAAACAACGTTTGGGGCATTTTTGTCCAAAGGAAAGACACTTTTCAGAGTACATACTTCTCCAGTGTTCTAGGCTTAGTACAACAAGCTTGTTTTGGAACCAAAATGGTTCTAAAATCTATTACAAGGCACATGCTGCAAACTTAATTAATATATTATTTTTGAAAATCAACAGAGTTTTAATATAAAATTATGTTATTGGATTAAAGAGTAAAGATTATTTGTCTGTAGCACTCTGTCAACCATTGCAGATGTACACTTCTCATGGTGAGATTAAACGTTCTATTCCGTTCCTTGAGTTCTAAGAAGCAAATGATTTATTTCACTTTCCAAGAATTTTGAGTTCACATATAAATTCTACCGGCTCATTTACAGATCTTCCTATGGTGGCACTGGCTTATTCACAAAGTACTTATTATGTGCATGTGTAATCTCATACAAAGCTGCTGCTAATGCAATCACTATGGTGGAAAGGGGTTCAGAACTAAATCTACAAGGGATCACATCTTTATTGAAGCACACCTTGCTATTTTTAAATGTTCAAAGAGGGACACTGATGTTTTCGAAGCTGGAAGATGTTTTGAGGGTGGGCATTACAAATATTGTTGATGTGATCTCATGAACTGTAGATAGCTGTAGATAGCGGATTGATTATGTAAGTAAGTAATTCATACAGAACAAGTATAACATATTTAAATATATTTATTTGTACAAACTGATTTATACACTAATTTACAGCAATTTAAGCAATTTAAAGGGACACTAAAGGCACCAAGACCACTTCATCAAATTTAAGTGGTCTGGGTGCAGTGTCCTTTGTTCCCATAACCCAGCCACTAGAGGTGCTTACTGCAGTTTCACAGAGTTTATCTCTGAGAAACAATGCTGCATTTCCTGACGCTTAGCCTGAGGACATCCAGCGTGTTGGAAAATCCCATAGGAATGCACAGAGTCAATGCTTTCCTATGGAAAGGCCTAATTTGCGCCACGCATGCACATTAATTTCCCACCCCTTCGGCTGACATTGGAAGAGACTGAGCACATCCGAATGCCGAGGGATAGAAAAAGATAGAAAGTGTTTAAATGATTTTTTCTGGCCCTCTATCCACTGGGGGAGGGCAGAGCTTGTGGCAGAGGGACTCTATAGTGTTAAGGATACAGTTTTGTATTCTAACACTTTTATGTTCTTTTAAGGTCCGTATTGATACTGTGGAGCTTTGGGATGCATTCATGTACACAAAAAATTCTGTGCACCTAGAAATTAATAGTATCTAAAAACAATAAAAATATTTGACATGTATCGGAGGGAGGCATGTACTAATGTACTATTCATAAATAATGCATATGAACATTTTTTCTTTACTATAACACTACTGAAATTAAATAAATAAAACAAAGATTAGATCGAATGATTATTATTGTAATCCTTTTTCCCAAACCTGTTCATTTTGTAATTTTTCCAAAAGTTTTTATTCATATCCAAAAAATATATTGTAAATTGTTGCTGTGAAGAAAATAGACTGAGTTTCGGCATTTTCTTCTGTGTTCGTGCTTTTCTGCAACATTTAGTTTGTTTTTGATTAATTGGTTTCGGCAGTTTAAAACTACCGAACACCGACCACCCTCCTGGCTTATTAACTTCAAAGAGAACCGTCTATTAAGCGCTCTCTTGCACGAAAGGAGGCAGCGGGACTTGGTCATCTAGTGTCTGGAACTAAAGTCGGACACTCGACTTCCCGAACCACCAATGAAACATACAAACGCCTGCTTCCTTTAGTTGCCCTACAGCCAGGAGAGCGCCATTCGGTAGTTTGGTTCATACGAACAAAGGGAGCAATCGCTCCTATGAGCCAGGAGGATCCATTCTGGACTTTATTCATTTTTATGCCATATTCTGAATTGACCGACCGCACACGCTAAATTCGTAGAACTGTTTTGGGCAGGAGCCTCGTGTGTGGTCAGTAAATTATGACTTCCACACTTTTTGGGAACCCCTGAACTGATCTGGGTGAAATTTGAATATGTTGGTCCCCCAGATCGGGGCTATCAGGGGATAATTTGGGGGAATACCTGTTGTATAAAAGGGTGTTCTAATTTTTGAGGCAATTGTGTGCCCTCTGCCTGGAGATAATTGGGTTATTCCTTAACTTCTCAATATCTCCCAGGCAGAGAGAGGGAGTGTGTTACTGTAAACCTGTATGCTGATTGGTTATTTTCTTTGTTTACTGTGGAAGTTCCTCTTGCAGGAGGATTCTCGTAAAAGCCAGTGTGGCATCAATAAAAGTTATTCCTGTTACAGTCTTCATGAAGTCTAGGCTCATGCTTGGGGAATATTCTACTTGATGAGGAGAATCGTCTTGGAAGCTGCATTCATCTACACTATTCCTCTATATCCTAACTGCAGTTATAATCACTTATGTTCAGGTATTGGGAAAGGAATAGAAGACCGCAGTACCATAACCACTGCAGTTCTTAACAACTGCCCTTCTAGTTTCTTCAAATATTATACATGAATGTGATTATTTGAAGTCAACAGGACGATGAGAGACTATGCATTCTGCAGCAAACCATTCAATATTACTACCTCTGCAAAAACTTTCCTGTAGTCACAACAAGGAAATTAAATAATTTGCTAGAAATGGGCCATTCGGACACATTTCCATTGGCAAATCATCCATAAAAAAAAACAAAAATCACGAACAATATTGCATTAAAGGCTCCTCATTCAATTGATTGGTTAAACACAACTAGGGTTTTAAGAAGTGTCTCAGAAATTGCAGAGGAGTTTAAAGCAAATATTTTTTTATCCTTCAAGATGTGATCTGCAGTTAAAAAATTTGCACATTTTCCTGCCAAGTAACAATCACACAATATCGTTCTCACCATTTCCATTGCATGGTAAATCAATGAAGGCACAGATGTACAACAGTATAAAACACTTAAATTTTCTAAAGCTCAAGCACAGAGTTCAAACAAACATTTAATAATATATGCCTACATGCAACTACTATTTTTAAAACACTTGAATAAACAGAAATCAGTGAACGGCTTGGCAAGTATTCTTTGTTTTTGTGGTGTTTATTTATGCAGCTGCTGCATATATTCTGCAATTACAAATACTAAAAATCGGAATTATTATTTATGTTCATTTTTTTTTTGTATCAAAATCCTTTTTTTTTTCTGCCCAAAAATCTCTCTACCTCCTACTATTCTAGATTTCAAAATGTGAAATGCACAATTGTTTAAAGAAGGAATCAACAGGGACATTCATGAACACCATTCATCATATCGAATATAATAAAGAATAAGACTCTGTGTTTTCAGTATTCTGAATTTAAACATTCTGGGAGTGTGTAGCCTTAAGGCAACATGCAACAAATGTATCCACAAAATGTCCTACTTTGAGAAACAGGTGCAGTTGGGTAAACTCAATAAAGCTCTTATAATTCAGATAAAGGACCTCGTACTATCTAAGGCCTACCGAGGGAACTATTTTTCATACACTATAAATATGTTCGAACATGTTATACAAAATTCAGATTAACAATGTTTTGTTTTGAAAAAACGCCATATGTCTATGCGTGTAAACACCTTCACTAGATACCTCCTGCCATGCATACTAACCAAAATATCTTTTCAAATGACCTCCAACCTCTAGTTCTGAGTCGGCATGGAGAGAAACAAAACAGAGGGATCAGAGGGGTACGGAAAAAACATATCTGTTATTTGATTCCTACTCATGGCCCGGGGCCTTATCTTAAAACGGTGAAAGAAATATGGGAAAGGCAGAGAGAAACAAACAAAAGTTAATTAAACCAGATACTATAACAAGAGGCCTAGTTGCAAAGTATGATACAAAAGGAAAGGATACAAAGATACATGAAGAATATGATATATTTAAAGAGGATAACATTTTATGTAGCTCTAGAAAGTTAAAAGCAGAATATGGGTCAGATTTTTTTTTTTTTTTTAATTGTTTCGTCCATCATACAAAGCACAGAAGGCAAATTCCAGAACTGCATTGGAACTTATTCCAGTATGAATTTTTATTTAATAATTAATTATATTAACACCTTAATGATCACATTAATAACCCCTTAAGGATCACAACCTGCTCATTAAAGAAGCCACTATGGAATGTTCTACTTATTACATGTTTGAAACTCTTATCCAGCCCTGTGATCATTCATTGAGCGAGACATCCCATTTTGCTATAGTATATTTAATTGCTGGTTTGTTATGACTGAATTATTTGTTCATTGATCTTAAAATAGTTAAAACATTATTGATACAGCTCAGAGAGGAATGGCTTTGTTAGGAGACATGTTTTAAAGTGATACTTGATCTTTAAAATAAATATATTAATCCTAAAATGGAAAATCTTGAAAGTGCTTGAGATCTTATTGACCGTCTATATCAAGCTACTGTCTTTTACTCATTGTATTGCTTGTAGTATCACTAAAATGTAATTTCATAATTAAAGTAGACTATTAATCTATATCCATGACACATTTTATATTTATGTATTTAGGATAGATAGACAGACAGACAGATTTAAACATTGGTTTATATGAGCAACGAAGGCTAAAACAAAATTGTCTTTATTGTCTAACTTTTTAATCTTTTGTTCATAATATACACAAAAATAGTATGCTCTCATGGATATCAAAGAATTGCAAACACATCACAGGTTTATCCAAAAAAACAAATAACATCTTTGTTAAATATATGTGTGGCACAATTATTGTCACTTCTATGAAATCATATGAGAAAAATATATTTGAAGTACATTCCCATTGATAGTTTAAATTTTTTAGTACACCTAGGTGATTAGGAACAGGAAATTGTTCAACCATAACTTCCTGTTTAACAGGGGAAGAAATATGAGGTAACACATAGTCCAAATCCTCTTAGTCATTCAACACAATGAGTGTCACAGGAGTCACACTCCAACACGCAAGAAAGAGGAAACCAACAAAAGATGGATCCGAAAGACGTATTACTAAGCCTTAGAATGGCCAGACTTAATGTATTAAATTAGCGAGAATCAAGGTCAAGAATAAATCAAGGTCAAGACAAAGTCAGTCAGGATACCAGAAATCACAAGTCAAATACGAAGCCGAGGTTAAACACAGGAAATCACAAGGGAATCTCTAGGAGCACAAAATGAGGATTTAACAAGAAACCATGATACAGAAATAAATGGAGGCTAAAACAAGCCTTTAATAGGCTCAGAAGAGTTCCCATTGGTCCATGTCATATCTGCGACCCCAAACAGCATTGGGTCACCTAGATGATGTTTAAGGTCATGACATCATGGCACAATATTTTATTAGGAAGTTTGTGACAGTAAGACCAAGGAAGTTTGTGACAGTAAGACCAAGGAATGTAGCTGTGATGTGTAGCAAGAGGTTATTGAGCTTCACAACATAGGAAATGGCTATAACAAAATAGCAAAATCATTGAAAATGCCTATTTCCACCATCAGTGCAATAATTAAGAAGTTTTGGTCAACTGGAAATGTTACGAATCAACCTGGAAGATAATGAGTGTCTACACTGCTTCTACGCACTATGAAGAGGATGCTTCGAGTGGTCATAAAATCTTCAAGGATTACAGCTGAAGAACTGCAGAAGTTAGTTGTGTCATGTGGTCATAAAGTTTCCAAAACTACAGTCCAATGTCACCTACAAGTTGTTTGGGTTTCAAGAAAAAAAGCATCTACTTTCATCTAAAAACAAACTCAAGCATCTTCAGTTTGCCAGACACTACTGAAACTTCAAATGGGTTCTATGGTCAGATGAAACCAAAATATAACTTTTTGGCAATAAACACCAGAGGTGGGTCCGAAGCAGAGAGAGATGCAGACATATGGAAAAGTACCTCATGCCCACTGTTAAATATGGTGGTGGCTCTTTAATGTTTTTCTGTCAGAGGACCTGGACATTTTGCTAGGATACAAACACACACACACACACACACACACACACTCACACTTTTAATACACTAGATTGTCAGAAGAAAAAAAAGACCCATTGTAAAGCGCTACAGAATTTGTTGACGCTCTATAAATAATAATAATAATCTACTGAAATACAGGAAATGCTTAACAAGTTGGGCATATTTCACTTTGTTAAAAATATGTTCTCAAGGACATCACTGTTTCTCCTTCTCAAGATGCCCGCAGTATTTATGCTGCTGCCAGCTAGAAAGGTGTGTTAATGAAAAACTGCTGGTTAGGTGAACTTTGCTTTAATTCAGGTCTCAAAATGATAATCACATATCAAAGACAGAGGAGGAATACTAAGCCTTTTATGAGATACAAATGATTTTCAGAGAGCTTCTGTCTCAGCTGGCTGTCTGTGAAGCAAGGCTGCTATTACATCACATAGAAAAGACACTTCAAGTAAGCTGTGTCTTTTGATCTATAGTTAAAGGTTTATTTTAGTTTTACTTGGCATCTTGTTTGCAACAAATTACTGCTTATGATCTCAAGGTCCTAATTTGCATGAAGGTGGTAGAAGACAATTATATTCTCATTCAGAGCTCACAGCAGGGGGCGTATGTAAATAAAAAATAATATTCTTTTTCAGCCTGAAAGACTGGACAAACGAGGTGCTATCGGCAGCTATACAACGTCTGAGTTTCTTCAGTTCGACTACTTCGCAAAATGTTTATGGAGCTAAGATACTGTCCCTGCAGTCTTCATTTTAAATTCATTGTGTAGCTTGCTTTAAAGGGCATTACATGAGAGCTTGGAGCTCTGCCTTCAAGCCCTGTCATTCATAGACACAAGAACCACTGAAGGCACCCAGACCACGTGATTTCAACAAAGCCTTTTAGTTGTAACCATGTAATGTAAAACATTGCATTTTCGTAGTAATGGCAATATTTCCATTGCAGGGTTAAACACACCTCTAGAGGCTGTCTTCCTGACAGCCATTCGAGGTGCTTCGCTGTGAGAACTGCTGGATCAGTGCTGTGACTATTCAAACTGCATGTGCCTTTTAAAGAACATTTTAATTTAAATCAACTACAAACTGCAATTTGTATTAAAAATAAATATCCACACGCAACCACCTTTCTTTTATTAATACCAGAACTCGGTTCATAAAGAACTATGTAAACTCTCTGTATTTTTAAGAAGATCAGGCATGTCTGTATTCCGTACAGACATGTCTTGATAGTAGCACAAATTGTCCAACACTAAGCATTATACATATGTTTAATGATTTTTCATTCCGGCATTAGATTCCTAGATGGTTTATGCATTAAACTCTGGCAGCCATTGCACAATTACACCCAATGTAAATGAACCCTATAAATGTGAACATGAAAGCGTCCAGGTTTATAGATCTGTCTACACATGTCCACAACAAATTCTTCACAAATAATTTTACTACAACAATGCCTTGCCTCTATTTGGCTGTTATCACTTTTCCAAGGCTATTTCATATTAATTTTTTTTTAAAGTGAGGTGAGAGGGACCGTGGGAAGGGTCCCTCTACCCTTCATGGAGCTCTCCAGGCAGTGTCACACAAGGTACTGTAACACTGCTGTACTTTTGCGCATGCGTAAGAATTCAGTATTTAGGTCTATGGATAATTTTGCAAGACTGGGGGTTCCTCCATAGACACAGCCAATTACATGCAACCGTCACTGGTAGTGATGTCCCGAACGGTTCGCCAACGGTTCGCCACGAACGGTTCGCCGCGGACTCATCATTGAGTAAACTTTGACCCTGTACCTCACAGTTAGCAGACACATTCCAGCCAATCAGCAGCAGACCCTCCCTCCCAGACCCTCCCATCTCCTGGACAGCATCCATTTTGAAGCTGCATTCTTAGTGAGCTGTCCAGGAGGTGGGAGGGTCTGGGAGGGAGGGTATGCTGCTGATTGGCTGGAATGTGTCTGCTGACTGTGAGGTACAGGGTCAAAGTTTACTCAATGATGAGTCCGTGGCGAACCGTTCGTGGCGAACTGTTCGGGACATCACTAGTCACTGGTAATGGCTGGGGAATGACATTTAGACTCCAGTCTGAGTCAGGCAGAAGTCCCTACTTTGTCTCTGTCGATCTCTTGACTGGGTTGGAATTTCAGTGAAATTCCAACACCATCAAAATTAGTATTTCATAAAGATTCTATCTTCATGAAAAGATAATTTTCCATGGGAAGGGGGGGGCGACAGTGTTGAAAAGAGGGTGCTAAGCTGTAAAATGGAAGGGGTCACCAGTAAAATGTGATGCTGAATCCACTGGTACTCTCCCCTAATACATGAGTACTTTGCAAAATATTTTATAGGACTAAATTAGAATTGTAATTGGAATCTGCATACTACTCTGTTGCAGTTATAATGATAACCTGGTATTAAAAAGGTCCTCGAGCACCAGGACTTCATATCTTGCATTTGTTGCTAAGACCCCGGTCTCATTTTTCTTTACTTAATTACAGTGGCATCTGCTCCAAAAAATAACCACAGCTGTACACCCCTCCCATTCTTCAAACCTGTCAAGAGGTTTTTATCTGTGTGTTTTCTTGAATTTAAGTATCCATAGCTGTTGAATCTTTAAAAACATTTTCTTAATTGTTGTTTTTTGAGTTTAGATGGATACTCCATTGTGCTTTCCTTGTTTGGTTTGTACAATTATGGATATTTGTCTTCAATATCCTTTTGCCTTACTTCGGAGTCTAATTGTTATATATGAGCAATAATATTAATCTGCTTTCTCTTGTTCAGCATCTCTAAAACCATTTGATATCACTAATCCTTACTCAATTCCAAAGCACTCAGGTTTACTATTTCATTTGATTACTAGGCAGAGCCTTGAGGCAATATAAAGGCAGAAGGACCTTTCGAGCCTGTCTGATCCATATAAGCACACTTTTAATTAACTTTTACAAAGTAGTGCTCCTGGAATTCCCTGATGATGCTGAATTTGTTCCCAGAATATGATTTACCTACTGATGTACATCAGAAATGCTCCAAAACATTCCATGGGAAAACATAAAAGTTACAAAACCATAACTAGTTTACTAGAAGCCACTGCATTTTTGCACACTCAAACTAGCGTAATTTTATGGCTAGTGGGACTATACATCAATTCCAACTAATAATGTGCGTGTTTCTCAGAAGTAAAATAAACTATTCTAATGCTCCAATAGAGAGCAGTACATTTGACCTGAGTGAGAAAAATGGGTGAGAAAAATGTTTGGAGATCTGAATAAAATTATAGTGTGGTCCCCTGGAACCAAAGTTTAATTATTACTTGGAGAGAAGTAAATATTGAGTAAAGTTCTGGTGAACAACCACTATCCATTCCTTCAACCCCTCTGCATTAGGGTGGAGTATAATCCACATTAAATAAATATAGCGCCATCCCTTTTTCCTCCACACCTCAGCCTTAGGGGTGGAATGTAATACTAATGCTGGGTTAGTTGGTCCTCATGTTTCCCACATAAATTCTCAAGAATTGCAATACTCTGGTCTAAATACATATAGATCACAACCACCCCCAACCTAATGTAGAACCAAGGTATACTTAGTACCCTAGTCCAAAATAATAATCTACCCTTGCATCCTTTAGGGTTTCCAAGCACTGCAAAAGTTTCCCAGAGTGTCAAGATAACTTAGCTATAGCAGGAAAAACATACATTGGAAATAGTGTGCTATGCGCAAAAGTCAGAGCACAGGCAATATTTTTTTCTGACTTACTAGAGTATATTATCAATGTATAATAATAATAATAATAATAACATTATAATATAATAGATAGTAAAACACACACTCTGGTATTTTATCTACCTACTTTAGACATAAAGACTATTATTGGTTATCAGAATATTATGATTATACTGTCTGTGGTTATTCCGATTGAACATCCATCTGATCTCTCAAAGCCGATCTGTTGGGCTCAAAACAAGGTATTACATACTATAGGTTGATAGACGGTTGAAAAATCTACACATATTTTCTTTCAGTTTTGATAGTATAGCATATACAATAGCGTAAAAAAAAAAACCAGAATGCTGAGATTGCTTCACTTTTGTTTTTAAGCTTTGGGATTTTAGATGTTGTGCCTCCTGCATTAGTCAGTACATTTATGTCTTGAGTTTCAAAAATGTAATTTTGCCCTCTAGTTATAGAGCTTTATAATATGTTGCAGGTTTATGCGTTCAACAAAGTAATGCCTTCTTTATGACCGACACAATTTAATTACACATTTTATTATTTGCATGAATGAGCGTATTGGTGATTGATGGCAGAAATTGCTTAAAGAAATATATCAATATCAGGTTCCAAGCCTAACTTCCTTTTGCAATCCTTTAACCCTTTAAGTGTCATATAATAGTTAAAAGCTATAGCTTAGCATATAGGGTTCAACCTACTGCCAATCAAAAGGATTAAGGCTGAATTAACCTGTAATTCAATGCAATATAATAACAGTCCTTTAAAATCCACTGCACTTTTCAAGTTATAAGCTAGCAGTAGGCGTATAATGTGTACTTTATAAAGTGAATATTTTCTCTAGCTTAATGAAAAGGCCCCAGTCATTAGTTCTAATTTATACATTCTATATATGGTACAGGTGGAACTGCACCTGGAATACCTTATTGTTCTTATATAGGCATGTCATAAAGCACCGTCTTACTAGTTGTAAATGAGTTATGCTATCTATTGGTTTTTCACATTCCCAAGCTAAATAACATAATGGGTACAGTGAAGAAGCACAATTAAATTATCTGGAAAAAAAAATGCTTGCACTACGGTATCTTTCATCAGTAATAAATCTGGAATTTCCAGTCCCAAGAGAAGACATGCTTGCATGCACACAAATCTATAGCTAATGGTTGGAAATATTATTAAGAGTATGGGTGCACACAATATGGAACTATACACGCTTTAATCGTGGCCACCTGTTTGGAGTAAATGCAGTTGATGGATCCTGTGGATAATCAATGTGTGAGTTAGGATCAAATATGGAGATAAATAGACACCAAGAAAAACTTTACCACGTACAAAAGGCCTAAAAACACATGTTTATACAGCCAATCCATAAAAGAGACCTCCATTGAAATGCATTCATTGTCTACAATTCTTACCCACAAACCTTTGCTTTATTGTTAATATTGTAACAGTAAAGTTATTTGATTTAATTGAGCTAGAACGATAGAATGTCCTCAAATAACCTGTAAAATTGTGTATAATGTATGTGAGGCATAACCTAGAACATGACAATCTTTGGCCTTGTAATAATGGTTCATTAGGTGAATAAATGGTTATTAAGATTTGACACAAGTTTCCTTGATATATTGCTTTTAAAATGTATGTAGCTTGATACCAAAGGAAAATAAACAAACAAACAATTAAACTGCTCTCTAAATAAATAAAAATAATTCCAAGAACATCATATCACTATGTTTTTGTTCAGATTGACTTTTCCCGTGTCACGTTCTTGACCAAAAATGTTGCCATTTGGTTGTCCATAAAACAAATTTAGAAAGGCCGAATTTGGTGGACGCAAGTCTTTTATTTTTTTTTTTAGCTTATGTAACTATTAAGTCCTGGTGTTTTAATTTATTTTATACCAGATAAATACTTCAACCTGGTGCTGAATAACTCAAAATAAATCAATGAATTTACTTCATCTTCAGAGTAACATCTTCTCAATGTGTGAAAGACAATCCACAACTCAAGATGTAAGGGGGGGGACAGAAAAACTTCCAAGTTTACCGCTACAAGCAAGGTGGCAAGGTTATGCTCACAGTATCAAACTGTAAAGAGACATGTCATTATCTCTCTGGAGGTTTGTTGTATCATATTGATCCCATGATACGTTAGAAACATCTCAAGACTAGAATAGGAAGAAAGCATAGTTTGAAGACGTATAAACAATTTATTCTGGTTCATTTCCAATTTAAAAGGTACTAAAAACACAGCCAAATTGCTTCTGTTTTATGGTCTTTCAGCCCCCTTCTTTTCTCCACATTATGTATTTTCTTACCCTTCTGCCTTTGGAACCATATCCCTATGGTTCTTCCATGACTTCTTATTTTCTCTTTGGTTTCTGTTCAATATCACATTTGTCGCTGTTCTCCCCTGCTTCCTTTATAGAAAGTGCACCTGATTGAGCTCACCCATCTCTAATCATACAGTATATTCATTTTATTTGGTGTTTTAATTGTGTTCCTCTACCCTAAATTTCAAATTGCCTTTCAAATTGTGTTAGATTCTGCCACATTACAAGCTTATTATTTGGTTCATGACCCGTTTTCTTAGTGCAGTAACCTATACTATTGTATTTCTCAGTTTAAAGAAAAAAAACCTATTCACAAAAAATTCTGTAAAACAATGCAATGGTATGACAAACTCTGCATGATATGCATATAAAACAGAACAGCCACCATCGGCTCTAGTGCCTCCTACTCCAACGGGTACCTGTATGTAGACTTCTAAAGTTCTATTAGTTCTTTTTTTGGCTGATATTAAGGATGTCAAGTTTGCAGCTTTTTTTTGGCAGTGAACATCTGCTACAGATACAGCAACACCTGAATGCCTCCATACCTGTCTTTTAACAAATCAGAAGTAAAAGACAACTTGAAAAAAAATTATATTAATGAACTCCAAATTAGTGGTACCTAGATATCTAGACTTAAAAAGTTACTTAGATTGAAACCTAGTTTGAATTTTACTGTGGACCCTAAGCTGGGTGTTATAAAATGTGGCCTTTATTTTGATAGTCCGTTAGATTTCCTTAAAGACGTAAAAGAAGTAATATGACATCTGTCCTAAACCTCATCTCATGTTTCTAGCTCTACTAAGTAAAACAAAAATTACACTTCTTATCCAGTAATCTGGTGAGCAACGGGCTTGACCTAGGACCCTTTAGTTTGTATCAAAGCTGTCGATAGTTTGACACAGAATGTGGGGAGTCGAACCTGAAGACTCCTAACACAAAACTGCAACAATTGGAAGTAGTGGTTATGGTCACTAGAGTGCTCCATTATAAAGCTGTATTTTAGGGATATCATGTTTCTTTAAATTCACTCTTGGTGTAAGCACACCCTTATGACTTCACATTTATACATTTGCCAAATACATTTCTGTGACCTGTGGTGAAAAGATGTTTGACAGACGCATGTCTCACAAACATATTCCCTGCGTGGTTTCGTTCTTCTTCCTCAATTTCTCCAGCTGAACTAACAAAATTAGGATTCTTCCTCATAACATCAGTAAAAACATGTTGAAGAAATTGCCTAAATCCAAACAAAGTGGAATGATTTTGCAGTGTTTGCATACATTCAAGACAGATGGACAATAACAGCGTAAGCTTTGCCAAGCAAATTCTAAATCAACTGCCTTAGACATGCATTGTTTTAATTAAAGTGTGCATGTCTAAAGGACAGATTGTGTCTTGTTTGCCATAAAGGAAAATATTCATAAAACAATAAACGCATGTTTAGTCTGGTGTACGATATAATTCATCTATGAAATTGCCGCTGAACACAAGTATAAGAAAAATCTCAAAAACAACAAAAAACAAATTAGGTTTCAAGGTCAATCTCTTTCTTACTAATAGGTCATTGTGTACAGGGCGAAGATGGCAATGCAATACAGGAGCACACGGAAGATCTTTTTGTAATCTATTGAGCAACCTTTGGCACTCCAGATGATGCCAGCTACATCTCCCATAATGCTTTTACAACCATAATGCTGGCAAAGCATCATGTGAGATGTAGTCCAGAACATCTGGAGTGCGGGAGGTTTCCTACCCTTGATGTACATAATGCCCAGGCCCTGTTTGCCATAACCTACATTTCAACTAGGAAGTTACTAAGATATCTATCGTCTGTCTTTGATTAAAGTAAGCAAAGCATTGTGCACATGCTCATTTATCCCATTGAATTTTAGGAAGAGAAAATGTGCAAGTACAGAAGTGAATATATGGCTTTAAACTCATTACCACACACTAAAAAGGCTGATAACTTAGATTAGAGAAGTAGAAAAGGTAAGAATTTCTTTTTAGCGTTTGACGATTTATTTATATTAATAAGTACAAATTCAACAAAGAATATTTTTCTTTTTCTCGCTTTTTGTATATGTACAACATTTATGTCAATGTTTTACTTGTACCCGTGCTAGATTATTATATTTTATATATTTATTAATGGTCAGACAGGGCCAGATTAAGAGCCCAGTGGGCCTAGTGCTGGCAATTATGATGGGCCTAATTACAAAATCTTATCGACCAAAAACACTAAAACAGTCCTACCTCCCTAGCGTCATGTATCTGATGGAGATGGTCTTGGAGGGAAACTCATAGGGTGCAGCTATGAGAAAACACATACCCTATGCTAATCTCATGATTTCAACTTTCAAGTAAATCCATACCCCCTAACAGCAATGTCCAGTGAAGCAGGAAGTCTATTGACGGGGTAAAAGGGTGAGCCACTGATGCGAATCATGTAACCAGAACTGCCTTAAGAGGCGAACATACCCAACAAGGGGGCATGTCTGCCTAAAGAATTTGAAGGACAGCCTGGCATGAAGGTATGAAGCCTGGCATGAAGTATGCAAGGGCATACTATGCAGACAGCATCCTGAGCTTGCCATAAATGTGTCTAATGATGCACTTGCTTCACTCTTTCTAAGGACTGTCCCCTAGCAGTCACATGTACACTTGTCTCCTTATCTTCTTACTAGCAGGCAGAAGCTCCTGGTATATAGTCTGGGATAGAGAAAATGTGTATGTAGTGTAGAAGAAAGGGAACATGGCACAGTGTTGAAAAGACCAAAGTCAGCATTACCTAAACTAATTTCATTGTCAGCCAGTCTACACAAGTTTTGTTCCTCTACATCCCTCTTACGTTTCCATACTTAAGAAAGAGTATGTGAAAAGTAGTTAGGGGTATTGAAAAAACAATACTGGCCTTTCCAATGTCACACAGTGTCCCCTAGTGTCTGTGTCCCCATGTCTCCCAGTGTCCCTTAGTGTCTGTGTCCCCATGTCTCCCAGTGTCCCCATGTCACTAGGACACTAGGGGACACAGACATTGGGACACTATGAGACATGGGGACACTGAGAAAGTAGGGGACAATGGGAGACCTGGGTACACTGGGGGAGACATGGGACACTGGGTGATTTTGAGACATGAGGGGACACTGGGAGACATTGGGCACTGAGACACTGTGAAACATAGGGGACACTGGGAGACACAGGGAACACTGTGATACATAGGAAACACGGGCAACTTGATAAAGACCTGGGTACAGGTCAAATTGTTGTGGTGTCCAATAAACCTGCTTAAATCTATCACAGTGAGTGCCTGAGATTTCTTCTTTTATACTGGGGGACACAGACACGTAGGGGCACTGAGAGACATGGGGACACTGGGAGACTAGGGGACACTGAGACACTATGGACACTGAGAGACACCAGGGACACTGGGAGACATGCGGCATTGAGACACTGTGATACATATGGGACACTGGAGACTTGATAAAGACCTGGGTACAGGTTGAAACATTGTGGTGTCCAATAAACCTGCTTAAATCTATCACAGTAAGTGCATGAGATTTTTTATTTTATACTAGGGCACACTGAGACATTGGGAGACATGGGGACACTGAGACACTGGGAGACTAGGAAACACAGAGACATGGGGACACAGACACTAGGGACACTTGCTGGGAGACATGGGGACACTGGGAGTGTCCCATGTCTCCCAGGTCTCAAAGTCGCCCAGTATCCCCATGTCTCCCTGTGTCCCCATGTCTTAGTGTCCACTAGTGTCTCAGTGTCTCCATGTCTCCCAGTGTCCATTAAAGCCTCAGTGTTCCCATGTCTCCCAGTGGGAGACATGGGGACACTGAGAGACATGGGGACACTGACAGACATGGGGACACAGAGATATGGGGACACAGAGATATGGGGACACAGAGACATGGGGACATGGAGACATGGGGACACGGAGACACAGAGACAAGGGGACATGGAGACTAGGGACACAGACACTAGGGACACTAAGAAACACCAGGGACACTGGGAGACATGAGGACACTGAAACACTAGAGACACTGGCTGGGAGACATCGAGACACTGAGATACTAGGGGCCACTGGTAGACATGGGGCACTGTGTCCTTAGTGTCTCTGTGTCCCCATGTCCCCCAGTGTCTCCGTGTCCCCATGTCTCCCTGTCTCAGTGTCCCCATGACTTTTACCGTCCCCATGTCTTACAGTTTCCCCTAGTGTCTCAGTGTTCCCAGGTCTCCCAGTGCCCACTTGTGTCTCAGTGATCCTATGTCTCACAGTGTACCCTAGTTACATAGTTACATAGCTGAAAAGAGACTTGCGTCCATCAAGTTCAGCCTTTCTCACGAATGTTGTTGCTGTTGATCCAAAAGAGGGCAAAAAAACCTCGTCTGAAGCGCTTCCAATTTTGCCACAAACTAGGAAAAAATTCCTTCTTGACCCCAAAATAGCAGTCAGATGTCTCCTTGGATCAAGCAGCTATTACCCCACTAATTAGAAATTATATCCCTGTATGTTATGTTTTTGTAAGTATTTATCCAATTTCAGTTTAAACATCTGTATGGACTCTGACAAAACCACCTCTTCAGGCAGAGAATTCCATATCCTTATTGTTCTTACTGTAAAAAAACCTTTTCTAGTGTCTCGGTGTCCCCAGGTCTCTGTGTCCCCAAGTGCCCCTATGTCTCCCAGTTTCCCCTAGTGCTCAGTGTCTCCATTTCTCACAGTGTCACCATGTCTCAGTGTCCCCAGGTCTCCCCGTGTCTGTGTCCCCATGTCGCCCTGCAGCCTTTCCCTCCATCCATCACTTACCTGAGCTGTAGGCTGTCTCTACAGGTTTGGAGCTGTTGTCTGGACTCTTTGTGCAGAGCTGCTCCCCTGCGGATCAGTGAGTAGAGAGGGACAGGGAGGGAGATATGCTGTAACTTCCTATCCCTGCCTCTCTCCACACACACAGCGATCTCTACTGGCCGGCGCTGGTATTGCAGAATAATATCTGCTTAGACAGGGAGACTGACATTTGTATTGCCGGTATTACTGCAATACTGGCACCGGCTAGGCAGCCTCAAATACCGGAGAAATACCGGCCAGGTGGCAACCCTAAGAGTCGTGTGTAAAAATAAAAATAAAAAAGTAAAAAAAAAATATTATTATTTTATTTTATTTTTTTAATCAATGAGCCTATTAAATGGGCATGGGCCTGGAGCTGCAGTTTCATCAGCCAATATGTTAATCCGGCCCTGCAGTCAGAACCCTCTATAGCACTGTGCACAACAGGCCTAAAGCAGAGATTAAAGGATGCAGAAATCAAAGAAAGAAACATATATACATAATTACTTTTGAGTAATAAAACATAATAAAAAAATTATATAATATTACAACATAAAAAAATGTGTGTACAAAAACTAATAATAATGGATACAAAACAAGTGCAGAGGAAATGGGCCTTAGGCACATTCTCTGCAATTACCTTTTTTGTAAAGACAGTAATGTGTGTGTGGGGGGGGAGGGATATTGATTTTTGTAGTTAGTGCAATGGTAGAGGTGTTAATTCACCTCGGAGGGAGGGGAGGGCACAAGAGGGAGAGGGAAGTATGTGATACATTTTTCTTTTTTTCCTGTTTTGTCTCATTTTTTTGTGTTCATTTTATAGTCTAGATGTAATTAGGGTAAGGAAAACATTAATATGACATATTTTCTGGTATGGGCTTTATAGTTCATCATCTTATATTGCTCGGTTTGACCATCTTTAAGCATTCTAGGTTTCTTAGATATTTCCTCCATTAGTTGGTCAGACCTTTTTATTATAATTTATAATTAATTTTTTTTATCTGGCTAGTATTACTCTTTCAGTTACTGGCTGCTTTGTGGTTTCTGATATTGTGCTAATAATCACAGCTGGGTACAGGTAAGTTGCCAGATCGTGACCATTTTGGCTTTAAGGAGCATTGCTCAGCATCCCTGAAACAGAGTCTCCAGCCTTAAATCAAGCAATGATGCAACAAGGGCCCAAGGTAGAAAGGATAATTTATTTCAGTATAAAAATACTTTGCAACAAAGGAATACCCAAATACATGTGCCTTGACCACCAGCAACTAATGCGGTTCGTGCAGAGACTTGTACTTAATGTTAGAAAAACAGGTCATGGAGAATTCTCCCTTTTAAAAGAGTGTTACAAGGCTAATGAAGGGAACCTCAATTACCAAAATGGAAAAAGGGTCAACGAGAGCCTAGAGTCCCTTTAGGAACTTTTCGGCCAAAATTTTGACAGCCTACCTTACAATCCCTCTGTCCTTGTATTTCTGAAATGTACATTGTATTTTTAAAAATTTTTTATTTGGGTTGGGAAAAGTTAATTTTAATGATAAAATGCCACAATACCCCCCAAACTAAGACAGATTCTAGATGACTTGATGGACACGACAGAGTAGGGATGTTTTTTTAATACGTCATTAAGTAGCATGTCTGTCTCTGTAGTTTTACTTGGACAGGTTGATAAGATACAAGGTGGCACCTTGGGTTAAATTATTGCCTTAAACAGTGAACAGGATCTGACAACCTTGAGATCCAGTCAATTGACACTTGTTGTTTATTTTTTAGTGTTGAGTATCAATTCCACAGAAGATGTGGGTTATAACAGACAATGACTCTGCAGCATAGTTAGGTTATGCCAGAGATTAGATCATATTTGGCATGGATGCAGTAGTTATCTAACAGAGTAAAGACTTTTGAAATGTCTGCATATATAACAAGGCAATGCTTTATGTTAATTATTTTCCAAAATGCTGATGAAAATAGCAGAGTCTAATATTTTGAGGCTCAACTTTAAGGCAAAAACATATTTCATTTGTAAAAAATAAATAAATAAATCTGCTGATTTTTGTATGCAAATATAATTGGAGGGACCTGTTATTACTTTTGCTCCAGGGTCCCAACTGCTCTCTATCCACTCATGCCACTATCCACTCATGCCTGTGCAAATTAGATTCAGATTTTGCACATTTGCCAAATATATATATATATATATATATATATATATATATATATTACATTAAAGGGACACTATAGTCACCCAGACCACTTCAGCTCAATGAAGTTGTCTGGGTGCCAAGTCCCTCAGGTTTTAACCCTTCAGATGCAAACAGCAGTTTCAAAGAACATACTTGAAAACGAGAGAAATCTCAATGTATCTTTCCTGGTAAAATATTTTATAAATAAATAAAATTTGGGGTTAGGCCGGCCTCTAATGGCTGTCTCCTGGACTGCCACTAGAGGTTCATCTGCAACGCTGGAGGCATATTATACCTCCATCGTGCAGAGTGTCCATAGAAAAGCATTGAGAAATGCTTTCCTATTGACAGCTTGAATGTGCCTCAGATGTCGGCAGGGTAGGAGAGGTCACCAGCGCGGAGGGAGCACAGCGATTAAGGTAAGCTGCTGAAGGGGTTTTAACCCCTTCAACGCCACGGGACACCCTCAGGGCACTATAGTGTCAGGAAAACTGCTTTATTTTCCTGACACCATACTGATGCTTTAAATAAGCCAAATTCTCTTTGCAAGATATATGTTCATTACATGTCATTCCTAAAACATATGGTAATATGTCTTGGCACAATAATTATGGGTTTAAAATATAAGTTAAGTTTTTCTTTACACGTAAATAAAATCTCTTCTATTTGGGGTCATATGTGTAGACCAGGGGTACCTAAAAGGTAGATCTTCATGTTTTGAAACTACAGTTTCCATGATGCTTTGTCATTCTAATGGCATTCTATATGCATGCAAAGTATCATGGGAGGTGATATACCTTTTGGGCACTACTGGTCTAGACTCCAAGGTTAACTAATTTGGAGTGTAATTTACTATAGAGGATAAAAGGTTTGTAACTATTATACACACACACATACAAACACCTTTTCTCTTCCTTCTAAACGTCAACATAAAAAGGTGCATATTTTAAGATACAAAAAAAAAAAAAAGTGAAAAAAATTCAGATTTCATTAATTGCACCAAACAGTTAGTGAAAATTAGACAGAAAGTGTTGACAACAGATTGATAAATCTCCCAATATGTGTACATGGGATTTTTTAATATTGTATTGTGTGTATGATAGAAAATGTATGCAACAATGTTCTTTATTACCACCAACAATGTATAATTTCTAGTGACCTAAATATAAACTCATAAAAATAATAAATTACAATAGCAAGAATGTAAAACAAAGGAGTAAAAAAAATATGCAGGACTCTAACTTTTTTTCAATAAATATTTTTTTATTTACTCTTTATATTTCTTTAAGTTTTGAAATTAAATTTCAGTAGCAATGTCACGTTCCTGCTTGCATCAGAAGAATTTAAATATATGCATTCGGATTATAAATTTAGATAGCAGATCAAATGCTGCAGGTTTAATTATTAATTTAGAGCAGGCTTTTTGTTTAAGGGAATCTCAGTATCTCCAATGGCCTGTATCTATGGGAAACTCTTTGGAGTGTGCATGGTTAAGGAAAAGGGAGGGGGAGGTTAAGGTGATTAACTGGTGCTAACAAGTTTAGGATGTGAAAGAAGTATTTTGTTGGACCTTCATCAAAGAGAGGATAGAATGTTTCTTGGGAATGGGGAGGAAGAGCAGTGGTAGCTATGCATTTAGCAGATGATGTTTCTCTCCTTACCAACCGCTCATCTCGCCAGCCTAGCTATGCCCTGCTTTTGCTTCTTACAAGCCCTGCCCCATTACTTGCAGGCACCAGACGTTAAAAAAAAAACCCATAAAAAACCACACAGTTAAGAATACAGCCTGGCAGCTGATCTGAAAAGTGATCACAGGAGAGAGAGGGAGACTTCGCTACCCTTCCTGTTGATCTCAGCACTAAGGACACTGACTGCATAATTAAACTGGTGCAGTTTACCCCTTCTGACACTTCAGCAAGCCTAATCTAGTTTTGCATTGAAGAAGAGCACCAGACACTTCTGTAGCAGCTAATTACAGAGTTGTTTATTGTATTAACCCTTTGAAGTCCGCTAAAAGGTTGGAGTACCATTAAAAGCAAATAAAGACGATCAGAAAAAAACATTTAAAAAAAGAAATCCCATCAATCACAAAGTTCAAAAAATATCTAAATGTGAAGTTTTTTGGCTTACGATTCTGGTCGGAACAGATAAATACTATACTAATTGTTTACGTGCTAATAGACAAATTCAGGTGCATACACTAAGCCCTGTAATGGACTACATTCAAAACAACAAGCATGGTTTGTCAGCCACTATAATGAATCTGTGCTTATAACAGTATTGTTACGGTATATTTTATAATGGTGAATATTTTAATGTTGCCTTCATGATTAGGCCGATATTAGGGTTAGGGGGAATTTAAGGTGAGGGTTAGGTGGCATTTGGGGTTTGAGTGTACGTCAGGTTACTAATAATGTTAAGCGCAACATAATATTGAGGGAAGATATACCAATAGCATTTATTTATTTAGTTTTCAATATTTCTGACGGGTTCAGAAATATAAATGTAAACAAGCAAATGGGGATTTTTTTAGCATATATTAGATGCAAAAATAAAATACAATTATAAATAGAAACGGTCATATGTGATTTTTATGTTTTTTGGGTTTTTTTTTGGATATGCTTATTCCCAAAATAGCATCAGGATTTAAACTTTATAACATGGTGATGGATCACCTGTAGAGGGGTTATTTTCTTCGCCAAATGAGTTTCAGAAAGGAAATACAGGGGATATTAAGCTATTTATTTAGTTGTTTTTGCAACTCAATATAAAACAAAATCAAGACTGTTACACTTTGCTGGCAGTGAAAGTGTTAATGAATAGCACCCAGAGAGTTCTACCTCGTCGTCCACATGGACAATCCGGAATTAACAATTCTGCATTATCGATGTCAACTTTTCCATTCTGAATGGCAGTGACTGGCTGATAGTGCTAGTAGTGGTTTACCTGTAGTGGTATGTGGATTATAGTATTCTCTGTCTTGTTTGTGAAAGAATTGTAATTAATTGGACCAGCATTACAGTAAAACAGAATGTTTTCACAATTTGTAGATCGTTACTTAACTGGCAAGACATTGAGTACAAGGAGGATACACTGTTGCAGTAATAGATGATAAAACAGCTCTCCAGTGTTGGTCTTTCCTTCTGGGAGACACACCTTCTATATTATGTAGAGAGATCTCTCAAATCACAATAGACTAGCTTCAAGGTGTGCTACTGAACTCTGAGACCTACAAATAAAACTCTCTCTAACATTATTTATTTATAAACAAAGCTCTAACGTCATTACACACTGTGTAAGTCAATCAAGATGACAGACTCAGCCACTCACTTATACATCTAGAAGGTAACTAACTAGAACTCTTAAAGGAATACTCTAGTGTCAGGAATACAAACATATTTAGGTGACCGGCCCTTCTGATTGCAGTAAATTAGCACTTGCTCACAGAGATGCACTGAAGTAATGCATCTCTATAGGGGAACATTCAGCGCCTCCATGCAGAGCGTGGAGACACTGAAGGTCAGTGCTGCCTACTGTGCAGGAAGGATTGAATGAGGAAGCACCTCTAGTGGCAGTCAGAATCACTACATTAAGCTGTAGTGGTTCTGGTAGTAATAGTGTCCCTTTAAGTATGGTTAACCGTGACATTGAATGACAGCAGTGGAGAAGCACTAAGAATGTGTTTATATACTACAGTATTTGAAAAGGAGAGGGAACATTTCATGTTAAAAATATTAAGATTAGTGATGTCCCGAACGGTTCGCCGCGGACGGGGAACATTTGCGGTAAACTTTGACCCTGTACCTCACAGTCAGCAGACACATTCCAGCCAATCAGCAGCAGACCCTCCCTCCCAGATCCTACCACCTCCTGGACAGCTCACTAAGAATGCAGCTTCACAATGAATGTAAAATGGATGCTGTCCAGGAGGTGGGAGGGTCTGGGACGGAGGGTCTGCTGCTGATTGGCTGGAATGTGTCTGCTGACTGTGAGGTACAGGGTCAAAGTTTACCGCATATGTTCGCCGTCTGCGGCGAACCGTTCGGCGAACCATTCGGGACAATCACTAATTAAGATAGCTCTAAACACTGCACTGTGTCTCCCTTTGACAGTTTCCTTAGACCCCAGTCAGTAGGGTTCCAAAAAAGATCTGGTGGTCTTGATGAAGGTTGATGATTTTTATGCACTCACATTGTTATGCACTACGACCAATGAGATAGGATTATGCACATTGATACCTTATTACCTGACACACAATAGGTGTTAGCTAGTCGTGTATGAGTTGAAGTTTCACCTGACACACAAACCAGGAGATCAATCTCCGTGTCAGTATTCTCCACTCCCCTCTAACAATCATAATAATTATTGTCATGATTTATATAGCGCCAACACATTTCACAGCGATTTACAAATATAAAATGGGGATATTTACAACAAGTAATTCATTTCATGTTTTGCGGTTTTACATTAGGACATTGGATATTAGGTTAAGTCACAACACGGTGTCATTTTGTGTCTATTCATTCCTTATTTAAAATGCGTCAGCTGCTTGTAAGAACAACATTTTGTCACACATGAAGTCTTTGCACTTTGCTTGAAGATGCTTGAAAAAGACTTTTAGCATTCACCATTGTGGGTAGTTTCTTTAATTTTTATTTGGTTAGTTTAAATTTGAGTGGGTTGATACTCAAACGTTAGCCTTTATAATAATGTGGTTTGAAGAAATGCATCAGGCAGCTTATTTCCCATGTGTTTATTACTTTTTGCTTGTTACATTTTATATAGTGAATTTTTGTATCTCTCTTCAACCAAAAAAAAATAAAATAAAGGATTTACTTATTTGTTGTTATATGTGAGCAAAAATTGTTTGGTCGCTTTTACTTAACAGCGGTTTTGTAGGATCCATTGGCAGGCTCCAGTGTGTTCTGTCCAACCTTTGCTACCCTTATATTGTTGCAACAATAAATTAGTATGCAGGAGCAGTTGTTTGAGTATGCAAAGGTATGCTGAAAGTATGTTCCACTGCAGTGCTTTATTCTCTGTGACAGCATTAACTTCCAAATCAAATTATAAGTCAACTAAAAAAAAAAAGTGAGAACTTTTTTTTTATGCTCAGCTATTTCATTAACAAAGTCTGTCCTGTGAGTCTCACTCCAGAACAACTACAAAAGCAGGTTTCCTCTCACCTCTTACTGCAGTTTACATGTCACTAATGTCTTTTACATAGCTCTGTCCTGACATGACAGCAGGAATCTCTGATTTCAGTGGTCTTTCTTGCTAATGGGGACTGCTTTTTATTATTGTTCCACCAAGCGTCAAATAGAAATTGTTTAACTGATATTTGTTCATTTTTTAATGCTTTTTACAGGCAGAAGAATTTAAAATATATATTTGTGTTTTAAAGAAAAAAGATAGCTTGAAAACACCTAGTTTGAAAAAGTCAAAAATACCTGTGATTTTTTTTTTGTTTGCCTTTTGTCACCATAGATCTGCTATTCTTTCCAGGAGGAATTAGCAGAGATCTCAAAGCCAATCTCTGGTTTCTTATAACTTTATGTGGGAGAACTGGAGAGCACGTGTATAATATTGAACAAGACTGTTCAATGGTTTTAACGTTAATATAGGAAAGTACAGGACAAAGTGAGTTTAAGGAAACAAAAGGTAAGTAAACGGAAGGCCAAAAACCAGAATCAGTAGAAATAACGCATTTTCATGTAACCAAAAAGGAAACCAAGACAGGGCTCTGGAAAAAAATATATAGTTTGAGTTTAAATAGCCTAAGATTGGCTCTGACTGGCCCATAGCGGTCATGTGAGGTCGAAACATACGTGCGTGATGTCGATGTGACGGCGCACATACATTCGGGAGTTTAAAATCTGGCATGACTTCAAGACCTGTGGAGTTGTAAAAGGCTCTACCGCACTGCGGAAGGCGTCTATAATGCTTTCAGACGTGACTGCTGCTACACAGATACCCAGTGGTGTGCCCATGAACACCATGGAAATGTGACTCAATTAAGCGTGCCTGCTGGATCCAGAACCACGGCTTTGGATGCTAAATCTCCGACCTCATAGATATGTGCAAAAGAAAAAGTGCACTCATAGGACTTTTAATTATGCTTAGTGATCTGCTTTTATTCCAAAAACCTGGAGACAAATCCTATATTTGGAGAGAAATATCAACCATGTAAATTTTAGCATTAAAACCAGATCACTCCACATCATTACAAGTTCTGTGAGTGATGAATGTGTAAAAGTATAAAAGTGGTTGGAGTATCTGCATTTCAGATGGGAATGATTACCCCAAGGCTATAATGTGTTCTAAGCCTGTATATAATAAAGCATGGTTATTGCAACAAATACACTTGGAGGAAAGAAAAGTCAAAACAGTGCAAAATGTAAATAATAAAAAAAGCAAAAAAAACCCAAACTTTCTTGCTTTATAGTTAAAATTGCGGCTGGGAACAGCAGTAGAGTTAAAGACGCCACCACAATAACACTAACGCGTTTTGTGCCTCACAGGCACATCAACGGAGACCAACTACGAAATAGTGTGTGAATGTGCTCTTCATGTGTGTGTGCAAAGTTACATATACATACACACAAATATATATATATCCTGACGAAAGTTCTGAACTGGAACTGAAACACTGATACTTTGTGGCAGTTGCTGAATAAAAGCTAAGTCATTTTTTTCATGATACTTATGAAGTCCTTGGAGTGCTATATTGACCGTATTTCTATTATTATTGCCAACAAACACCGGGCTTAAATATATTGTTACTGGAGTGCAAGCATTGGACATTATATATAAATATATATATATATAGTGGAGAGGGAAAAGTTTAGGTAAAGATACTTTCTCATATAAAAGTATCAGCGAGAGTGTTGGCTTACATAAGTGTGTAGTTTGCAACTCCCCAAACAAAATCTAAGTAATACCTTTAAAAAGGAAGAAATACTAGTACAAAGGCTGCAATACGTTCTATTGTATTTCCATAGCTAGTGGCTATAATGTAAAACCAAGGAAATTATCTTTTTTGTCTCCCATAAAAATGGTTTAAAAAGAGACTGTGGGTATTTCTTGTATCGTAGTTGCTTTTAGTTGTTAATTTGCTTGCCAAATGAACCCAAATGACCTTACAATCTAACTCCTTGTCAAATTAGATCACGTTTTTTTAATTTGACAGGATGCATATTTTCTGATGTAATGAAGACGTCCTAAAGGAACTGTACGAAATAGGGGAAATAAACAGATTCCAGATTGTCTTAACTGTATGCGTTTAATGTGGGAGAAACTGTCAGCGCTGCTAATATACGAAGGAGAAATAGCAGCATATTTGCTTTATCAGCTTTTTATATGATTACATTTTAGTGTTTATTCAGAACAATAGCTGTAGAACAAGAATGGGAAATAACCATTCACAATTTTCCACAAAAAAAGTGATCATTGCTGACACCCCAGGCACACACTTAGACATTTCATCACCACAACAAAAGACACAATAACAAACAAAACAAGCAAGCATGGTTGCCTCATAGGCAAGTGTGAGATTGACAGACTATACTTGCAGACCCTATTAAACTACTTAGGTAAGAATAGATGTTGCATCCAATGCCAAAAGATAAACAATGCAACAACAAATTGTGCATAATACAACATATAGCGCATATGCTGGAACCCAAGGACTTTCAAAAACATATCTCTGGTAATTGCGCAGCTAAATAACAACCATACTTTGTACATAAACGTGCCATGCAAGGTTCTCTCATCCCTACAGGCCGTTCAGAGGAGACAGCACACATCATTACAAGAATACAGATGATTGATCACATCTCAGATGAACTAAACAGAAGTAAACTTTCATTTTAGGTTTTTTTTCCTTCATTTTATTTATCTGTTTTACTGTTTTGGCATGTTTTGGCATCATCCACTATGCACTCATCGCTGGCATGTCTTCACACTGGCCATGTCCTCTTCTATCTTATATTTATACATAAAAACAACAATAGGTGGTGTATGGCATATTATATATAACTATTGTTTTTATGGTTTGAAAATACACCCCATATTGTCGTTGTTATGTTTTGACCTAACACCCCCTATTGTCGTTTTTACATTTTGCTTGTACTTGGGTACTGTAGGTCCAGGTCACTCTTGAAGTTACACTTCTATTATATTAATTAGCTGGCATAGGTTATTCAAAATCAAATAGAAATACATAGCCGGTAATCTGAAAAAAAATAAATACTAATTTAACTGCTGTCAGTAACCCTTGCCCTCCTTTCCACCCCACTCCCCGCCACCACCCCCATTAGATAATTCCTGATTCGAAAGGCTTGATAATGTCAAGGAAAATTTCTACCTTTATGCTTTATTATGCAGAATAAGTAAAATAGAAAAAAACAACTAATATTTCTAATACAGTGTCGGACAAATGTCACTACCCGGAAGCAAGGCCACATTACTCAGTGGGCAATATAAGTGTTTGTCAAAAGTCTGTATTAAAAATGATCCCTCAACATTAGGTTATTTCAAAGGGTCATTCAACTTGATATTACATTAATAAAATATTTGCATGGTTTTCAGTGTTAAGGGGATAAAGACCAGCTTTGTAAAATAGATCAAACCCTAAATACCTTATATTAGTCAGAGGAAGATTAACTGTAAGGTGAACCCAGATGGCTGCCTTGAGTCTATAGGTCAGGCAGGAGCCCCAGAGCCATGAATATGAAAAGGCCCCATTAAAGGGACACAATAGTCACCAGAAGAACTACAGTATAGTTCCCTTCAGGCTTTTTTCATGTAAAGACTGCCTTTTCAGAGAAAAGGCAGTGTTTACATTGCCTCTAAGGACACCTCCAAGTGGCCACTCCTTAGATGGCCACTGGAGGTTCTTCCTGGGTCAGTACTACAGAAAAAGCAGCACTGACGTTCAGCATCCCCACGCTCTGCATGGAGACGCTGAATTTTCCTCATAGAGATGCATTTTAAAAACTTTTATAGGAGGGGCAAGCCACCTAAATTGTGGGTTAAACACTATAGCGTCAGGAATACATGTTTGTGTTCCTGACCCTATAGTGTTCCTTTAACCCTTTCAATGTGAAGAATGAAGGGTGGGGCAAAGTGTTAACCTACCTAGGGACCCTTGGGATATTAATCCATCTCTGCTATTAGTGCATTTTTGTTTTTTAGTTATATTGAAAAAAAAACAAGAGGCTAGCATACATCAGAATTATGTAAAACTCTTACTTTACTCAATAGGATAAAAAGGAACCCGTGTATTTCTATACTACATAGCATGATAGCTACTTCAAACTAAAAGCTGGACACAAAACTGGATCACATCCAAACCACTGTCTTAGATCATTATAATACTTTACTCTTGTGTTCACATTATAGTGATTAATGTCCACTAACCATATGTTTGTTGGCCAATGTACAAATGTAGAAACTCTGCTCGTGCCTTTAGTCACTTATGGAATAGAACATGCAAAATCTGTTTATTTTTTTGATTTTTTTGAGTGGGGGGGGGGCAGGTTAGTGGGGACTGAAGAGGTCCTCTTTGTTACAAATGCTTCCAGAAGCTTATATCTAGTAAAATGCCTAGATTGTAAGCTTGTTCGAGCAGGGCCCTCTTCACCTCTTGTATTCTTGTATCTGTCAATTGATGTTGGATATCCCTACTGTATAATATATAACATTACACATTATTTCTCTCTCTGTTTAAATATATTTGCCAATCAAAAATTTAAATCAATCAATCAGTGGTAAATGTCATTGCCTTAGAACCGGGAAACCCAGGTTCAAATCCCAGTCAGTCCTGGATATACAAAGTCTGAGTCATTTTCTAGAGAACCAGGGCAATCTGATGACAATATACAAAAAAGAAGGCAGTTGTGCTGAAACTTTAAATAAACACTATATGTAAAATTGATGGTAAAATACCACCTTAAAATATAAAAGAAATATAAAACACCACCTTAATTAAAACACAAAGACGATGGGGCAATGCACAGTCTTCATTGTGTGTTTCATCAATATGAAATGATAAGAAAATACACTGCAAAAGGGAAGTCTTTAGACTTCCCTTTTGCTTTTTATTTTTTTATAGTTTCATATTGATGGTCAACGCATATTAACAGAATTATTTGTGTTAATAGATGAAGACTATATCTCCAGTTCTCACCTTAGACTGCCAGGGTTATTTGCTAAAATGAGAATTGAAAGTTAATTAAAAGCGAATTTTACCTTTCAGGCAAAATATCACAACTGATAGCATAGTGGATTTAGAGAAATTTCCAATTTGGCAATATTGACCTTAAATTTGAAATTCATTTTGAATTCTCCCTTTAGTAATAACCATGTGTATGTTGCCCCATCCTTTTTGCAATTTATTTAATGTGATATTTTGTTCTTTATTTTACATATAGTGTTGAGTTATTGTTTAGGCATTACAACATTTTTTATGTTTTTATATTGCTTTATATTTGTGATAATAGAGGGATCTACTCAATTTCGGTTATTTGCTGCTGTGTTCCTCTTCATTTGTTTGACTGTTTGCGCTTACCTTTTTTCTTTCTCGCAATCTGGCAATGAGTGGGCTGCTGGAACAAACCATTCACAGTCACAAAGTGAGAACCTAGACCTGCTGGACTGCTACTACAAAATGAGACCTAATGAGAGGGGCTACATGAAAAGTATGTCGATACTACAGATGAATAAGAGAGCATCGTCTACACTGACACCAAAACAGCTAATTATACAATGTTTGAAAGGGGAAACTATTGTCACAACTTGAATTAAATGGGCTACACAAAATAAAACATACTCATTTAGGGGTGCAGATACATAGAGTTGCTAATCTGTATCAGTGCCCCTAAATAGCATAGCTGCAGATATACGAGGGATTATCATAGACAAGCTACCAGTTCTTAACCAGAGAACAAGACTACCAAAGATCACTGGAATATCAGACAGTATGCTACCAGTGATTAATGGCTAATTATAGTCCAATAAATGCTTCACTATTTGGCATCTACATTACTGGACTAATATGGCAACTCAAATATCATGCCTGTGTAATATACGAGAAGGCTCCTAGAGTTTTGGGAGGGGTTTGTTGACCTATTTATTTTCACCAGTGCTGGTAGGCAGTACAATGTTGAGTACTCCCACCTCTGCCCTAATTCAAATTCCATATCCCCTCTTTTACATGCTCATTTGCATGTCAGTTTTGGTACGCCTGTACCAACTTTCCCTATACTATGATGTACTGTACTACGCTGTATAGTGCTATACTGTACAATTCTATACTATTCTTTTCAGTACTGCACCATAACATGTTATCCTATGCCATAATGTCTCATACAAAATGTTAATCCTGTATATAATTAGTGTGCCATAGGCCTTTATCACAAATATCAAAAAGAAGATTGGCTTATATTGTTCTTCAGGAGAGATAATTGGACACTTAACTCGTAAATTCACATTTAGAATTTAGGCAAGTTTGGGAAAGAACTAATGCTTCACTAAACCAAAGATGCTGAGGACTAGAGATTGAACAAATGACAATACTGAAATCAAACAGAGCTCACTACACATCAAACAGCAGTGAACTGGAAGCGGAATTTTGAATTTGAGGCCAAAATAGCAGTTTTGGAGAAATTCTCCAGTTCAATAATAGGTAAAGGTTAGAGCTAGGCTATTTTAGCCTAAAGTTAACAATTTATTTTTCATTTCACTTTTATTAGCTGTTTAGTGGATAAAGCTATTTGTTCCAACCCACAAAACACACAAAAAACCCTATACTATACGTAGCATCCTTTAAACACGCATTTGTTGAAATTTCCCAAACTTTGCATAAGTACTGTATATCATTTCAACTTATTACTAAGCCCATTGTAAAAAGCCACACAGGAGTACTATTTAATACAGATTTTTACAGCACTAACATTTTTCTGATGGGAATAATCACTAGGATAATGCTGTGCATGTTATACTGCTGTTGACTCACAGCCATGCTATCTGCAATTCTAGAATGAATCTCCTTTGTAGGAGTACCGCAAAATGAGTAATGCTCTATTCCCATGGCTTTCCTTATCGCTGTGCAAACAAGCTGGAGAGAAAATGAATATATACCACTCATGGGAACTCATAGCAATTCATTTCCTCCCAGTTGCACGTTTTGGGTGTAAATATGCTAAAATAAAAGCATGATAATGTGGGTGGCAGTAGCGACCCTGGCCGGTTACATAAGAATAAATTGGTAAATTACATCAATTGAGGGAAAGAATTACAAGTACTTGGGGGGGTGTGGGGGGTGGTATGTATATATGAGCTGGATTCTCTACAAGTTGTGCACTCTGTTCAATCAGAAAACTATTTTTTAAACAGCTAGAGAATTCTAGCATGCATTTTAATTGTTATGTTGGGGATGTTACGTAATCAGTAATGTATTGTGTAATGTTGTCGAGCAAATATAATTGTCCAATTTGCAAGAATTTGTATAAAGGGACATGCCAAGCACCAATACCAGTGCAGCTTTGTATTCTAGAGATTTAGGTGCACTAAGGAAACAGACAGAGCCTTAAAAAGTCTAACAGCACTGATTTAACAGCAATACATCATTGATAAATCATGCTAACCTGTAAAAATATTTTGAACAAAAAAGAGAAAATGAAATGCCCCCAATGTGGGCCTTGATTTAATATTTTTATATACGTTTTGAAAGTTTGTAAATGATTTAATATTTTTAGTTAAACTTTTAAAATGATCACAAATATTAAATCGAGGACATGGTGTTTTAACCTTGTAAAACCTTATTTTAGGAACATTGCTACATGTAGCTTTGTACGATTTTTGCTTTTTGTTTCACCAAATGCTATTTCCACCACATATACAGTTGTACAAAATAATAAATGATGTACAGTTTTTAAAGCAGCGCTGTCATCGCCATTCCCCCTTCTCATCCCTCAACTTCCCAAAAAATGTATTTCATAAAGATAACATATTTATGAAATACTCATTGTAATTATGTTGGAATTTCAATGAAATGTCAACCCAGTCAAGAGATATACAGAGACTTTCTTAGACTCAGGGCAGAGTTACAGAATTAATCCCGACACCCGTCAACAGTGGCAGTTGCATCCTCCATAGACCTTAATGCTGTACTCTCACTTATGAAATAGAATGTACTGCAAAAGAATGCAAATATAATGTGACCTATGGTAGCTTCCATTGACGTTATGAAGAATGCAGTTGCAGCGATGGAGAGCTTCGGGTAAGTATATTTCCCTTTTCCTTGTCCCCTAAATTGACACCTTGCAATGGACATCACCTTGGCCCTGATCTTTAGAAAAAATGCAGGGACTGAACAAGTGACAGTGAATTTTAGCTCTTCAATTTGAAAGTTACAAAGCAAATTACCCTTCTTGTAATGGATTCTACAGGGAAAAAAAAACAAACAAAAAAATAAAACCATGAAAAGTTATACTTGATAACTAAACTAGTATTGAATATTTTATATTTGTATTTCAATTTATACAATGTACGTGTATTGTATGTTCAATGATAGGTAAAGATGACATTCCTAAATTTAAAGAGGCCACCTACCTTGCATGAAAGACAAAATATTATGCATTATTTGCACAATGAATTCTGGATAAAGCTTAAATATTTTAGAAAAGGGTCCTCTGCCTAGTTGATACAACTCCTGGAATGCAGAAGGCAGACAAAAGCTTTGCAGACCTCAAAGAAGCTAAACAAATATTCATATAAAAACCTTTAGAAATTAACAAGCAGAAGCAATTGTAATAGCTTCGAAGATGCTTTCTGGGAAAGTTAGAACGAAACACATCCCAAACTTGATCTTATTCTCCAGCTGACAAATTCTACAAACATGGCTTGCAAGTCATCCTCTGCCCCTGCATTCATTTATACTTTGAACAATTACCGTATCACTAAAATAAACAGTATACTGCCCACACTTAAAACAAGAAAAGGCATTGCGTTGGGTGTTAAATAGGACTGTTGTTTTGTTAGTGTTCATTTCATTTAACAGCAGACCATTGTTAGTGTTTGAGCTAGTCTCTAGCTAGTCATTAGTTGTACCCATTGCTATGTAAATGATAACGATACCTCAATGTTACACTTCTTAACTAATCAAAGATATATTGTATATAAAAAAAACAATGAAGCAATGGGTGATCTGCTGCGTGTATTATAAATCCGTGGCCAGAGGCATAAGTGACTGAATTGGCTAGTCTAAATGACAAAAGAGCTGATGGTAGGTGGATGTTTTGTTTTTAAAATGGTTTGTTTCCAAAAGAGATCAAAGGACACCATTATGAAACATTGCATTAAGCTAAATTGGTTCATATCGGCAAGCGGCAAAGCACGCAACAGTATTGGACAATACTCCTGGCAAGGAGGATTGTCCACACAAGCCAACATTATCTTCCAAAAATAGTTCTGTACAAGCGAATTTGAGTTGTACAGATGTCTGCGTCTCTGTTGTTGTTTTTCACGATTTCAAGGTTATGATATTAAGTACTCGCAAACTGTTTACATTAAACATTTTTACACTTCTGTGAAAGCCATCAAAGTATTTTACCTTTTAATGAGTTAATTTTTTTTTTCATGCACCCTTTATATTGCTTATTCAATGAGCAGTTCTATTAATATTAATCACCTTTTTTTTTTTTTTTTTGGATAGCAAAGATGCCCAGCTGTGCAATGATGTGAGTCTCTGGGTTTTCTCACTGTGAGTTCAACCATAATGACAGTTTTTAGAATTATGACCTGAAGCTATGAGATATGTTTCATGTACAGCATACTGATAGGAAACAGGAGCAGGACAGAGTTATAAACTTAGCAAGGCACTTTAACCATTAAATCTAATTGCAGTGGTTATGGTGTAAAGCATATGTGGGCACAGTCTCTGTGTTTTTTTTATTTGTTGTTTTTTAAATTCTCTCTTTATTCACAATCCAGCCATCACAATATAGGCATCGTTTCAAATCGGACATCAGTGCATAGTCAGTGTCAACAATATAATACGGTATTTGCATTTCTCAGGTAGTAAAATACGGCACATACATATATTGTAGTTCATATAACGTGGAGGACTGTGGGTTTTAATGTTATTATAATGTATCTAAATAAACAGCAGGTTAACAGGAATGCTGCCCCCATCTTAGTGCTGTATAGGAGGTAATGAGCGTGTCAATAAGGGCGGGATGCACCCAGATGCCTCCATGGCAATGAAGGTCTTTTAGTAGAATTGTAATTATTTGGTAGAGGCTAGAACCCCCTTAGGATGGGTCAGTAGGATGTATAATCAAGATTTACTCATGGGAGGAGGTTAGGAGTTAGTGTGGGTAGTATGCTGCTCCCAGCTGTGTAAGACAGCTGTGATATGAGCCATATACAGTGTTCAAAGGAACACCTCACAGAAACCTTAGCACATTATGCAAACACACGAGAAAACAACAGAAAATAAACTGAACAAAATATAAAGAGTAATATGAGTAGTTGCAGACAGGGCACCAGGGTTGATGATGGATCTCTGCAGGTACGAATGGGTAAACCTTTGCAGGATCCCAGGCAGTGGAAGTGAAAGGTGTTGGCTGAATTGGCGATGCAGCTGCTTGCGTGAATAGCCCAAGAGTCTGCAGAGTATCAGAAATCTCGGCAGCGGTAGTGATTTTCAGGTCGCCAGTTTCCTTCGGTATGATCAGGCTTCTTGGTGCTCCCCAGCGGTTTGGTATTTTGTGGGCAAGGAGTTCCTTTGTCAGTGGGCGCAAAGAGCGATGCCACTTCATGGTAACTCTGGAAAGGTCAGGAAAAAACATTAAGGAGTCTTCCTCAAATTGAAACGGTGACCTGTTACGGATGGCCACCATGATGGCTAGACGGTCTTGACTCTACTGGAAGCGGACTATAGTGTCTCTGCCAGTGCCCTGGGTGTCTGTTGTTGATTTGGAGATTCTGTACCATCCATTTAGAGGCATCGCTTTAGCTTGTATGGAGGAGAATAGCATGGTGATAACCTGCGAAACAGGTGAGGAAATTCAGGAGGCTCTAGAGTGTCAGGCAGGCCTCGGATTTTGCTATTCTTCCATGGCCATCATGCATTACTGATCCTGTGTCTGAGTGCGCTGTAGAGTGGATAGCTGGTTCTCCACCGACGTTATATGGGTCTCGTGGTCAGCAGAGTTCAGCTCTGTGTAAGCGTCCTGAGACTCCATTAATTAATTCCCGGAACCACCCTATATCGGTTGCAATTTTCCGGCATAGCGCAACCTGAAGGCTCTGTAGCGTATCCTCCGTGACCGGAGGCTTTGCAGCTGGCATGGGTGGTGAGAATACGAGTCTGTTAGGTACCCTGTCATAATCTTCCCCATTAGTCGCTGGATGCTTGTGAGAGCCCATCTGACATCGCCGCCATTTCAGGCCTCCCGGTGGATTGCGGCCTTCTCAAAAGCTCTCCAATGTCAGAGGTCGCTGGGTGGTCTATCAGCTTTGTATTTTATACTGCGACGCCCAATGCCTTCAGAGAGGTATATAGCAGATTTGGGTGCAGCTAGGTAAAAAAATTCCTGTTTTTTATGCTCATTATCAGTGTTTTTGCTCCGAGCTTGAGGGAGATGCGCCCTCACAGTATGGCCGTTGGCTCTGCCGCCCCTCATGTTTTTTTTTTTGTTTGTTTTTTAACTGTTTACATAGTGTCTCAAAACTTGGCACTTTCCTGGTATGGTACCAAAAACTTGGGATTTCACCTGTTGCTCAGATAACACAGAAGTCAACATTCTCATTAGTCCATGCAATTTAAGGCAGCATTTTTTGGGCTGAGAACACTGGGTTGAGGGTTTTTAAAAAGAATACCAAAAGGAAATGCCAAATGGAAAGTGTTTTTTTTTTTTTTTTTTTAAATAACTTCACAATACTAACATGATCTATTTTACTCTAATACAGGGGTGTCCAAAAGGTGTTTCCCCAGATGTTGTAGAACTACAACTCCCATGACGCTTTGCATGACTTTAGAATGACAAAGAATCATGGAAGCTGTAGTTTTAACACAGGGGATCTACCTTTTGGTTACCCTGCTGTAATACATACTTCATTGTATATTTTAGATACATATATATTTTTTTTTAATAAGGTTTTTGTTAGGGTAGGCCTCCTGTAACAACATAGTATAAATGGTACATACGTATGTATATACATGCGTGGGAGTAACACTTTTAGAATGCAACTCATATTTGCAGAGAAGAGGAGCTTTGAATAATGGCATTTCTTTGTTCCTTTGTTGTTTTTAACTCCTCTCCCTCTATATCAATATAGGGCCAGGGCTGAATAAAAATGGTGGCAGATGTAAATAGCAGCTGCCAGCCAGACATTTAACTCCCACTAATCTCAGGCAGACCGTGACATGATTGAAGAATAGTTTATAGAGATAATGAACATGTGGCAAAACCCACAGAGACATATCATTTGTGATTGAAAACCCCTTCCACCTGAAGTCAGTGGATAGTCAATACATTGTTAAACACAGATCTACACACCAGCCGATCATAAGACTTGCTTTTCCCACAGAAATCTCAAATCTGCAGTGATGTTACTACTGCAAAGGATTCGGGGCAGGCATATGCAAATTAGTTCACAAAAAAAATAATCTAATTTTTGCCTCATTATTCCATTTTAAACATAGATTCCTCTGAGTTTGTGTTTGCTATATAAAACAGCTTTGAAACAACCAGGGAAGAGATGCAAAGCCAGTGAACCACTCATGGACAGCTGTCTCGTTGTTAATGCAACTCATCAGCATGAGGCTGCATACTGGCGTGATATTGAGGCTTGGCATTACTTGCAAAGCACAAACCAAGAAAGTTATGGTGGGGGGGAAATTGTGATTGAAAACCCCTTTATACATATTTATACATACCTATATATTTGTATTAGATGTTTAAGCATAACATGTGAACTGTAACTTATAGCTGTCAATGTCCAGAAAGTCTATATACTTGATTTACAAAGTATGGAACAGCCTTTCAAAAGAATTTGTATTTTTGATATTGTAGATGCACAAGAAAAAAATGTTTGTTGTTTTTTTGTTTTGTTTTTTTAAGCTCACTAAACTTAGTTCTAGGTATTTTAGCAGTTGCGATCATTATAGTCCCTGTCCACCCTTTACTGCCATTGATATACTGTTAGAACAATCAGTGTGCATGGAGGAGCAGCTGTTTCGGCATGCAAAGCCTTTTATTGCAAAGTATGCTGAAAGAATGTTCCACTGCAGTGCTTTATTCTATGTGACAGCATTAAGTTCCAAATCAAATTATAATAAGTATATTAAAGGAAAATGAGATCAATTTTTTGCTTGCTCAACTATTTCATCCAGCCGCTCAGTATCCACTTTTAACTCCAGCAGAGTCTAGCTATACAGGATTTAAACATTTTTTTTTTTTTTTTAAGGATCATCCAAAAGCAGAAGGGGAAATGACGCAGCTGTGAATCCTAATCCCTTGGTTTATGGGCAGTCTCCAAAACTTCTGTATAAAAACCTCATCAGGTTTCATACCGATTGCTTCAGACTAGCATGAGAACAGACATCAATCCTGACAGTAAAACTGGGAAGGTGTCTGAGAGAAGCCGGCTAGGGTAACTAGCTTGGATCTAGGCCAAGGTTGCAAACAGGTTCAACGATACCCATCTATCACTGACAAGTCAGAGGAATCCATACCAAGAAATAGACAAGTACAACCACCCGCTGATCATTCTCATGGAGAGAAGAAAACTAATGCACTTTCTCTGTGCCAAAGTGTCCAAGGCCCTCTAACAGTATGAGGTTGACAGAATACTGACAATCCTTATAGTAGCATACGGATTCAGTGGCTTAAAGGGAAACTCCAGGCACCCAGACCACTTCTGCCCATTGGACTGGTCTGGGTGCCAACTCCCACTACTCAACCCTGCAAGTGTAATTATTGCAGTTTTTTATAAACTGCAATAATTACCTTGCAGGGTTAACTCCACCTCTAGTGCTTGTCTACAAGACAGACACTAGAGAGCACTTCCTGGTTTCTAGCGTCCTCTAGTGTGAGGACGTCCAGCGACGCTATAGCACACAAAATGTGTGCTATAAACCCGGAAATGCCCTCTAGTGGCTGTCTAGAAGACAGCCACTAGAGGAGGAGTTAACCCTGCAAGGTAAATATTGCAGTTTATGAAAACTGCAATATTTACAGTTGCAGGGTTAAGGGTAGTGGGAGTTGGCACCCATACCACTCCAATGGGCAAAAGTGGTCTGGGTGCCTGGAGTGTCCCTTTAATACTTAAATTAGCCTATGGATCTAAATAGCAACCTGAAAATTGATTTGTAGCAGAACTGGAATAATCTATTTCTAACTGTATTAAATTGGAATTTTCTTCCAACTTGACTATTTTAACTTGAATTTTGTAAGTTTGCAGGCAACCCAGGTTGACAATTTTAGACATACATCTTTTTTTTTGCAGTGGATTATACTTTTTCTAGAGAAGGAAAAAAAAAAATCTTACAACTAAATATCAACTTAATTATAGCCCACAATAGAAAGATGTGAGGGACAAAGAGTGATGCATTTTAATCCATGTAATATGATACAGTCCAAAGTGGATTATTAGAGTTGGATAGGAAGGTGTGGGAATAATACAGAATTTAATGTTAGGAAGATAATGGGAATGGAGACAGAGAATAAATCTCCATAGATTCACTTAGGAATTGCTGGCATTTACATCTAAGCACACAGAGAAAGCTTGATTGCAAAAGACAAGCTGTTTGTTTAGATGTCACATGCCCAAGGTGATTACTAGCAAATGAAGAAATGTCTTTTGGATTCCTTGTTCCCGGAACACTGCAGCATGATTCATAAATATGTGCATTAGAGCAGGAGCTTTTTCTTAAAAATAAATATACCCTCTGGCAGTCACAAGCTACACATGGTATCTGTATGTTCTAGCACTGCATACGGTAGTTTACAGTTATTACATAGAATAGCTGTCCAACCACTGCTGATGTTTAACGTTTTAGGGTTGAGCAAAAACTTGGCGGTCTTGCTATTATATCTTGCACTCCGTAAGGTTAAACTTATGTGCCTACCGTTGGTATTTCAGAATGTGCATGGTGGCTGGCAGAGCTGGACTAGAGTTGCAGAAGGCCCGAAGCAGGGTGCCAGATTGGTGCCTCCTGTTTCTGTGAGTGATGTGTGTTTGTTAAATGAGTGTTGTGTGTTGGAGTGTGTGCAGTGGGAGCTGAAAACTGTATGGTGAGGCTGAGTGTATCTTGGTGTGCTGGTTGACAGTTGTGTTTGTGGTGGCTGAATTTTGTGTATTTGTAGGGTAGTGTGAGTGTGGCTGAGTAGTGTATATGTGTTTGTTTTGCCCTCCACCCCCTTCTGAATACCTTCCCTGGTGGTCCAGTGGAGTATGATCGCTGGTGGTCCAGTTTGGTAGCTCCATCATCTATACAAGTATCAGGTACAGAGCACTTTAAGAGTGTCCTTCTCACTTCTTGTGCTCCGTCAATGACACAGAGCACTGACTGTGGGGTTCTGAGTCAATGAAAAGTGCTGGGAGGGGGTTGTGAGGGCACTCTTAAAGTGGTCTGTATGTGATATTGTTATAAGTTATATGTGTTTTGTTTTTTCTTCACAAATGTTGCTTTGGACCACGTTTGTCAAATTTGTTCACATAGCTCATATCAGTTTTTATAGTGATTACAAAGATGATGTAATGTTAATATAATTGTCTAAGACACAAACCCTTTCTATAAAATCTTTTCTTGTCTCGAGGGAAACTCTTTATCTAACTGTAACATGCAACCTTTATAAAAACAGAAAACCCAGACCATATCTGCATTTGTGAACATGCTGTGACATTGTATGAAGGGCCAGCTTCCCAAGAAGAGGATCTGAGGTCCCGTGTGAGTCTAAGATCTATATATGATGGAGCATTATCATGTTCTATAAATAAAGAGCGAGGTCATGACCATCTATTGTTCACTGACATGCCTCTAGACATCCCGGATTTGGATGATTATAAAATAGTTGTAAAAGTTTATTTCCTTGTGGTTTCCCTTGGAAATGTTTTAAAAGACCTCTCCCACTGAAAATATAAAAATAATATTAAAAGCAAATATACATTTATGCATGTCCATTTTTTTTTTTTTTTAATATATCCATATTTTGTGAACGTTTTGGCATATTGTAAGTTTTGTATTAGAAAAATTAATTGGAAAAACTATCTTTTTAACTCACTCTTTATTGTTTACATTTTTTTTAAAGGACACTTAAGTATGGAAGTGGCATATAACATCCTCGTTTAAGTAATATATACATCATGCACTGAAAAATATTTGCATACATTTTTTTTTTTTTAACCTTTAATAGTTACTGTAGCTGCAAATCTAGGCAGACACAAACAACACCAATCAGGAAATCCTGATTTCGGATAGTGAATTTTTCCTATAAACTGCTGTCTAGGTGGAGTTTACAAAATATGTAGTTCACGACCCAGCAGCAGTTTCATTCATCAGGCCACATGGGTGAAACTGCTGAATTAGTTAAGACCATACTCTATCAGGGATCAGCAGCCTTCGGTTATGGACTACATCTCCCCTCATGTTTTGGTGGCATTATGGCTGTCAGATAAGTATGGGAGATGAAGTCCACAATATGTGGATTGTCGTAGGTTGCCTACCCCTGCTAGCTGCTAATGGCATAGCCTAGAGGACAGTGATGGCCAAGTCCAAAAGCTAGCTGAGCATCATGGGAAATGTAGTCCAGAATCAATTTTCTGGTGTCAAGGTTAGCCATCACTGGCCTAGGAGTTGGCAATGACGTTCACACTTTTTTAAATGGGCCTGTAAATTCCGAATCACATGACTACATACGTGCACAGCCATGGCCCACTTCTCTTATATCCATTTGTAAGAGTATAGGAGGAAATATAGATTCCTTTTCTCATGTTTTCAACAAAAGAGGCAGGCTTATTACTGCAGCCATATTTGCAAAACACTGCAATTATATTAAACTGTGTGCACAAATCAGGGGAAAGAGGATCTTTGAGCTCCATAACAAATCCAATGAGCAATTCTTTTAAATTTGAGCATTCCTTTAAAACAATATGACTGATACTTAATAATTAGATTAAAATACTACACAGCCCTCAAGCATTTGACTAAAAACATTATTGTGATAAATTATGTGTAGTGGAGCTCCCTGTACGTTGGCTGGGTACCTCCGCCAAGGACCGCTTCCTAGCTGGAACTGGGGGAAAACCTCAGTGCTTCTGCCCCAGTCATTGTGGCTTGACTGGGGCAGCCCTGGAGCCTCTCCATCCTGGAACAAGATAAAGCACTAGCTCTATTCCATTCCAGGGACTGTACGACACATAATCCTGGGAGCTGTAGTCCTTACAAGGACTTTCCCTACCGAATCCTCCACAAGCTTGAACAAGGTGCTGAACAGTGATTAGCTCTCCCGCCCCTACCCCCCCCCACCCCCCGTAACTAAATGATACATAGTTTTGGGCATACAACTAATTTTAATGAGCCAAATTTAGCCTTTTATGCACAGACCTCAGCAGGGGGTTCACTGTATTCAACACAAGCCCCTCCCAGGAATCTCTGGGCCTGGGAGATAATAACCTTAAAGTTCGGTAAGCTAATTATCTCCCAGGAACAGAGAGGCAAGCACAAAAACATAAAACATAAAAATACTCCAAAACATCATAAAAAATATACAATAACCCTACAAATAATTAATCCCCAAATAGTACTCATCTGAGTGCCCAAGTTCTCCAAATAGCGCTTAGTTCCATGTAGGGGAAACGCCACCATGTTAAAGTTCTGACTGGCCGCACACGTAGTCCTATGCCCAAAATAGTTCCAGGGCGTTTGGTGCTTTTGACGGTCAACTTTTGGGAGCTCCTGCATCTGAAATATGGGGTGCCCCACCTGGCCCTCTGGTAGAGTTTCTTCCCCTTAGTGTCAGGCACCTTCCCTCCAAAAAGCGCTCTCCTAGCGGATTTCAAAGTGGTTCAAAACTCCGAACCAAGTTGCCTGGGAACTGCACGGTCACCTCATGCCGAAAACAGTTCCAAAGCAGTGAGGGCTAAGTGCCACTGAGGACCATTCGTGGGTTTGATTCATGCGAACTTCCACCAGGATGCTAGCGTTCGGTTCCTTTTGAATAAAGGAAATGTGTCTAACCAGGGGCACCCAGGGAAAGATGCTAATGGTGGCTGGGCAGGGTAACTCCCAAATGGTGTCTCAGACCTGGACCATAGTTGGTAGGCAGGAGACCGGCTTCCTCCAGGAGTTCATGGGAAGTAGCATTTGTCACATTATGCAATATATAATAATGTTGTAACTTTGTGCCTTACATCTTCAACTGGCAAACCTGGAAACCTTCTGGCGTCTTAGTATCAAATAAGTATTAATATTATGTAAATGGCAAATAAGTGAGTTTTAATAAATAATTATTTAACTCATTACCTTTCTCCTCCAAGTTGCATACCTGGAACCTTACTAGGTTCTTGATGTGATTTTTTATTTTACTGAATCTATTAATTTTTCTAAACCAGGAGGAGAGGGCAGTATTTCCCCTACTAGCCATGCAGCTAATTCTATTTTTTTGTGGTGGACTCCCACTTTCATTTTTATCTGGTCTATTCTCCAACCATTTTTATCCATGACCTCCATGTATGAGGGCTTCCTGACACTTATGTGTACTTTGCTAACTTATCCACCAAGTAAGCTTGGATTCACATGTGCCAAGCATCAAAAAGGCACTTTGTCTCGAAAATACTTTTGTATAACCTATAGCATCTCCTAATGACATATTTTCACTCTATTTTGATCATCCTAATCATTTGTGTCTTGAAAAAGAAAGGACACAGAGAAATGACCTGGGGCAGTGAGTTCCAAATTGGGACTGGCCTGACAGATGCAGAACACTTGGCTTGTATGCTGGACCATTGTGCTTTTGCCTGGAAGATGAAGGGATGATGGAAAACTGATCCACCAACGTTCATAGGGACATTGATCACTTCTGTGGCACTCAAATATGAAAATATACAGCTTTGCTTAAAAGGAACTTTAAAAAGCAGTTATTTAGATCATAATACTGTAACTAAAACATACACGATTTGGGAAAAGAGGTACACTATTTTAGGGAAAATACTAGCTTTATTCTGTGAATCTCCATCTTAAAATGAAAAGGGATTTGCTTTACTTTATGTGTTTTTGTACAGGAAAATCTGGAAACTTTTCAATGTAATGCCACTAATATTATTTTAACCCATGTCATTTTGCAATGTATATTTTCATTAGTGAAATTAGTATGGAATTATGCATAACATTACCAATACTGATCTTAGTACATTGGGTTTTCCCGAAAGGTATTAAAAATTACCCGGCTTGTATAATGCAAAGTTGCAGGAGCCACTCAGCCAAGCAATAAAAAAAGGTTTTCCTTACATCTTCTAATAAGAGCGATATTTTTCTTGCATTTATAAATAATTACAAAATAGTCTTTTTTTTTTTTTTTTAATCAGGGATTAGTTTGGTGGAAATTGCTACCATGTGTAACAGCAACAGGTAACTGTGAATAAAAATAAAAAATAAAATCTGGTCTGAAGGCGTCTGTGGATAAAGCCCAAAACAGATCCTGGAAATTACCAGACATAGAAACGATTAACGGAGACATCCAAAAACAGCATACACAAAAATCTCAGTCTACAGATGCATGACCTTTCTCTGAAAATCTAGCTTTTCCTGCTATTATTTTTTTTAACGTTTTTGTGTCTGGGTATGAAGAGGAAAAAAAAATACTATACTGCTACTGTGAATGACATCCATACACTGCTTGGAAAAACAAGGCAGCTACTCATACATGTCCAGTGTATAATCTTAATTTCATTTAATTTATTTCTGGGGCAGAAGGTTATTTGGAAGCACATTATAGTTTTGAAAGATGTCTTATATGGAAACTCAATATCAGTTCTAGAAAACTCCTCTGAAGCTGCGAGCAGTGGAGTATTTTTTCCTCGAAGGTCTAAGCCAAGAATGATGTCTTTACAGGAACAGAGAGACAATATAATATACAGAGTTTTGTGTTTATTACTTTCACTATGCAACTTCTGCCATCTTTTTGAGTTTTTGGTACACAGGCAGTAAGTCGATATTATGGTCTGCCATCAAATATTGACACAAAAGAAATGTGATCACAAAGGGCTCAGGAGGAAGGTCAGAAGGAAATGGTAATGTTCCATGGCTGTAAGCTTCCTTCTGTATTATTCTGTTGATCATTGGAAAAATATTTAGGATCTTAACTGACAGTTTCTATCTTTTTTCTGTGGATAATACCTGACTGCAGTGAATTGAGGACATTAATTGACTATGAGAAAATAGGGGACATTGACTAGATTGGGGCAAGAAAGAGATTGGGGAGAAGATTATGAGGTCAGTTCGAGCATGACTACCTTTTTTAAAGGGGATCCCTCACTTCTCTGAAAATTACATAAAATATGGCTCTGGAATGGGTGGATGAATTATATAAAGAAATTAGTCAATTGTAGTTACATTCCTGAATTAAAACACAGTAAATTAAATGGAAAACAAACATGCATTATCTTCTGCGAACCTGCAATTTCTATAATCCATAATTTTATTGAGATATTAACAGACCCATTTTTTACTCATTGAATTGAACAATAAAACAAACAAATAAACCACTGACAGAAATTACCATAAACTTAAAGGTTTTTATCATAAGCAAAACAAACAATACATACATCTGGCCATATTTGATGACATATAAAATATAAATGACATATCAGATGTAGCTCCCAAGATGCACATGGTGCCAGATTAACAGAGTAGCTGTCAACCTTCAATGTTTGATGTTATCACAAACCTACAAAATCACAATTTTGTTTGTTTCCAGCATCTGAATTTTGACTAATAACATAAAAGCGGAGCCCAGTTATGTTGACTCCAAATTCTGGCTTCATTGGAATTACTAGCAAACAAATGGTTAAGACACTGTTGAGTTTTGATCTATTTCAAAACAAACACGCAATATGAACCAAAGATCAGAAACTGTTATCAATTGAAAACAAACTTATTTATGCATAGTAAATTATATATATATTTGTAGTCGAGTATAATAAGCTGAGTTATAGTAGTAGTGGTGGTGGTGCAAGTCAGTAGTGGTGTGCCGATACCGACGTTCAGGTAGGCCTGTAAAAAGAGGGCCCACCAAATGAATGGATTGAAAAAGGGAGTGGTGTCATTAATGGTAAATTTTCAAGCTGGACATGGGTGGCAAGTGGTGTCCCTCAGGGTTCTGTTCTGTGATCCCTTCTATTTAACAAATTTATAAACGATCTTGAAAAAAATATTGAAAGTCATGTTTCAGCGTTTGCAGATGACACAAAACTCTGTAAAGTAATACAATGAGAGCAAGATATTACCTTGCTGCAGAGGGATTTAGATAGACTGGGGGACTGGGCACTCAACTGGCAGATGAAATTTAATGTTGAAAAATGCAAAGTTATGCACTTCGGTGGAAAGAATGCACAAGCAACGTATACCCTTAATGAAAACAAACTAGGGATAACAACACACGAAAAGGACTTGGGAATTGTTATAGACAACAAACTATTCAACAATGTGAATGTCGATCAGCAGTGGCTAAGGCCAGTAAGGTATTGTCATGCATGAAAAAGGGCATTCATTCTCAGGATGAGAATATCATTTTGCCTCTTTATAAATCTGGTAAGACCACATATTGAATATGCTGTGCAATTTTGGGCACCTGTTCTAAAGAATGATATTATGGCACTAGAAAGAGTGCAGAGGCGGACTACAAAATAAATAAAAGGAATGGAACACATCAGCTATGATGAAAAGTTAACAAATGTAAACATTATACAAATATATTCGGGGCCAATACAAAACATTATGTTGAAATCTATTCAAAACCGGACTTTACATAGGACATGAGATCTTGCGTCTGAAGATTTAGTCTAAGGCAAAGAAAAGTTTTTTTTACTATAAGAACAATAAGGATGTGGAATTCTCTGCCTAAAGAAGTGGTTTTATCAGAGTCCATACAGCTCTTCAAACAGCAACTAGATGAATACTTGCAAAAACAGAATATTCAAGGATATAATTTTTCAATGTAGGGTAATAGCTGCTTGATCCAAGGATTAATCTGACTGCCATTCTGGGGTCAAGAAGGAATTTTTTTCCTAGTTTGTTGCAAGTGCTTCAAACTGTTTTTTTTTTGCCTTCTTTTGGATCAACAGCAAAAAACAAATGTGAGGAAGGCTGAACTTGATGGACGCAAGTCTCTTTTCAGCTATGTAACTATCTAACTATGTGTGTGGGCTAACCCAGCCGTTAAGGGGAAGGGACGGCCTGTATGTTTACAGACCGGGTAACCCCTCCCACAATTACAGGCTCTGCCTTCGTCTCGCCTTTTTATTTGTAGTCGGGGACAATAAGCCGAGTTATAGTAGTAGTGGTGGTGGTGGAGTAAGTCGGTAGTGCTGTGCTGATACCATCGTTCAGGTAGGTAGATAGCAAAAGTCTAAGGTTTAACACTTAATACATGTTGACATTACATAACCGATACTTAAATGCCTGCCTTAATTCACTCTCTCTTGAGGGATAAATCTGGTGCATTGAGATAATTCCTTATCATCCCTGTTATTAATGATGTGTACTGGGGATATTTACTAAGGCTGTTGAAGCAGTGCTTATTGTATACAAGATCTGAAAATGTTGAAGAGTTGTATCCTTGTAAGTTTATAGTGTTATGAGCCAGTTAAGTTTGAGGTGGCAAAAAGGATGTGGATGCCACCAAGGTATCGAATAAGTACAGATGAACGACTGGATAGGCTAAAGTGAATGTATTGAGAATGTCCAGAGTTCTAGTATATGAACGGATGTTGTTGGTGGAAAGCGCGGCATCTGCCAGCAATCTATCTAGGGTCGTGAGGTGAGTGGATCCAATATCGGATCCTTGAATTTTTTTGGGGGGGTGTTGAATAGTACATTTGTAAGGGTGTGCATGGGAAAAAATTTGAAAATTGTGATCAAGCTGGCATCGGCTGCAATGTGACAGCATGTATGTGTATATGGACAGGACAAAATAGCTGTTGCTGCCACCCAAGTTATTCATGAGGAGGACAGGGATAGATGTAACCCTGAGATGATGCAAGTAAGGGGCATGGAGTAGAGCACTCTTTGGGAGGGTTAGAAACTCCAGAGTTAGGGGATTCTAACCACAGGTTGTCGTGATCTTATGGAAGGATGTATGATATAGTATGCATATCTGCCATGCTGTCTTTTCTTCACACTTGGCGCTGGTACTCAGTTGGGGAATCTCACAGTTGGCAATCATGAGTCTATAATGTTCAGCTACCCAAGATTTTGCAGGGAATGTAGAGCTTTAACATCAGCACTCATTAGTATTGGGAATGAAATGGGATTGCAAGGAACTGGGTGTATGACTGGAATGTGTGACTGGCTGGAGAGAGAATGTATGGAGAGTATGAAAGTGAAATTACTTTCCTTTTTCCAAGGTGTGCAAAATACGATAATGAATAAATGGATTTAATATGATGGTCATGTCAATGGTAGCATAGCCCTACATCAACTGGTAGCTACCATAGTGCCAGATGGAGAAGAAATTGACTGAACCAAGGGTAGGTGAGGCCCTACTAATGCCAAGTGGGTTGGAGGGGCTCTAGCTATGATTTTGGCTGAGGAAATAAGGCCACCGAACGAAGTGGCAGAGATCTAGATAATATGGGAACTCAAAATTATGAGCCAGAACCCGGCCAACGACATGGATACAAGATACAAGGCAGTATTGCATCTATGTATGGGTACTCACTACACTTTCTTCTACTTGAAAGACCTGAATTATGAGGAAGATAGTGAACATCTCTAGTTTCTAGCTGGAAGCAAAATATGAGGGAACTCATAAGCTCCTGTGACAGGAATTGTGAATTAAATTAAACTGAGGTAAAAATGGTGACAGACCGAGGAGGCCTATATTAAGTTAAAGAGTAATGAGGGGATCTACGTTACCAAGAGTGATGAGAGAAAGTTGAATTGAAGGAATTGCGTGAGCCTAACCGGCTGAGAGGAATAGATGACTCTAGTATGATAGGGTTGTAGTTGACTCTTAAAAAGCTGTAGATGTCATATGTAATTGCCCAAATGAGGGGCCAGAACTGTGTCATAGTGGATTGCCCACTGAGGGCCATATGTAACGTATGGAGTGAAAGCCTAGTGAGAGCCTTGTGAAGCGGTATTGCAGCTGAAGGCCAAGAGTCCAAAGGTAAGTCTTATTTCATATGGAATTACCCAAATTAGGGGCCGAAATTGTGTCATAGTGGATTGCCCACTGAGGGCCGTGTGTAACATATGAAGGCCTAGTGAGATCCTCGTGTAGTGTTAGTGCCAAAAGTCTTGAGCTACTGGGTGAAAAATCGTTGTGTGAGATGTACTGGTTATGACAGGAACAAATGTAGGGTTAATCATACTGTAGTTGTAGTACATGTGAAAAATGACTGGGAACAGGGTATAGGCAGTAGTGCTGCCCTAATGTTTGATCTGGTGTTTAGAACGATAGGGGGAATTGACTTGAATAGAAGTTTGGCCTAGAGTGAATGAGTGGTATATGTGAACGTAGTATAATAGGCCCTATATATACCCACCCCCCGCGGTGGGAAGTCATCCCTATGGAGTGTCCTGATTATGGGGCTGAATTAGGTAGTAGCGTTAAGCCCACTGAGGGCTGTACGAAGGGCATGTAGTGTGGGCTGTGAGTCAATGTATAGAAGGAGATGGTTGGAGGAGCCCAGTGTAATACCGGATGTAGTTAGATTAGTGGTTGGTGAGTAGCGTAAATGGTTGCGATTGACACCTAGTTAAGCCAAAATGGCGGACCCATTCCGTGTCATATCGTAAATATTACTAAGCTGACCCTTGGGAGGTCTGTAAAGGCTGGGCTGTTAATTGGAAAATAAAGAGTTGTATGGATTACATGGTATCGCTGGATGTAACATGTATATGTCCTAAAATGGTGGTAATAGTGGGTTTCCCACCATAGGCCGTATGCAGTAAAAGCCTTTTGAGGGCCGTGTGTAGAAAATAGGTGTGTAGGACACAAGAGAAATCCGTGCGAGACCTGAATTGCTGGGTGGCTACTTAAGCTGTGAATCTTGTGGTTTAAAGTTATTGGAGTGTAACCTGTATTGAAAATAGGGCAGACTTGCTAACTACAAGTAAGTAGTATTTGGGACCCTAGACCACAAGGGAACTTAAGAGTAAATAGGCTAAAAATGCTAGTGTAACGACTCAATATGAGGGGCAGAAATAGGTTGTAGTAGGTTGCCCTCTGAGGGAATGTACATGCGAAAAGGCACCGTTTAGGGAATATGTATGTGAGGTTTTGTCGGGGCCCAATGTGCCAAAGGGGTGTGGCGGCCAATCGATGAAGTGTTGAAAATAATAGGGGTGTAATTGGAAGGACCTGGATCAGAAAGTGGTCGTAGTGTTGTGGAGTAATAGTGGTCGAATGATATTAGATGGTAATGAGACAGTAGAGTAGCCTGAACAAATGTCTAGATTGTGAAATGGTGAACGGAATAGTGACCGTATGAAACATATGTGAATTTATACCATACATACCTATGGAGCCAAAGGAACGGAAGGTATATAGACAGAACACATAATAGGAGCAAGGCTTGGACCTCTAGGACTTGAGGCAGTAATGTCTGTACAGTATCACCGGAGAGGACAGAATTGTAAAACACAATATTTGAGACAGTATTTGTAGACTGTTTAAGAGGTGAATTAAAAAAAAAATATATATAAAATGTTGCCACTATTAACCAAGGACCAAAGGTAAACCGGGAAATGCACTGAAAAGCAGTATTTACTTAAATGTATGTATTACAAGATAATACACACAAAGTATATTTTGGACCTTTTAAATCGACTAATGCTTTTCTTCAGTAGTGATCAAAATAAAATAAATGTTAAAGACATTGAATGTTTACTTTAAGCTACATGTCTTTGTATATAAAGAAAATGTTAAACAAAATGGTATATTTTCTTGTAAAAGACTTTCTACTTGCACCCATTCCTCTCGAGACTCACATTCACATATGCACATTCACGGTTTCCTACAAAATACACTCCATTACCCTCCTCAATTAGAAGCAGCATTTTATCTATGTTATGTTGTGGGGGAGGAGGAGGAACTGCATGCTCATTTGGACAATATTACTAAAGGAAGGAGCTTCCTTGCTGCTCATTAAATAACTCAGATAGAAAGCAATGCAAACCACCTATTCCTATTACATATCACAAGCTGAAGCTAAACTAGTGTAGAGACATGGGAGAGACAACGGAGTGGATTCTTTCTACTTCTACCATATGATGGCATAAACCAATTCTTTGAAAGGTAACTATTTTTCCAGGGTATTCTAAATCTTGTCCATAGGCCATAATTCACAGAGATGACATCACTCTTTAAATATAGGAAATAAACTACAGAGCTAACTAATAACAAAAAAGGTCACGTACATGTGTAAACATGATTAAAAAAAAAAAAAAAAAAAAAACAGACACCATTTTAAAGTTGATTTTCCCTTTGGTAAACCTACTGTGGGTATTGATATGAAAGATGGCAAGGTAAAATCTGTAGAAGAAATGAATAAACTGGTTGATTTGTTGATTGTTTACTATTTTATGTTTAAAGGATCCAAATGAAACAAACAAACAAAAATTCCGTGGAGTATCTTACCAGGTGGACAAAGACATTTTACAGATGTGTCTCTTACTTCTCTAAATCTCGGTATGTAGGATTTCAATTTCTGTAAAGAGAAACAAAAAAAAACATGTTATTTAAGACTTTGTCAAGGTTCAATAGTAATAATCTGCTAAATATGTTTATAATAAAATATATTAAAATATCATATAATAAAAATAATTTAATAAATTATTAAATAAATATTAAAATAAAACAAAACGCAAAATTTCTAGACCACGCTGGATTTATTAATGTAATACTAGTTTGATGAGCCTTCTTTTTCACAGGGCAATCACAATCAGCAAATGAAGGTGTTACAAACATCTAATGGTAAATAGGCATTTGTACAAGTCTAAAGAACGCTAACACGCAATTGTTTTGAAGATTAACAAACTGAGAGTTGTTAGGAATGGACCAAGAAATTGCAACTTTTAGTTCAAATATCTGAGTTAGAAAAACAGACCCTGGTCGTTACAAAAAATACATTGATTAATTAATAAACAATTTTGCCCTTGATTTAATATTTTAGGATAAGCTTTGCAAATGATTAATATTTTTGGTTAAACATTTAAAATAAAGCATCAAAAATGTACCATATATAAAAATATTTTACAAAATATTAAAATTATTTTAAGAGTTTATATTAAGATACTAATAGAGACATTTATTCACTAAACAGTGAACTAAAACCTTACTGCATATTTTAGCTTTCCAGTGTCCATGTCGGATGAATGCATTTTACATTTCTATGAAAGGATGCAAATAATATATAACTTCAAAAGGATTTAGAACATTTTCTCATCAGTTCTTGAACCAAAATGTTTTGTTTTTTTAAATCCAGTGCAGAAAAAACGCAGCCTACGTAAAATCACTTTAGCACATGTTCGGAGATGTGAGATCCAGACAGCCAGCAACTATGTGACCATTAACTTTCGATATCTCAGAGGAATGGACATTAACCTGTCTCTCCTTTGACAGTAACAAAGAAATAGTTAATTCTACAAATTAAGCTTGTTTCAGTTTAAGAAGATACTTGTAGTTTTTAATACATTTTTTTGGTCTACATGCACCTGCTAATAAATGTATTGAATCTAACAGTCTTTGCACCTCTGTATACTGCAGTATAAAGTTTCTTATATGAGGCTGAGCCAGGCATAGTGTAAGCAGGTGCAGCTATCCACCCTTCAATCTGCTTACATTTGCCAATGCTCCTGCACCTCATGCTAACATTTCATCTTATCTTTTATTTTAGTTACAAACTGCTATTTTGAACTGGCAAAGTATTATAGTTATTATTTTTAACTTTTTGAGTGATAAATATGTGTGGGCAACGATAAAATCTATTTAACATATGCCAGGTTGGGTTCAAGTCCTTTGAAATCTTGTTACTGGGGAAAATGGCACTAAATAACGTAGTTATTGTCGTTATTGTTACTATATATCATAAAGTAATTAATGGACCCCTGACCCCTTAACTGTCTTTATAATCTATCGGTGAAGCACAATTAAAGGGACTCTACATGTTGGATGTGACTGTCAATTGTAATTCTTTAGATAGATTAAAAATATGCAAACAAACTAACATAAAATATTGGATAAAAATAATCTCTGTTAAAGTAGACATTACTGTTGCTCATTCACAAGCAAACACAGCAACAAAGAGACATTACCATATCAAGAAATGGCTTCACTGATAGGAGCCTGCCATTCTGGTCTGTGGGATTTGATCTTAGTCCATAAAATTCCATATAAGGTAAAAGTACGACCCTAGTCAGCATTTTAACTCATTATAACTGGTGAATGGAACATCTAACTGAGCTAATAGCAGCTGTATCATGCTTGATATCTGCCTGTTGATTCATAGAGTTTTTTTAATAAAGCAGAGATGTGAACAGCATTTGTCTGGGCCACCAATTACGCATGGTTTTGACTCGGAATCTATCAAAGAATTGGGGGAAGACAACGATAGTGGACAATGAGTAGTGATTATTATAATACATGGATTATAAATTAAGTAATATGAACACTTTAGTGTAAGGAATACAAAGATATATTCCTAACACTAATGAGCTCATCAGCCCCCATGCCTCGAAGCAATGTAAAGGGTTAAATAATCCTTTATTCACTCACCTGACAGCGCCGAGGTCCATCTCCTCCAACGTCATCCTATGGGGGGACATAATGATCATATGAAGCCCACGACAAACATGCATTAGGCCTTCCCCATAAGTGAGCATTGCCTCCTCGTCCAATGTCGTTTCACTGAGTCAAACTCAATGAAACTCCAGGAAGCGCCTCTAGTGGCTGTCTGGTAGACAGACACCAAAGCCAGTCTTATTACTGAAATGTAAACATTGCAGTTTCTCAAAGACCGCAATGTTTTACATTGCAGGACTAAGGGAGACTTGGACACTGCAACCAGACTACTTCAATTAGATGAAGTAGCCTTGGTGCCTACAGTGTCATTTAAAAATAACAATATAATAAAATAAAATAAAAAACATATTAATTCTAGATTTAAAAGTTATCTTCTGGAGAATTGAGCAACTCTAAATCCACAGCTAATGAAGTGCAAAGCATATATTTGACAACTGCCTACAAATTCCATTGTTATCTCAAACATGAGGAAATGATACTTTTCCAGTGTATTCACAGTTTTGAGTAACAATAGTAACTTAACAGTGCATGAACAATACATTGTCAATACACAATAAACATCAAAGCCACTGTGCACTGTCCCTCCATTAAGTTGAGCAGTGTTATAGAACAGCTACTGTTATAGCAGTAACAATAAAGTGATTGAGCCATATAAAATAACTTTTATGGATACCATTGCAAGACAATTCCAGTGAACTGCAAGTTAGCAATACAAAAACAGGACAGAATTGTTGAGTATTTTCATATGGGAATCTGAATAAAAGGGAAGTACATTTTTTAATGGGGACTGGATCCCTAGAATGTCTTTAAAATAACAAGGTCATTTAAGGTAGTACAAAAGGAACATATGCGTGATATTAATAATATTCATATATGTAAAATGTTCAGTTATCTAATAATCTTGTTTTCAGCTTTTACATGGATGGAAAACAAAATAAGTATACATATATTCTTAATTAAATACACTCAATATTTATTCCCTTTGTTCCATGTCTTGCTACATGTTAAAGGGATTTACTCATGAATCAAGGTACTGATGAGATTAAGACAGGGTTGATAGCTGCATGGGGGCTGTTAATGTTTTAACAACTGGAATTGTTTTCTCTCACCAGGGGAGGTTAAGTGGAAACACATATCTAGAATTAACCCCTGCTGAATAGAGGTCTCTATTTTGTGCCCTGTGAGAACAGGATGGCTATTGCATGTTCATCGTAGTCTTCTTTTCCCACACTCTCTCTGTAACGATCCCAAAATAATAAATGGTATATTTTTTTTTAATTCTACTCTTTAGATCTGTACAATGATTACACATCTGTGACTACACACAGATTATGTTTTAAGACATTATATGGAGCTTTGACCTGATAACAAAAAACTCACCCATCTTAAATAAAAAAAACTCCAAATTCAGAGGGCATAGAAGATGCACTCTAGTGGGTACTGAGATCACCTATACTGCTTACTGGCATCCACAGCATAATGCAAGCACAGCAAATTTAGCATTCTGTAGTATCCGCATATTAAATTGGCCAAGTTAATGCAACTCTATGACAAGGCCAGGGGAGAAATGTCGATATTAATAGCTGGGACAAAATATTGACGTACAGGAAATGGTTTATGAATGATATTAGATTAGAAATGAGATACGTGGTTTAAAATGTTTATCTTATCTAAAATCTACATTTTCTCTATAGAAATACATCAAAAAGACCTACCACTCCGATACTTAGTAGTGTTTATAAACACGTAAAAGGCAAGGGTCATGTTTAAAGAGGTCATTTAAAGGACCACTCTAGGCACCCAGACCACTTCAGCTTAATGAAGTGGTCTGGGTGCCAGGTCCTTCTAGGGTTAACCCATTTTTTCATAATTATAGCAGTTTCAGAGAAACTGCTATAATTATGAATGGGTTAAGCCTTCCCCCTAATCCTCTAGTAGCTGTCTCATTGACAGCCACTAGAGGCGCTTGCGTGCTTCTCACTGTGAAAATCACAGTGAGAGCACGCCAGCGTCCATAGGAAAGCACTGTAAATGCTTTCCTATGAGACCGGCTGAATGCGCGCGCAGCTCTTGCCGCGCGTGCGCATTCAGCCGGCGGGGCGTAACGGAGGCGGAGAGGAGGAGGAGAGCTCTCCGCCCAGCGCTGGAAAAAGGTAAGTTTTTACCCCTTTCCCCTTCCAGAGCCGGGCGGGAGGGGGACCCTGAGGGTGGGGGCACCCTCAGGGCACTATAGTGCCAGGAAAACGAGTATGTTTTCCTGGCACTATAGTGGTCCTTTAAGACAGTCTCCATTTTCAAGTTAATCATGTCAGCTGTAGCTCTGACAAACAATTTGTTTCATGAACTGTTGTTTGATAGCAGCCAGAAAAAAAAAAAAAGAGAACAAACTACCTGGTTGATAAGTTGGGGTGTTTAAAATTACACATACTGATGTGCTTAATTAGAATTATATGAAAAGTAATCATTAAGTGCAAATATATTTTGGGGGCACGCATAAAGGGAAATTCTCAATTATAAAATGCATATTTTTTTTGTGTATTTTTGTGCATCAACAAAAAAAAAATAGTAAAAATGTTTACTTTTTAATAAATTCCTTCTCTAACCTCTAAAAGCTTCTGAATTCTGCATCTAATGACTATTGGCCTTCTTTATTTTTATTTTTTTGCCCAGTGCCAATTACCTAGTGCTGGGCATCGTCTAGTCAAATCCTTCAATGAAAAACAAATCTTTACAATGTAAGAGGTAGGGTACAAATCTAATATGCAAAAATTGTATTATCAATGTTATATTAGTTGACAACTTAAAAGAAATGCCCAAAAAAAGAATATGAAACATTTATAAAAGTGTCAAAC